>OU342865.1:13540223-14060871 GCA_910591665.1 Ectemnius continuus | reverse complement strand
GATATTAGTGAATTCGAGAGGAACGGAGGCTTGGCTTTGAATTCTGCCGGCAGCGTTCGATTAGTCGTGTCATTTACGTAGGAAATAATTATTCCCATTTCCAGATAGCCATCCTGGGAGTCAAAATACTGTAAAACACGTTTTCATGGATATTAGTGAATTCGAGAGGAACGGAGGCTTGGCTTTGAATTCTGCCGGCAGCGTTCGATTAGTCGTGTCATTTTACGTAGGAAATAATTGTTCCCATTTCCTGATAGCGATCCTGGGAGTCAAAATACTGTAAAAACACGTTTTCATACATATTAGTGAATTCCAGAGGAACGGAGGCTCCGATTTGAATTCTGCAGGCAGCATTCGATTAGTCGTGTCATTTTACGTAGGAAATAATTGTTCCCATTTCCAGATAGCCATCCTGGGAGTCAAAATACTGTAAAACACGTTTTCATGGATATTAGTGAATTCGAGAGGAACGGAGGCTTGGCTTTGAATTCTGCCGGCAGCGTTCGATTAGTCGTGTCATTTTACGTAGGAAATAATTGTTCCCATTTCCTGATAGCGATCCTGGGAGTCAAAATACTGTAAAACACGTTTTCATGGATATTAGTGAATTCGAGAGGAACGGAGGCTTGGCTTTGAATTCTGCCGGCAGCGTTCGATTAGTCGTGTCATTTTACGTAGGAAATAATTGTTCCCATTTCCTGATAGCGATCCTGGGAGTCAAAATACTGTAAAACACGTTTTCATACATATTAGTGAATTCTAGAGGAACCGGAGGCTCCGATTTGAATTCTGCCGGCAGCATTCCATTACTCCTGCCATTTTACGTAGGAAATGCTTGTTCCCATTTCCCGATAGCGATCCTGGGAGCCAAAATACTGTAAAACACGTTTTCATACATATTAGTGAATTCCAGAGGAACGGAGGCCCGGATTTGAATTCTGCCGACAGCATTCGATTAGTCGTGTCATTTTACGCAGGAAATGCTTGTTCCCATTTCCCGATAGCGATCCTGGGAGCCAAAATACTGTAAAACACGTTTTCATACATAGTAGTGAATTCCAGAGGAACGGAGGCTCAACTTTGAATTCTGCCGACAGCGTTCGATTAGTCGTGTCATTTTACGTAGGAAATGCTTGTTTCCATTTCCTGATAACGATCCTGGGAGCCAAAATACTGTAAAACACGTTTTCATACATATTAGTGAATTCCAGAGGAACGGAGGCTCCGATTTGAATTCTGAAGGCAGCATTCGATTAGTCGTGTCATTTTAGGTAGGAAATAATTGTTCCCATTTCCAGATAGCCATCCTGGGAGTCAAAATACTGTAAAACACGTTTTCATGGATATTAGTGAATTCGAGAGGAACGGAGGCTTGGCTTTGAATTCTGCCGGCAGCGTTCGATTAGTCGTGTCATTTTACGTAGGAAATAATTGTTCCCATTTCCTGATAGCGATCCTGGGAGTCAAAATACTGTAAAACACGTTTTCATACATATTAGTGAATTCCAGAGGAACCGGAGGCTCCGATTTGAATTCTGCCGGCAGCATTCCATTACTCCTGCCATTTTACGTAGGAAATGCTTGTTCCCATTTCCCGATAGCGATCCTGGGAGCCAAAATACTGTAAAACACGTTTTCATACATATTAGTGAATTCCAGAGGAACGGAGGCCCGGATTTGAATTCTGCCGACAGCATTCGATTAGTCGTGTGATTTTACGCAGGAAATGCTTGTTCCCATTTCCCGATAGCGATCCTGGGAGCCATAATACTGTAAAACACGTTTTCATGGATATTAGTGAATTCGAGAGGAACGGAGGCTTGGATTTGAATTCTGCCGGCAGCGTTCGATTACTTGTGTCATTTTACGTAGGAAATGCTTGTTCCCATTTCCCGATAGCGATCCTGGGAGCCAAAATACTGTAAAACACGTTTTCATACATATTAGTGAATTCCAGAGGAACGGAGGCTCCGATTTGAATTCTGCCGACAGCATTCGATTAGTTGTGTCATTTTACGTAGGAAATAATTGTTCCCATTTCCAGATAGCCATCCTGGGAGTCAAAATACTGTAAAACACGTTTTCATGGATATTAGTGAATTCGAGAGGAACGGAGGCTTGGCTTTGAATTCTGCCGGCAGCGTTCGATTAGTCGTGTCATTTTACGTAGGAAATAATTATTCCCATTTCCAGATAGCCATCCTGGGAGCCAAAATACTGTAAAACACGTTTTCATACATATTAGTGAATTCCAGAGGAACGGAGGCCCGGATTTGAATTCTGCCGACAGCATTCGATTAGTCGTGTGATTTTACGCAGGAAATGCTTGTTCCCATTTCCCGATAGCGATCCTGGGAGCCATAATACTGTAAAACACGTTTTCATGGATATTAGTGAATTCGAGAGGAACGGAGGCTCCGATTTGAATTCTGCCGACAGCATTCGATTAGTCGTGTCATTTTACGCAGGAAATGCTTGTTCCCATTTCCCGATAGCGATCCTGGGAGCCAAAATACTGTAAAAACACGTTTTCATACATAGTAGTGAATTCCAAAGGAACGGAGGCTCCGATTTGAATTCTGCCGACAGCATTCGATTAGTCGTGTCATTTTACGCAGGAAATGCTTGTTCCCATTTCCTGATAACGATCCTGGGAGCCAAAATACTGTAAAACACGTTTTCATACATATTAGTGAATTCCAGAGGAACGGAGGCTCCGATTTGAATTCTGCAGGCAGCATTCGATTAGTCGTGTCATTTTAGGTAGGAAATAATTGTTCCCATTTCCAGATAGCCATCCTGGGAGTCAAAATACTGTAAAACACGTTTTCATGGATATTAGTGAATTCGAGAGGAACGGAGGCTTGGCTTTGAATTCTGCCGGCAGCGTTCGATTAGTCGTGTCATTTTACGTAGGAAATAATTGTTCCCATTTCCTGATAGCGATCCTGGGAGTCAAAATACTGTAAAACACGTTTTCATACATATTAGTGAATTCCAGAGGAACCGGAGGCTCCGATTTGAATTCTGCCGGCAGCATTCCATTACTCCTGCCATTTTACGTAGGAAATGCTTGTTCCTATTTCCCGATAGCGATCCTGGGAGCCAAAATACTGTAAAACACGTTTTCATACATATTAGTGAATTCCAGAGGAACGGAGGCCCGGATTTGAATTCTGCCGACAGCATTCGATTAGTCGTGTGATTTTACGCAGGAAATGCTTGTTCCCATTTCCCGATAGCGATCCTGGGAGCCATAATACTGTAAAACACGTTTTCATGGATATTAGTGAATTCGAGAGGAACGGAGGCTTGGATTTGAATTCTGCCGGCAGCGTTCGATTACTTGTGTCATTTTACGTAGGAAATGCTTGTTCCCATTTCCCGATAGCGATCCTGGGAGCCAAAATACTGTAAAACACGTTTTCATACATATTAGTGAATTCCAGAGGAACGGAGGCTCCGATTTGAATTCTGCCGACAGCATTCGATTAGTTGTGTCATTTTACGTAGGAAATAATTGTTCCCATTTCCAGATAGCCATCCTGGGAGTCAAAATACTGTAAAACACGTTTTCATGGATATTAGTGAATTCGAGAGGAACGGAGGCTTGGCTTTGAATTCTGCCGGCAGCGTTCGATTAGTCGTGTCATTTTACGTAGGAAATAATTGTTCCCATTTCCAGATAGCCATCCTGGGAGTCAAAATACTGTAAAACACGTTTTCATGGATATTAGTGAATTCGAGAGGAACGGAGGCTTGGCTTTGAATTCTGCCGGCAGCGTTCGATTAGTCGTGTCATTTTACGTAGGAAATAATTGTTCCCATTTCCTGATAGCGATCCTGGGAGTCAAAATACTGTAAAACACGTTTTCATACATATTAGTGAATTCCAGAAGAACCGGAGGCTCCGATTTGAATTCTGCCGGCAGCATTCCATTACTCCTGCCATTTTACGTAGGAAATGCTAGTTCCCATTTCCCGATAGCGATCCTGGGAGCCAAAATACTGTAAAACACGTTTTCATACATATTAGTGAATTCCAGAGGAACGGAGGCCCGGATTTGAATTCTGCCGACAGCATTCGATTAGTCGTGTGATTTTACGCAGGAAATGCTTGTTCCCATTTCCCGATAGCGATCCTGGGAGCCATAATACTGTAAAACACGTTTTCATGGATATTAGTGAATTCGAGAGGAACGGAGGCTCCGATTTGAATTCTGCCGACAGCATTCGATTAGTCGTGTCATTTTACGCAGGAAATGCTTGTTCCCATTTCCCGATAGCGATCCTGGGAGCCAAAATACTGTAAAACACGTTTTCATACATAGTAGTGAATTCCAAAGGAACGGAGGCTCCGATTTGAATTCTGCCGACAGCATTCGATTAGTCGTGTCATTTTACGCAGGAAATGCTTGTTCCCATTTCCCGATAGCGATCCTGGGAGCCATAATACTGTAAAACACGTTTTCATGGATATTAGTGAATTCGAGAGGAACGGAGGCTTGGATTTGAATTCTGCCGGCAGCGTTCGATTACTTGTGTCATTTTACGTAGGAAATGCTTGTTCCCATTTCCCGATAGCGATCCTGGGAGCCAAAATACTGTAAAACACGTTTTCATACATATTAGTGAATTCCAGAGGAACGGAGGCTCCGATTTGAATTCTGCCGACAGCATTCGATTAGTTGTGTCATTTTACGTAGGAAATAATTGTTCCCATTTCCAGATAGCCATCCTGGGAGTCAAAATACTGTAAAACACGTTTTCATGGATATTAGTGAATTCGAGAGGAACGGAGGCTTGGCTTTGAATTCTGCCGGCAGCGTTCGATTAGTCGTGTCATTTTACGTAGGAAATAATTATTCCCATTTCCAGATAGCCATCCTGGGAGTCAAAATACTGTAAAACACGTTTTCATGGATATTAGTGAATTCGAGAGGAACGGAGGCTTGGCTTTGAATTCTGCCGGCAGCGTTCGATTAGTCGTGTCATTTTACGTAGGAAATAATTGTTCCCATTTCCTGATAGCGATCCTGGGAGTCAAAATACTGTAAAACACGTTTTCATACATATTAGTGAATTCCAGAGGAACGGAGGCTCAACTTTGAATTCTGCCGACAGCGTTCGATTAGTCGTGTCATTTTACGTAGGAAATGCTTGTTTCCATTTCCTGATAACGATCCTGGGAGCCAAAATACTGTAAAACACGTTTTCATACATATTAGTGAATTCCAGAGGAACGGAGGCTCCGATTTGAATTCTGCAGGCAGCATTCGATTAGTCGTGTCATTTTAGGTAGGAAATAATTGTTCCCATTTCCAGATAGCCATCCTGGGAGTCAAAATACTGTAAAACACGTTTTCATGGATATTAGTGAATTCGAGAGGAACGGAGGCTTGGCTTTGAATTCTGCCGGCAGCGTTCGATTAGTCGTGTCATTTTACGTAGGAAATAATTGTTCCCATTTCCTGATAGCGATCCTGGGAGTCAAAATACTGTAAAACACGTTTTCATGGATATTAGTGAATTCGAGAGGAACGGAGGCTTGGCTTTGAATTCTGCCGGCAGCGTTCGATTAGTCGTGTCATTTTACGTAGGAAATAATTGTTCCCATTTCCTGATAGCGATCCTGGGAGTCAAAATACTGTAAAACACGTTTTCATACATATTAGTGAATTCTAGAGGAACCGGAGGCTCCGATTTGAATTCTGCCGGCAGCATTCCATTACTCCTGCCATTTTACGTAGGAAATGCTTGTTCCCATTTCCCGATAGCGATCCTGGGAGCCAAAATACTGTAAAACACGTTTTCATACATATTAGTGAATTCCAGAGGAACGGAGGCTCCGATTTGAATTCTGCCGGCAGCATTCGATTAGTCGTGTCATTTTACGTAGGAAATAATTGTTCCCATTTCCAGATAGCCATCCTGGGAGTCAAAATACTGTAAAACACGTTTTCATGGATATTAGTGAATTCGAGAGGAACGGAGGCTTGGCTTTGAATTCTGCCGGCAGCGTTCGATTAGTCGTGTCATTTTACGTAGGAAATAATTGTTCCCATTTCCTGATAGCGATCCTGGGAGTCAAAATACTGTAAAACACGTTTTCATACATATTAGTGAATTCCAGAGGAACCGGAGGCTCCGATTTGAATTCTGCCGGCAGCATTCCATTACTCCTGCCATTTTACGTAGGAAATGCTTGTTCCCATTTCCCGATAGCGATCCTGGGAGCCAAAATACTGTAAAACACGTTTTCATACATATTAGTGAATTCCAGAGGAACGGAGGCCCGGATTTGAATTCTGCCGACAGCATTCGATTAGTCGTGTGATTTTACGCAGGAAATGCTTGTTCCCATTTCCCGATAGCGATCCTGGGAGCCATAATACTGTAAAACACGTTTTCATGGATATTAGTGAATTCGAGAGGAACGGAGGCTCCGATTTGAATTCTGCCGACAGCATTCGATTAGTCGTGTCATTTTACGCAGGAAATGCTTGTTCCCATTTCCCGATAGCGATCCTGGGAGCCAAAATACTGTAAAACACGTTTTCATACATATTAGTGAATTCCAGAGGAACCGGAGGCTCCGATTTGAATTCTGCCGGCAGCATTCCATTACTCCTGCCATTTTACGTAGGAAATGCTTGTTCCCATTTCCCGATAGCGATCCTGGGAGCCAAAATACTGTAAAACACGTTTTCATACATATTAGTGAATTCCAGAGGATAGGAGGCCCGGATTTGAATTCTGCCGACAGCATTCGATTAGTCGTGTCATTTTACGCAGGAAATGCTTGTTCCCATTTCCCGATAGCGATCCTGGGAGCCAAAATACTGTAAAACACGTTTTCATACATATTAGGGAATTCCAGAGGAACCGGAGGCTCCGATTTGAATTCTGCCGGCAGCATTCCATTACTCCTGCCATTTTACGTAGGAAATGCTTGTTCCCATTTCCCGATAGCGATCCTGGGAGCCAAAATACTGTAAAACACGTTTTCATACATATTAGTGAATTCCAGAGGAACGGAGGCTTGGATTTGAATTCTGCCGGCAGCGTTCGATTACTTGTGTCATTTTACGTAGGAAATGCTTGTTCCCATTTCCCGATAGCGATCCTGGGAGCCAAAATACTGTAAAACACGTTTTCATACATATTAGTGAATTCCAGAGGAACGGAGGCTCCGATTTGAATTCTGCCGACAGCATTCGATTAGTTGTGTCATTTTACGTAGGAAATAATTGTTCCCATTTCCAGATAGCCATCCTGGGAGTCAAAATACTGTAAAACACGTTTTCATGGATATTAGTGAATTCGAGAGGAACGGAGGCTTGGCTTTGAATTCTGCCGGCAGCGTTCGATTAGTCGTGTCATTTTACGTAGGAAATAATTGTTCCCATTTCCAGATAGCCATCCTGGGAGTCAAAATACTGTAAAACACGTTTTCATACATATTAGTGAATTCCAGAGGAACCGGAGGCTCCGATTTGAATTCTGCCGGCAGCATTCCATTACTCCTGCCATTTTACGTAGGAAATGCTTGTTCCCATTTCCCGATAGCGATCCTGGGAGCCAAAATACTCTAAAACACGTTTTCATACATATTAGTGAATTCCAGAGGAACGGAGGCCCGGATTTGAATTCTGCCGACAGCATTCGATTAGTCGTGTGATTTTACGCAGGAAATGCTTGTTCCCATTTCCCGATAGCGATCCTGGTAGTCAAAATACTGTAAAACACGTTTTCATACATATTAGTGAATTCCAGAGGAACGGAGGCCCGGATTTGAATTCTGCCGGCAGCATTCCATTACTCCTGCCATTTTACGTAGGAAATGCTTGTTCCCATTTCCCGATAGCGATCCTGGTAGTCAAAATACTGTAAAACACGTTTTCATACATATTAGTGAATTCCAGAGGAACGGAGGCTCAACTTTGAATTCTGCCGACAGCGTTCGATTAGTCGTGTCATTTTACGTAGGAAATGCTTGTTTCCATTTCCTGATAACGATCCTGGGAGTCAAAATACTGTAAAACACGTTTTCATACATATTAGTGAATTCCAGAGGAACGGAGGCTCCGATTTGAATTCTGCAGGCAGCATTCGATTAGTCGTGTCATTTTAGGTAGGAAATAATTGTTCCCATTTCCAGATAGCCATCCTGGGAGTCAAAATACTGTAAAACACGTTTTCATGGATATTAGTGAATTCGAGAGGAACGGAGGCTTGGCTTTGAATTCTGCCGGCAGCGTTCGATTAGTCGTGTCATTTTACGTAGGAAATAATTGTTCCCATTTCCTGATAGCGATCCTGGGAGTCAAAATACTGTAAAACACGTTTTTATACATATTAGGGAATTCCAGAGGAACCGGAGGCTCCGATTTGAATTCTGCCGGCAGCATTCCATTACTCCTGCCATTTTACGTAGGAAATGCTTGTTCCCATTTCCCGATAGCGATCCTGGGAGCCAAAATACTGTAAAACACGTTTTCATACATATTAGTGAATTCCAGAGGAACGGAGGCTTGGATTTGAATTCTGCCGGCAGCGTTCGATTACTTGTGTCATTTTACGTAGGAAATGCTTGTTCCCATTTCCCGATAGCGATCCTGGGAGCCAAAATACTGTAAAACACGTTTTCATACATATTAGTGAATTCGAGAGGAACGGAGGCTTGGATTTGAATTCTGCCGGCAGCGTTCGATTACTCGTGTCATTTTACGTAGGAAATGCTTGTTCCCATTTCCCGATAGCGATCCTGGGAGCCAAAATACTGTAAAACACGTTTTCATACATATTAGTGAATTCCAGAGGAACGGAGGCTCCGATTTGAATTCTGCCGACAGCATTCGATTAGTCGTGTCATTTTACGTAGGAAATAATTGTTCCCATTTCCAGATAGCCATCCTGGGAGTCAAAATACTGTAAAACACGTTTTCATGGATATTAGTGAATTCGAGAGGAACGGAGGCTTGGCTTTGAATTCTGCCGGCAGCGTTCGATTAGTCGTGTCATTTTACGTAGGAAATAATTGTTCCCATTTCCCGATAGCGATCCTGGGAGCCAAAATACTGTAAAACACGTTTTCATACATAGTAGTGAATTCCAAAGGAACGGAGGCTCCGATTTGAATTCTGCCGACAGCGTTCGACTAGTCGTGTCATTTTACGTAGGAAATGCTTGTTTCCATTTCCTGATAACGATCCTGGGAGCCAAAATACTGTAAAACACGTTTTCATACATATTAGTGAATTCCAGAGGAACGGAGGCTCCGATTTGAATTCTGCCGGCAGCGTTCGATTACTTGTGTCATTTTACGTAGGAAATGCTTGTTCCCATTTCCCGATAGCGATCCTGGGAGCCAAAATACTGTAAAACACGTTTTCATACATATTAGTGAATTCCAGAGAAACGGAGGCTCCGATTTGAATTCTGCCGACAGCATTCGATTAGTCGTGTCATTTTACGCAGGAAATGCTTGTTCCCATTTCCCGATAGCGATCCTGGTAGTCAAAATACTGTAAAACACGTTTTAATACATATTAGTGAATTCCAGAGGAACGGAGGCTCAACTTTGAATTCTGCCGACAGCGTTCGATTAGTCGTGTCATTTTACGTAGGAAATGCTTGTTTCCATTTCCTGATAACGATCCTGGGAGCCAAAATACTGTAAAACACGTTTTCATACATAGTAGTGAATTCCAAAGGAACGGAGGCTCCGATTTGAATTCTGCCGACAGCATTCGATTAGTCGTGTCATTTTGCGTAGGAAATAATTGTTCCCATTTCCAGATAGCCATCCTGGGAGTCAAAATACTGTAAAACACGTTTTCATGGATATTAGTGAATTCGAGAGGAACGGAGGCTTGGCTTTGAATTCTGCCGGCAGCGTTCGATTAGTCGTGTCATTTTACGTAGGAAATAATTGTTCCCATTTCCCGATAGCGATCCTGGGAGCCAAAATACTGTAAAACACGTTTTCATACATATTAGTGAATTCCAGAGGAACGGAGGCTCCGATTTGAATTCTGCCGACAGCATTCGATTAGTCGTGTCATTTTACGCAGGAAATGCTTGTTCCCATTTCCCGATAGCGATCCTGGGAGCCAAAATACTGTAAAACACGTTTTCATACATAGTAGTGAATTCCAAAGGAACGGAGGCTTGGATTTGAATTCTGCCGGCAGCGTTCGACTAGTCGTGTCATTTTACGTAGGAAATGCTTGTTTCCATTTCCTGATAACGATCCTGGGAGCCAAAATACTGTAAAACACGTTTTCATACATATTAGTGAATTCCAGAGGAACGGAGGCTCCGATTTGAATTCTGCCGGCATCATTCCATTACTCCTGCCATTTTACGTAGGAAATGCTTGTTCCCATTTCCCGATAGCGATCCTGGTAGTCAAAATACTGTAAAACACGTTTTCATACATATTAGTGAATTCCAGAGGAACGGAGGCTCAACTTTGAATTCTGCCGACAGCGTTCGATTAGTCGTGTCATTTTACGTAGGAAATGCTTGTTTCCATTTCCTGATAACGATCCTGGGAGCCAAAATACTGTAAAACACGTTTTCATACATATTAGTGAATTCCAGAGGAACGGAGGCTCCGATTTGAATTCTGCAGGCAGCATTCGATTAGTCGTGTCATTTTAGGTAGGAAATAATTGTTCCCATTTCCAGATAGCCATCCTGGGAGTCAAAATACTGTAAAACACGTTTTCATGGATATTAGTGAATTCGAGAGGAACGGAGGCTTGGCTTTGAATTCTGCCGGCAGCGTTCGATTAGTCGTGTCATTTTACGTAGGAAATAATTGTTCCCATTTCCTGATAGCGATCCTGGGAGTCAAAATACTGTAAAACACGTTTTCATGGATATTAGTGAATTCGAGAGGAACGGAGGCTTGGCTTTGAATTCTGCCGGCAGCGTTCGATTAGTCGTGTCATTTTACGTAGGAAATAATTGTTCCCATTTCCTGATAGCGATCCTGGGAGTCAAAATACTGTAAAACACGTTTTCATACATATTAGTGAATTCTAGAGGAACCGGAGGCTCCGATTTGAATTCTGCCGGCAGCATTCCATTACTCCTGCCATTTTACGTAGGAAATGCTTGTTCCCATTTCCCGATAGCGATCCTGGGAGCCAAAATACTGTAAAACACGTTTTCATACATATTAGTGAATTCCAGAGGAACGGAGGCCCGGATTTGAATTCTGCCGACAGCATTCGATTAGTCGTGTCATTTTACGCAGGAAATGCTTGTTCCCATTTCCCGATAGCGATCCTGGGAGCCAAAATACTGTAAAACACGTTTTCATACATAGTAGTGAATTCCAAAGGAACGGAGGCTCCGATTTGAATTCTGCCGACAGCGTTCGACTAGTCGTGTCATTCTACGTAGGAAATGCTTGTTTCCATTTCCTGATAACGATCCTGGGAGCCAAAATACTGTAAAACACGTTTTCATACATATTAGTGAATTCCAGAGGAACGGAGGCTCCGATTTGAATTCTGCCGGCATCATTCCATTACTCCTGCCATTTTACGTAGGAAATGCTTGTTCCCATTTCCCGATAGCGATCCTGGTAGTCAAAATACTGTAAAACACGTTTTCATACATATTAGTGAATTCCAGAGGAACGGAGGCTCAACTTTGAATTCTGCCGACAGCGTTCGATTAGTCGTGTCATTTTACGTAGGAAATGCTTGTTTCCATTTCCTGATAACGATCCTGGGAGCCAAAATACTGTAAAACACGTTTTCATACATATTAGTGAATTCCAGAGGAACGGAGGCTCCGATTTGAATTCTGCAGGCAGCATTCGATTAGTCGTGTCATTTTAGGTAGGAAATAATTGTTCCCATTTCCAGATAGCCATCCTGGGAGTCAAAATACTGTAAAACACGTTTTCATGGATATTAGTGAATTCGAGAGGAACGGAGGCTTGGCTTTGAATTCTGCCGGCAGCGTTCGATTAGTCGTGTCATTTTACGTAGGAAATAATTGTTCCCATTTCCTGATAGCGATCCTGGGAGTCAAAATACTGTAAAACACGTTTTCATACATATTAGTGAATTCCAGAGGAACCGGAGGCTCCGATTTGAATTCTGCCGGCAGCATTCCAGTACTCCTGCCATTTTACGTAGGAAATGCTTGTTCCCATTTCCCGATAGCGATCCTGGGAGCCAAAATACTGTAAAACACGTTTTCATACATATTAGTGAATTCCAGAGGAACGGAGGCCCGGATTTGAATTCTGCCGACAGCATTCGATTAGTCGTGTGATTTTACGCAGGAAATGCTTGTTCCCATTTCCCGATAGCGATCCTGGGAGCCATAATACTGTAAAACACGTTTTCATGGATATTAGTGAATTCGAGAGGAACGGAGGCTTGGATTTGAATTCTGCCGGCAGCGTTCGATTACTTGTGTCATTTTACGTAGGAAATGCTTGTTCCCATTTCCCGATAGCGATCCTGGGAGCCAAAATACTGTAAAACACGTTTTCATACATATTAGTGAATTCCAGAGGAACGGAGGCTCCGATTTGAATTCTGCCGACAGCATTCGATTAGTTGTGTCATTTTACGTAGGAAATAATTGTTCCCATTTCCAGATAGCCATCCTGGGAGTCAAAATACTGTAAAACACGTTTTCATGGATATTAGTGAATTCGAGAGGAACGGAGGCTTGGCTTTGAATTCTGCCGGCAGCATTCCATTACTCCTGTCAATTTACGTAGGAAATAATTGTTCCCATTTCCTGATAGCGATCCTGGGAGTCAAAATACTGTAAAACACGTTTTCATACATATTAGTGAATTCCAGAGGAACCGGAGGCTCCGATTTGAATTCTGCCGGCAGCATTCCATTACTCCTGCCATTTTACGTAGGAAATGCTTGTTCCCATTTCCCGATAGCGATCCTGGGAGCCAAAATACTGTAAAACACGTTTTCATACATATTAGTGAATTCCAGAGGAACGGAGGCTCCGATTTGAATTCTGCCGGCAGCATTCGATTAGTCGTGTCATTTTACGTAGGAAATAATTGTTCCCATTTCCAGATAGCCATCCTGGGAGTCAAAATACTGTAAAACACGTTTTCATGGATATTAGTGAATTCGAGAGGAACGGAGGCTTGGCTTTGAATTCTGCCGGCAGCGTTCGATTAGTCGTGTCATTTTACGTAGGAAATAATTGTTCCCATTTCCTGATAGCGATCCTGGGAGTCAAAATACTGTAAAACACGTTTTCATACATATTAGTGAATTCCAGAGGAACCGGAGGCTCCGATTTGAATTCTGCCGGCAGCATTCCATTACTCCTGCCATTTTACGTAGGAAATGCTTGTTCCCATTTCCCGATAGCGATCCTGGGAGCCAAAATACTGTAAAACACGTTTTCATACATATTAGTGAATTCCAGAGGAACGGAGGCCCGGATTTGAATTCTGCCGACAGCATTCGATTAGTCGTGTGATTTTACGCAGGAAATGCTTGTTCCCATTTCCCGATAGCGATCCTGGGAGCCATAATACTGTAAAACACGTTTTCATGGATATTAGTGAATTCGAGAGGAACGGAGGCTCCGATTTGAATTCTGCCGACAGCATTCGATTAGTCGTGTCATTTTACGCAGGAAATGCTTGTTCCCATTTCCCGATAGCGATCCTGGGAGCCAAAATACTGTAAAACACGTTTTCATACATATTAGTGAATTCCAGAGGAACCGGAGGCTCCGATTTGAATTCTGCCGGCAGCATTCCATTACTCCTGCCATTTTACGTAGGAAATGCTTGTTCCCATTTCCCGATAGCGATCCTGGGAGCCATAATACTGTAAAACACGTTTTCATACATATTAGTGAATTCCAGAGGAACGGAGGCCCGGATTTGAATTCTGCCGACAGCATTCGATTAGTCGTGTCATTTTACGCAGGAAATGCTTGTTCCCATTTCCCGATAGCGATCCTGGGAGCCAAAATACTGTAAAACACGTTTTCATACATAGTAGTGAATTCCAAAGGAACGGAGGCTCCGATTTGAATTCTGCCGGCAGCGTTCGATTAGTCGTGTCATTTTACGTAGGAAATGCTTGTTTCCATTTCCTGATAACGATCCTGGGAGCCAAAATACTGTAAAACACGTTTTCATACATATTAGTGAATTCCAGAGGAACGGAGGCTCCGATTTGAATTCTGCCGGCAGCATTCCATTACTCCTGTCATTTTACGTAGGAAACGCTTGTTCCCATTTCCCGATAGCGATCCTGGGAGCCAAAATACTGTAAAACACGTTTTCATACTTATTAGTGAATTCCAGAGGAACGGAGGCCCGGATTTGAATTCTGCCGACAGCGTTCGATTAGTCGTGTCATTTTACGCAGGAAATGCTTGTTCCCATTTCCCGATAGCGATCCTGGGAGCCATAATACTGTAAAACACGTTTTCACGGATATTAGTGAATTCGAGAGGAACGGAGGCTCCGATTTGAATTCTGCAGGCAGCATTCGATTAGTCGTGTCATTTTACGTAGGAAATAATTGTTCCCATTTCCAGATAGCCATCCTGGGAGTCAAAATACTGTAAAACACGTTTTCATACATATTAGTGAATTCCAGAGGAACGGAGGCTCCGATTTGAATTCTGCCGGCAGCATTCCATTACTCCTGTCATTTTACGTAGGAAATGGTTGTTTCCATTTCCTGATAACGATCCTGGGAGCCAAAATACTGTAAAACACGTTTTCATACATATTAGTGAATTCCAGAGGAACGGAGGCTCCGATTTGAATTCTGCCGGCAGCATTCCATTACTCCTGTCATTTTACGTAGGAAATAATTGTTCCCATTTCCTGATAGCGATCCTGGGAGTCAAAATACTGTAAAACACGTTTTCATACATATTAGTGAATTCCAGAGGAACCGGAGGCTCCGATTTGAATTCTGCCGGCAGCATTCCATTACTCCTGCCATTTTACGTAGGAAATGCTTGTTCCCATTTCCCGATAGCGATCCTGGGAGCCAAAATACTGTAAAACACGTTTTCATACATATTAGTGAATTCCAGAGGAACGGAGGCTCCGATTTGAATTCTGCCGGCAGCATTCGATTAGTCGTGTCATTTTACGTAGGAAATAATTGTTCCCATTTCCAGATAGCCATCCTGGGAGTCAAAATACTGTAAAACACGTTTTCATGGATATTAGTGAATTCGAGAGGAACGGAGGCTTGGCTTTGAATTCTGCCGGCAGCGTTCGATTAGTCGTGTCATTTTACGTAGGAAATAATTGTTCCCATTTCCTGATAGCGATCCTGGGAGTCAAAATACTGTAAAACACGTTTTCATACATATTAGTGAATTCCAGAGGAACCGGAGGCTCCGATTTGAATTCTGCCGGCAGCATTCCATTACTCCTGCCATTTTACGTAGGAAATGCTTGTTCCCATTTCCCGATAGCGATCCTGGGAGCCAAAATACTGTAAAACACGTTTTCATACATATTAGTGAATTCCAGAGGAACGGAGGCCCGGATTTGAATTCTGCCGACAGCATTCGATTAGTCGTGTGATTTTACGCAGGAAATGCTTGTTCCCATTTCCCGATAGCGATCCTGGGAGCCATAATACTGTAAAACACGTTTTCATGGATATTAGTGAATTCGAGAGGAACGGAGGCTCCGATTTGAATTCTGCCGACAGCATTCGATTAGTCGTGTCATTTTACGCAGGAAATGCTTGTTCCCATTTCCCGATAGCGATCCTGGGAGTCAAAATACTGTAAAACACGTTTTCATACATATTAGTGAATTCCAGAGGAACCGGAGGCTCCGATTTGAATTCTGCCGGCAGCATTCCATTACTCCTGCCATTTTACGTAGGAAATGCTTGTTCCCATTTCCCGATAGCGATCCTGGGAGCCAAAATACTGTAAAACACGTTTTCATACATATTAGTGAATTCCAGAGGAACGGAGGCCCGGATTTGAATTCTGCCGACAGCATTCGATTAGTCGTGTCATTTTACGCAGGAAATGCTTGTTCCCATTTCCCGATAGCGATCCTGGGAGCCAAAATACTGTAAAACACGTTTTCATACATAGTAGTGAATTCCAAAGGAACGGAGGCTCCGATTTGAATTCTGCCGGCAGCGTTCGATTAGTCGTGTCATTTTACGTAGGAAATAATTGTTCCCATTTCCCGATAGCGATCCTGGGAGCCAAAATACTGTAAAACACGTTTTCATACATATTAGTGAATTCCAGAGGAACGGAGGCTTGGCTTTGAATTCTGCCGGCAGCGTTCGATTAGTCGTGTCATTTTACGTAGGAAATAATTGTTCCCATTTCCTGATAGCGATCCTGGGAGTCAAAATACTGTAAAACACGTTTTCATACATATTAGGGAATTCCAGAGGAACCGGAGGCTCCGATTTGAATTCTGCCGGCAGCATTCCATTACTCCTGCCATTTTACGTAGGAAATGCTTGTTCCCATTTCCCGATAGCGATCCTGGGAGCCAAAATACTGTAAAACACGTTTTCATACATATTAGTGAATTCCAGAGGAACGGAGGCTTGGATTTGAATTCTGCCGGCAGCGTTCGATTACTTGTGTCATTTTACGTAGGAAATGCTTGTTCCCATTTCCCGATAGCGATCCTGGGAGCCAAAATACTGTAAAACACGTTTTCATACATATTAGTGAATTCCAGAGGAACGGAGGCTCCGATTTGAATTCTGCCGACAGCATTCGATTAGTTGTGTCATTTTACGTAGGAAATAATTGTTCCCATTTCCAGATAGCCATCCTGGGAGTCAAAATACTGTAAAACACGTTTTCATGGATATTAGTGAATTCGAGAGGAACGGAGGCTTGGCTTTGAATTCTGCCGGCAGCGTTCGATTAGTCGTGTCATTTTACGTAGGAAATAATTGTTCCCATTTCCAGATAGCCATCCTGGGAGTCAAAATACTGTAAAACACGTTTTCATACATATTAGTGAATTCCAGAGGAACCGGAGGCTCCGATTTGAATTCTGCCGGCAGCATTCCATTACTCCTGCCATTTTACGTAGGAAATGCTTGTTCCCATTTCCCGATAGCGATCCTGGGAGCCAAAATACTCTAAAACACGTTTTCATACATATTAGTGAATTCCAGAGGAACGGAGGCCCGGATTTGAATTCTGCCGACAGCATTCGATTAGTCGTGTGATTTTACGCAGGAAATGCTTGTTCCCATTTCCCGATAGCGATCCTGGTAGTCAAAATACTGTAAAACACGTTTTCATACATATTAGTGAATTCCAGAGGAACGGAGGCCCGGATTTGAATTCTGCCGGCAGCATTCCATTACTCCTGCCATTTTACGTAGGAAATGCTTGTTCCCATTTCCCGATAGCGATCCTGGTAGTCAAAATACTGTAAAACACGTTTTCATACATATTAGTGAATTCCAGAGGAACGGCGGCTCAAATTTGAATTCTGCCGACAGCGTTCGATTAGTCGTGTCATTTTACGTAGGAAATGCTTGTTTCCATTTCCTGATAACGATCCTGGGAGTCAAAATACTGTAAAACACGTTTTCATACATATTAGTGAATTCCAGAGGAACGGAGGCTCCGATTTGAATTCTGCAGGCAGCATTCGATTAGTCGTGTCATTTTAGGTAGGAAATAATTGTTCCCATTTCCAGATAGCCATCCTGGGAGTCAAAATACTGTAAAACACGTTTTCATGGATATTAGTGAATTCGAGAGGAACGGAGGCTTGGCTTTGAATTCTGCCGGCAGCGTTCGATTAGTCGTGTCATTTTACGTAGGAAATAATTGTTCCCATTTCCTGATAGCGATCCTGGGAGTCAAAATACTGTAAAACACGTTTTTATACATATTAGGGAATTCCAGAGGAACCGGAGGCTCCGATTTGAATTCTGCCGGCAGCATTCCATTACTCCTGCCATTTTACGTAGGAAATGCTTGTTCCCATTTCCCGATAGCGATCCTGGGAGCCAAAATACTGTAAAACACGTTTTCATACATATTAGTGAATTCCAGAGGAACGGAGGCTTGGATTTGAATTCTGCCGGCAGCGTTCGATTACTTGTGTCATTTTACGTAGGAAATGCTTGTTCCCATTTCCCGATAGCGATCCTGGGAGCCAAAATACTGTAAAACACGTTTTCATACATATTAGTGAATTCGAGAGGAACGGAGGCTTGGATTTGAATTCTGCCGGCAGCGTTCGATTACTTGTGTCATTTTACGTAGGAAATGCTTGTTCCCATTTCCCGATAGCGATCCTGGGAGCCAAAATACTGTAAAACACGTTTTCATACATATTAGTGAATTCCAGAGGAACGGAGGCTCCGATTTGAATTCTGCCGACAGCATTCGATTAGTCGTGTCATTTTACGTAGGAAATAATTGTTCCCATTTCCAGATAGCCATCCTGGGAGTCAAAATACTGTAAAACACGTTTTCATGGATATTAGTGAATTCGAGAGGAACGGAGGCTTGGCTTTGAATTCTGCCGGCAGCGTTCGATTAGTCGTGTCATTTTACGTAGGAAATAATTGTTCCCATTTCCCGATAGCGATCCTGGGAGCCAAAATACTGTAAAACACGTTTTCATACATATTAGTGAATTCCAGAGGAACGGAGGCTCCGATTTGAATTCTGCCGACAGCATTCGATTAGTCGTGTCATTTTACGCAGGAAATAATTGTTCCCATTTCCAGATAGCCATCCTGGGAGTCAAAATACTGTAAAACACGTTTTCATGGATATTAGTGAATTCGAGAGGAACGGAGGCTTGGCTTTGAATTCTGCCGGCAGCGTTCGATTAGTCGTGTCATTTTACGTAGGAAATAATTGTTCCCATTTCCCGATAGCGATCCTGGGAGCCAAAATACTGTAAAACACGTTTTCATACATATTAGTGAATTCCAGAGGAACGGAGGCTCCGATTTGAATTCTGCCGACAGCATTCGATTAGTCGTGTCATTTTACGCAGGAAATGCTTGTTCCCATTTCCCGATAGCGATCCTGGGAGCCAAAATACTGTAAAACACGTTTTCATACATAGTAGTGAATTCCAAAGGAACGGAGGCTTGGATTTGAATTCTGCCGGCAGCGTTCGACTAGTCGTGTCATTTTACGTAGGAAATGCTTGTTTCCATTTCCTGATAACGATCCTGGGAGCCAAAATACTGTAAAACACGTTTTCATACATATTAGTGAATTCCAGAGGAACGGAGGCTCCGATTTGAATTCTGCCGGCATCATTCCATTACTCCTGCCATTTTACGTAGGAAATGCTTGTTCCCATTTCCCGATAGCGATCCTGGTAGTCAAAATACTGTAAAACACGTTTTCATACATATTAGTGAATTCCAGAGGAACGGAGGCTCAACTTTGAATTCTGCCGACAGCGTTCGATTAGTCGTGTCATTTTACGTAGGAAATGCTTGTTTCCATTTCCTGATAACGATCCTGGGAGCCAAAATACTGTAAAACACGTTTTCATACATATTAGTGAATTCCAGAGGAACGGAGGCTCCGATTTGAATTCTGCAGGCAGCATTCGATTAGTCGTGTCATTTTAGGTAGGAAATAATTGTTCCCATTTCCAGATAGCCATCCTGGGAGTCAAAATACTGTAAAACACGTTTTCATGGATATTAGTGAATTCGAGAGGAACGGAGGCTTGGCTTTGAATTCTGCCGGCAGCGTTCGATTAGTCGTGTCATTTTACGTAGGAAATAATTGTTCCCATTTCCTGATAGCGATCCTGGGAGTCAAAATACTGTAAAACACGTTTTCATGGATATTAGTGAATTCGAGAGGAACGGAGGCTTGGCTTTGAATTCTGCCGGCAGCGTTCGATTAGTCGTGTCATTTTACGTAGGAAATAATTGTTCCCATTTCCTGATAGCGATCCTGGGAGTCAAAATACTGTAAAACACGTTTTCATACATATTAGTGAATTCTAGAGGAACCGGAGGCTCCGATTTGAATTCTGCCGGCAGCATTCCATTACTCCTGCCATTTTACGTAGGAAATGCTTGTTCCCATTTCCCGATAGCGATCCTGGGAGCCAAAATACTGTAAAACACGTTTTCATACATATTAGTGAATTCCAGAGGAACGGAGGCCCGGATTTGAATTCTGCCGACAGCATTCGATTAGTCGTGTCATTTTACGCAGGAAATGCTTGTTCCCATTTCCCGATAGCGATCCTGGGAGCCAAAATACTGTAAAACACGTTTTCATACATAGTAGTGAATTCCAAAGGAACGGAGGCTCCGATTTGAATTCTGCCGACAGCGTTCGACTAGTCGTGTCATTCTACGTAGGAAATGCTTGTTTCCATTTCCTGATAACGATCCTGGGAGCCAAAATACTGTAAAACACGTTTTCATACATATTAGTGAATTCCAGAGGAACGGAGGCTCCGATTTGAATTCTGCCGGCATCATTCCATTACTCCTGCCATTTTACGTAGGAAATGCTTGTTCCCATTTCCCGATAGCGATCCTGGTAGTCAAAATACTGTAAAACACGTTTTCATACATATTAGTGAATTCCAGAGGAACGGAGGCTCAACTTTGAATTCTGCCGACAGCGTTCGATTAGTCGTGTCATTTTACGTAGGAAATGCTTGTTTCCATTTCCTGATAACGATCCTGGGAGCCAAAATACTGTAAAACACGTTTTCATACATATTAGTGAATTCCAGAGGAACGGAGGCTCCGATTTGAATTCTGCAGGCAGCATTCGATTAGTCGTGTCATTTTAGGTAGGAAATAATTGTTCCCATTTCCAGATAGCCATCCTGGGAGTCAAAATACTGTAAAACACGTTTTCATGGATATTAGTGAATTCGAGAGGAACGGAGGCTTGGCTTTGAATTCTGCCGGCAGCGTTCGATTAGTCGTGTCATTTTACGTAGGAAATAATTGTTCCCATTTCCTGATAGCGATCCTGGGAGTCAAAATACTGTAAAACACGTTTTCATACATATTAGTGAATTCCAGAGGAACCGGAGGCTCCGATTTGAATTCTGCCGGCAGCATTCCAGTACTCCTGCCATTTTACGTAGGAAATGCTTGTTCCCATTTCCCGATAGCGATCCTGGGAGCCAAAATACTGTAAAACACGTTTTCATACATATTAGTGAATTCCAGAGGAACGGAGGCCCGGATTTGAATTCTGCCGACAGCATTCGATTAGTCGTGTGATTTTACGCAGGAAATGCTTGTTCCCATTTCCCGATAGCGATCCTGGGAGCCATAATACTGTAAAACACGTTTTCATGGATATTAGTGAATTCGAGAGGAACGGAGGCTTGGATTTGAATTCTGCCGGCAGCGTTCGATTACATGTGTCAATTTTACGTAGGAAATGCTTGTTCCCATTTCCCGATAGCGATCCTGGGAGCCAAAATACTGTAAAACACGTTTTCATACATATTAGTGAATTCCAGAGGAACGGAGGCTCCGATTTGAATTCTGCCGACAGCATTCGATTAGTTGTGTCATTTTACGTAGGAAATAATTGTTCCCATTTCCAGATAGCCATCCTGGGAGTCAAAATACTGTAAAACACGTTTTCATGGATATTAGTGAATTCGAGAGGAACGGAGGCTTGGCTTTGAATTCTGCCGGCAGCATTCCATTACTCCTGTCATTTTACGTAGGAAATAATTGTTCCCATTTCCTGATAGCGATCCTGGGAGTCAAAATACTGTAAAACACGTTTTCATACATATTAGTGAATTCCAGAGGAACCGGAGGCTCCGATTTGAATTCTGCCGGCAGCATTCCATTACTCCTGCCATTTTACGTAGGAAATGCTTGTTCCCATTTCCCGATAGCGATCCTGGGAGCCAAAATACTGTAAAACACGTTTTCATACATATTAGTGAATTCCAGAGGAACGGAGGCTCCGATTTGAATTCTGCCGGCAGCATTCGATTAGTCGTGTCATTTTACGTAGGAAATAATTGTTCCCATTTCCAGATAGCCATCCTGGGAGTCAAAATACTGTAAAACACGTTTTCATGGATATTAGTGAATTCGAGAGGAACGGAGGCTTGGCTTTGAATTCTGCCGGCAGCGTTCGATTAGTCGTGTCATTTTACGTAGGAAATAATTGTTCCCATTTCCTGATAGCGATCCTGGGAGTCAAAATACTGTAAAACACGTTTTCATACATATTAGTGAATTCCAGAGGAACCGGAGGCTCCGATTTGAATTCTGCCGGCAGCATTCCATTACTCCTGCCATTTTACGTAGGAAATGCTTGTTCCCATTTCCCGATAGCGATCCTGGGAGCCAAAATACTGTAAAACACGTTTTCATACATATTAGTGAATTCCAGAGGAACGGAGGCCCGGATTTGAATTCTGCCGACAGCATTCGATTAGTCGTGTGATTTTACGCAGGAAATGCTTGTTCCCATTTCCCGATAGCGATCCTGGGAGCCATAATACTGTAAAACACGTTTTCATGGATATTAGTGAATTCGAGAGGAACGGAGGCTCCGATTTGAATTCTGCCGACAGCATTCGATTAGTCGTGTCATTTTACGCAGGAAATGCTTGTTCCCATTTCCCGATAGCGATCCTGGGAGCCAAAATACTGTAAAACACGTTTTCATACATATTAGTGAATTCCAGAGGAACCGGAGGCTCCGATTTGAATTCTGCCGGCAGCATTCCATTACTCCTGCCATTTTACGTAGGAAATGCTTGTTCCCATTTCCCGATAGCGATCCTGGGAGCCAAAATACTGTAAAACACGTTTTCATACATATTAGTGAATTCCAGAGGAACGGAGGCCCGGATTTGAATTCTGCCGACAGCATTCGATTAGTCGTGTCATTTTACGCAGGAAATGCTTGTTCCCATTTCCCGATAGCGATCCTGGGAGCCAAAATACTGTAAAACACGTTTTCATACATAGTAGTGAATTCCAAAGGAACGGAGGCTCCGATTTGAATTCTGCCGGCAGCGTTCGATTAGTCGTGTCATTTTACGTAGGAAATGCTTGTTTCCATTTCCTGATAACGATCCTGGGAGCCAAAATACTGTAAAACACGTTTTCATACATATTAGTGAATTCCAGAGGAACGGAGGCTCCGATTTGAATTCTGCCGGCAGCATTCCATTACTCCTGTCATTTTACGTAGGAAACGCTTGTTCCCATTTCCCGATAGCGATCCTGGGAGCCAAAATACTGTAAAACACGTTTTCATACACATTAGTGAATTCCAGAGGAACGGAGGCCCGGATTTGAATTCTGCCGACAGCGTTCGATTAGTCGTGTCATTTTACGCAGGAAATGCTTGTTCCCATTTCCCGATAGCGATCCTGGGAGCCATAATACTGTAAAACACGTTTTCACGGATATTAGTGAATTCGAGAGGAACGGAGGCTCCGATTTGAATTCTGCAGGCAGCATTCGATTAGTCGTGTCATTTTACGTAGGAAATAATTGTTCCCATTTCCAGATAGCCATCCTGGGAGTCAAAATACTGTAAAACACGTTTTCATACATATTAGTGAATTCCAGAGGAACGGAGGCTCCGATTTGAATTCTGCCGGCAGCATTCCATTACTCCTGTCATTTTACGTAGGAAATGGTTGTTTCCATTTCCTGATAACGATCCTGGGAGCCAAAATACTGTAAAACACGTTTTCATACATATTAGTGAATTCCAGAGGAACGGAGGCTCCGATTTGAATTCTGCCGGCAGCATTCCATTACTCCTGTCATTTTACGTAGGAAATAATTGTTCCCATTTCCTGATAGCGATCCTGGGAGTCAAAATACTGTAAAACACGTTTTCATACATATTAGTGAATTCCAGAGGAACCGGAGGCTCCGATTTGAATTCTGCCGGCAGCATTCCATTACTCCTGCCATTTTACGTAGGAAATGCTTGTTCCCATTTCCCGATAGCGATCCTGGGAGCCAAAATACTGTAAAACACGTTTTCATACATATTAGTGAATTCCAGAGGAACGGAGGCTCCGATTTGAATTCTGCCGGCAGCATTCGATTAGTCGTGTCATTTTACGTAGGAAATAATTGTTCCCATTTCCAGATAGCCATCCTGGGAGTCAAAATACTGTAAAACACGTTTTCATGGATATTAGTGAATTCGAGAGGAACGGAGGCTTGGCTTTGAATTCTGCCGGCAGCGTTCGATTAGTCGTGTCATTTTACGTAGGAAATAATTGTTCCCATTTCCTGATAGCGATCCTGGGAGTCAAAATACTGTAAAACACGTTTTCATACATATTAGTGAATTCCAGAGGAACCGGAGGCTCCGATTTGAATTCTGCCGGCAGCATTCCATTACTCCTGCCATTTTACGTAGGAAATGCTTGTTCCCATTTCCCGATAGCGATCCTGGGAGCCAAAATACTGTAAAACACGTTTTCATACATATTAGTGAATTCCAGAGGAACGGAGGCCCGGATTTGAATTCTGCCGACAGCATTCGATTAGTCGTGTGATTTTACGCAGGAAATGCTTGTTCCCATTTCCCGATAGCGATCCTGGGAGCCATAATACTGTAAAACACGTTTTCATGGATATTAGTGAATTCGAGAGGAACGGAGGCTCCGATTTGAATTCTGCCGACAGCATTCGATTAGTCGTGTCATTTTACGCAGGAAATGCTTGTTCCCATTTCCCGATAGCGATCCTGGGAGCCAAAATACTGTAAAACACGTTTTCATACATATTAGTGAATTCCAGAGGAACCGGAGGCTCCGATTTGAATTCTGCCGGCAGCATTCCATTACTCCTGCCATTTTACGTAGGAAATGCTTGTTCCCATTTCCCGATAGCGATCCTGGGAGCCAAAATACTGTAAAACACGTTTTCATACATATTAGTGAATTCCAGAGGAACGGAGGCCCGGATTTGAATTCTGCCGACAGCATTCGATTAGTCGTGTCATTTTACGCAGGAAATGCTTGTTCCCATTTCCCGATAGCGATCCTGGGAGCCAAAATACTGTAAAACACGTTTTCATACATAGTAGTGAATTCCAAAGGAACGGAGGCTCCGATTTGAATTCTGCCGGCAGCGTTCGATTAGTCGTGTCATTTTACGTAGGAAATAATTGTTCCCATTTCCCGATAGCGATCCTGGGAGCCAAAATACTGTAAAACACGTTTTCATACATATTAGTGAATTCCAGAGGAACGGAGGCTTGGCTTTGAATTCTGCCGGCAGCGTTCGATTAGTCGTGTCATTTTACGTAGGAAATAATTGTTCCCATTTCCTGATAGCGATCCTGGGAGTCAAAATACTGTAAAACACGTTTTCATACATATTAGGGAATTCCAGAGGAACCGGAGGCTCCGATTTGAATTATGCCGGCAGCATTCCATTACTCCTGCCATTTTACGTAGGAAATGCTTGTTCCCATTTCCCGATAGCGATCCTGGGAGCCAAAATACTGTAAAACACGTTTTCATACATATTAGTGAATTCCAGAGGAACGGAGGCTTGGATTTGAATTCTGCCGGCAGCGTTCGATTACTTGTGTCATTTTACGTAGGAAATGCTTGTTCCCATTTCCCGATAGCGATCCTGGGAGCCAAAATACTGTAAAACACGTTTTCATACATATTAGTGAATTCCAGAGGAACGGAGGCTCCGATTTGAATTCTGCCGACAGCATTCGATTAGTTGTGTCATTTTACGTAGGAAATAATTGTTCCCATTTCCAGATAGCCATCCTGGGAGTCAAAATACTGTAAAACACGTTTTCATGGATATTAGTGAATTCGAGAGGAACGGAGGCTTGGCTTTGAATTCTGCCGGCAGCGTTCGATTAGTCGTGTCATTTTACGTAGGAAATAATTGTTCCCATTTCCAGATAGCCATCCTGGGAGTCAAAATACTGTAAAACACGTTTTCATACATATTAGTGAATTCCAGAGGAACCGGAGGCTCCGATTTGAATTCTGCCGGCAGCATTCCATTACTCCTGCCATTTTACGTAGGAAATGCTTGTTCCCATTTCCCGATAGCGATCCTGGGAGCCAAAATACTCTAAAACACGTTTTCATACATATTAGTGAATTCCAGAGGAACGGAGGCCCGGATTTGAATTCTGCCGACAGCATTCGATTAGTCGTGTGATTTTACGCAGGAAATGCTTGTTCCCATTTCCCGATAGCGATCCTGGTAGTCAAAATACTGTAAAACACGTTTTCATACATATTAGTGAATTCCAGAGGAACGGAGGCCCGGATTTGAATTCTGCCGGCAGCATTCCATTACTCCTGCCATTTTACGTAGGAAATGCTTGTTCCCATTTCCCGATAGCGATCCTGGTAGTCAAAATACTGTAAAACACGTTTTCATACATATTAGTGAATTCCAGAGGAACGGAGGCTCAACTTTGAATTCTGCCGACAGCGTTCGATTAGTCGTGTCATTTTACGTAGGAAATGCTTGTTTCCATTTCCTGATAACGATCCTGGGAGTCAAAATACTGTAAAACACGTTTTCATACATATTAGTGAATTCCAGAGGAACGGAGGCTCCGATTTGAATTCTGCAGGCAGCATTCGATTAGTCGTGTCATTTTAGGTAGGAAATAATTGTTCCCATTTCCAGATAGCCATCCTGGGAGTCAAAATACTGTAAAACACGTTTTCATGGATATTAGTGAATTCGAGAGGAACGGAGGCTTGGCTTTGAATTCTGCCGGCAGCGTTCGATTAGTCGTGTCATTTTACGTAGGAAATAATTGTTCCCATTTCCTGATAGCGATCCTGGGAGTCAAAATACTGTAAAACACGTTTTTATACATATTAGGGAATTCCAGAGGAACCGGAGGCTCCGATTTGAATTCTGCCGGCAGCATTCCATTACTCCTGCCATTTTACGTAGGAAATGCTTGTTCCCATTTCCCGATAGCGATCCTGGGAGCCAAAATACTGTAAAACACGTTTTCATACATATTAGTGAATTCCAGAGGAACGGAGGCTTGGATTTGAATTCTGCCGGCAGCATTCCATTACTCCTGCCATTTTACGTAGGAAATGCTTGTTCCCATTTCCCGATAGCGATCCTGGGAGCCAAAATACTGTAAAACACGTTTTCATACATATTAGTGAATTCCAGAGGAACGGAGGCTCCGATTTGAATTCTGCCGGCAGCATTCGATTAGTCGTGTCATTTTACGTAGGAAATAATTGTTCCCATTTCCAGATAGCCATCCTGGGAGTCAAAATACTGTAAAACACGTTTTCATGGATATTAGTGAATTCGAGAGGAACGGAGGCTTGGCTTTGAATTCTGCCGGCAGCGTTCGATTAGTCGTGTCATTTTACGTAGGAAATAATTGTTCCCATTTCCTGATAGCGATCCTGGGAGTCAAAATACTGTAAAACACGTTTTCATACATATTAGTGAATTCCAGAGGAACCGGAGGCTCCGATTTGAATTCTGCCGGCAGCATTCCATTACTCCTGCCATTTTACGTAGGAAATGCTTGTTCCCATTTCCCGATAGCGATCCTGGGAGCCAAAATACTGTAAAACACGTTTTCATACATATTAGTGAATTCCAGAGGAACCGGAGGCTCCGATTTGAATTCTGCCGGCAGCATTCCATTACTCCTGCCATTTTACGTAGGAAATGCTTGTTCCCATTTCCCGATAGCGATCCTGGGAGCCAAAATACTGTAAAACACGTTTTCATACATATTAGTGAATTCCAGAGGAACGGAGGCCCGGATTTGAATTCTGCCGACAGCATTCGATTAGTCGTGTCATTTTACGCAGGAAATGCTTGTTCCCATTTCCCGATAGCGATCCTGGGAGCCAAAATACTGTAAAACACGTTTTCATACATAGTAGTGAATTCCAAAGGAACGGAGGCTCCGATTTGAATTCTGCCGGCAGCGTTCGATTAGTCGTGTCATTTTACGTAGGAAATGCTTGTTTCCATTTCCTGATAACGATCCTGGGAGCCAAAATACTGTAAAACACGTTTTCATACATATTAGTGAATTCCAGAGGAACGGAGGCTCCGATTTGAATTCTGCCGGCAGCATTCCATTACTCCTGTCATTTTACGTAGGAAACGCTTGTTCCCATTTCCCGATAGCGATCCTGGGAGCCAAAATACTGTAAAACACGTTTTCATACACATTAGTGAATTCCAGAGGAACGGAGGCCCGGATTTGAATTCTGCCGACAGCGTTCGATTAGTCGTGTCATTTTACGCAGGAAATGCTTGTTCCCATTTCCCGATAGCGATCCTGGGAGCCATAATACTGTAAAACACGTTTTCACGGATATTAGTGAATTCGAGAGGAACGGAGGCTCCGATTTGAATTCTGCAGGCAGCATTCGATTAGTCGTGTCATTTTACGTAGGAAATAATTGTTCCCATTTCCAGATAGCCATCCTGGGAGTCAAAATACTGTAAAACACGTTTTCATACATATTAGTGAATTCCAGAGGAACGGAGGCTCCGATTTGAATTCTGCCGGCAGCATTCCATTACTCCTGTCATTTTACGTAGGAAATGGTTGTTTCCATTTCCTGATAACGATCCTGGGAGCCAAAATACTGTAAAACACGTTTTCATACATATTAGTGAATTCCAGAGGAACGGAGGCTCCGATTTGAATTCTGCCGGCAGCATTCCATTACTCCTGTCATTTTACGTAGGAAATAATTGTTCCCATTTCCTGATAGCGATCCTGGGAGTCAAAATACTGTAAAACACGTTTTCATACATATTAGTGAATTCCAGAGGAACCGGAGGCTCCGATTTGAATTCTGCCGGCAGCATTCCATTACTCCTGCCATTTTACGTAGGAAATGCTTGTTCCCATTTCCCGATAGCGATCCTGGGAGCCAAAATACTGTAAAACACGTTTTCATACATATTAGTGAATTCCAGAGGAACGGAGGCTCCGATTTGAATTCTGCCGGCAGCATTCGATTAGTCGTGTCATTTTACGTAGGAAATAATTGTTCCCATTTCCAGATAGCCATCCTGGGAGTCAAAATACTGTAAAACACGTTTTCATGGATATTAGTGAATTCGAGAGGAACGGAGGCTTGGCTTTGAATTCTGCCGGCAGCGTTCGATTAGTCGTGTCATTTTACGTAGGAAATAATTGTTCCCATTTCCTGATAGCGATCCTGGGAGTCAAAATACTGTAAAACACGTTTTCATACATATTAGTGAATTCCAGAGGAACCGGAGGCTCCGATTTGAATTCTGCCGGCAGCATTCCATTACTCCTGCCATTTTACGTAGGAAATGCTTGTTCCCATTTCCCGATAGCGATCCTGGGAGCCAAAATACTGTAAAACACGTTTTCATACATATTAGTGAATTCCAGAGGAACGGAGGCCCGGATTTGAATTCTGCCGACAGCATTCGATTAGTCGTGTGATTTTACGCAGGAAATGCTTGTTCCCATTTCCCGATAGCGATCCTGGGAGCCATAATACTGTAAAACACGTTTTCATGGATATTAGTGAATTCGAGAGGAACGGAGGCTCCGATTTGAATTCTGCCGGCAGCATTCGATTAGTCGTGTCATTTTACGCAGGAAATGCTTGTTCCCATTTCCCGATAGCGATCCTGGGAGCCAAAATACTGTAAAACACGTTTTCATACATATTAGTGAATTCCAGAGGAACCGGAGGCTCCGATTTGAATTCTGCCGGCAGCATTCCATTACTCCTGCCATTTTACGTAGGAAATGCTTGTTCCCATTTCCCGATAGCGATCCTGGGAGCCAAAATACTGTAAAACACGTTTTCATACATATTAGTGAATTCCAGAGGAACGGAGGCCCGGATTTGAATTCTGCCGACAGCATTCGATTAGTCGTGTCATTTTACGCAGGAAATGCTTGTTCCCATTTCCCGATAGCGATCCTGGGAGCCAAAATACTGTAAAACACGTTTTCATACATAGTAGTGAATTCCAAAGGAACGGAGGCTCCGATTTGAATTCTGCCGGCAGCGTTCGATTAGTCGTGTCATTTTACGTAGGAAATAATTGTTCCCATTTCCCGATAGCGATCCTGGGAGCCAAAATACTGTAAAACATGTTTTCATACATATTAGTGAATTCCAGAGGAACGGAGGCTTGGCTTTGAATTCTGCCGGCAGCGTTCGATTAGTCGTGTCATTTTACGTAGGAAATAATTGTTCCCATTTCCTGATAGCGATCCTGGGAGTCAAAATACTGTAAAACACGTTTTCATACATATTAGGGAATTCCAGAGGAACCGGAGGCTCCGATTTGAATTCTGCCGGCAGCATTCCATTACTCCTGCCATTTTACGTAGGAAATGCTTGTTCCCATTTCCCGATAGCGATCCTGGGAGCCAAAATACTGTAAAACACGTTTTCATACACATTAGTGAATTCCAGAGGAACGGAGGCTTGGATTTGAATTCTGCCGGCAGCGTTCGATTACTTGTGTCATTTTACGTAGGAAATGCTTGTTCCCATTTCCCGATAGCGATCCTGGGAGCCAAAATACTGTAAAACACGTTTTCATACATATTAGTGAATTCCAGAGGAACGGAGGCTCCGATTTGAATTCTGCCGACAGCATTCGATTAGTTGTGTCATTTTACGTAGGAAATAATTGTTCCCATTTCCAGATAGCCATCCTGGGAGTCAAAATACTGTAAAACACGTTTTCATGGATATTAGTGAATTCGAGAGGAACGGAGGCTTGGCTTTGAATTCTGCCGGCAGCGTTCGATTAGTCGTGTCATTTTACGTAGGAAATAATTGTTCCCATTTCCAGATAGCCATCCTGGGAGTCAAAATACTGTAAAACACGTTTTCATACATATTAGTGAATTCCAGAGGAACCGGAGGCTCCGATTTGAATTCTGCCGGCAGCATTCCATTACTCCTGCCATTTTACGTAGGAAATGCTTGTTCCCATTTCCCGATAGCGATCCTGGGAGCCAAAATACTGTAAAACACGTTTTCATACATATTAGTGAATTCCAGAGGAACGGAGGCCCGGATTTGAATTCTGCCGACAGCATTCGATTAGTCGTGTGATTTTACGCAGGAAATGCTTGTTCCCATTTCCCGATAGCGATCCTGGTAGTCAAAATACTGTAAAACACGTTTTCATACATATTAGTGAATTCCAGAGGAACGGAGGCCCGGATTTGAATTCTGCCGGCAGCATTCCATTACTCCTGCCATTTTACGTAGGAAATGCTTGTTCCCATTTCCCGATAGCGATCCTGGTAGTCAAAATACTGTAAAACACGTTTTCATACATATTAGTGAATTCCAGAGGAACGGAGGCTCAACTTTGAATTCTGCCGACAGCGTTCGATTAGTCGTGTCATTTTACGTAGGAAATGCTTGTTTCCATTTCCTGATAACGATCCTGGGAGTCAAAATACTGTAAAACACGTTTTCATACATATTAGTGAATTCCAGAGGAACGGAGGCTCCGATTTGAATTCTGCAGGCAGCATTCGATTAGTCGTGTCATTTTAGGTAGGAAATAATTGTTCCCATTTCCAGATAGCCATCCTGGGAGTCAAAATACTGTAAAACACGTTTTCATGGATATTAGTGAATTCGAGAGGAACGGAGGCTTGGCTTTGAATTCTGCCGGCAGCGTTCGATTAGTCGTGTCATTTTACGTAGGAAATAATTGTTCCCATTTCCTGATAGCGATCCTGGGAGTCAAAATACTGTAAAACACGTTTTTATACATATTAGGGAATTCCAGAGGAACCGGAGGCTCCGATTTGAATTCTGCCGGCAGCATTCCATTACTCCTGCCATTTTACGTAGGAAATGCTTGTTCCCATTTCCCGATAGCGATCCTGGGAGCCAAAATACTGTAAAACACGTTTTCATACATATTAGTGAATTCCAGAGGAACGGAGGCTTGGATTTGAATTCTGCCGGCAGCGTTCGATTACTTGTGTCATTTTACGTAGGAAATGCTTGTTCCCATTTCCCGATAGCGATCCTGGGAGCCAAAATACTGTAAAACACGTTTTCATACATATTAGTGAATTCGAGAGGAACGGAGGCTTGGATTTGAATTCTGCCGGCAGCGTTCGATTACTTGTGTCATTTTACGTAGGAAATGCTTGTTCCCATTTCCCGATAGCGATCCTGGGAGCCAAAATACTGTAAAACACGTTTTCATACATATTAGTGAATTCCAGAGGAACGGAGGCTCCGATTTGAATTCTGCCGACAGCATTCGATTAGTCGTGTCATTTTACGTAGGAAATAATTGTTCCCATTTCCAGATAGCCATCCTGGGAGCCAAAATACTGTAAAACACGTTTTCATGGATATTAGTGAATTCGAGAGGAACGGAGGCTTGGCTTTGAATTCTGCCGGCAGCGTTCGATTAGTCGTGTCATTTTACGTAGGAAATAATTGTTCCCATTTCCCGATAGCGATCCTGGGAGCCAAAATACTGTAAAACACGTTTTCATACATATTAGTGAATTCCAGAGGAACGGAGGCTCCGATTTGAATTCTGCCGACAGCATTCGATTAGTCGTGTCATTTTACGCAGGAAATGCTTGTTCCCATTTCCCGATAGCGATCCTGGGAGCCAAAATACTGTAAAACACGTTTTCATACATAGTAGTGAATTCCAAAGGAACGGAGGCTCCGATTTGAATTCTGCCGACAGCGTTCGACTAGTCGTGTCATTTTACGTAGGAAATGCTTGTTTCCATTTCCTGATAACGATCCTGGGAGCCAAAATACTGTAAAACACGTTTTCATACATATTAGTGAATTCCAGAGGAACGGAGGCTCCGATTTGAATTCTGCCGGCAGCGTTCGATTACTTGTGTCATTTTACGTAGGAAATGCTTGTTCCCATTTCCCGATAGCGATCCTGGGAGCCAAAATACTGTAAAACACGTTTTCATACATATTAGTGAATTCCAGAGAAACGGAGGCTCCGATTTGAATTCTGCCGACAGCATTCGATTAGTCGTGTCATTTTACGCAGGAAATGCTTGTTCCCATTTCCCGATAGCGATCCTGGTAGTCAAAATACTGTAAAACACGTTTTAATACATATTAGTGAATTCCAGAGGAACCGGAGGCTCCGATTTGAATTCTGCCGGCAGCATTCCATTACTCCTGCCATTTTACGTAGGAAATGCTTGTTCCCATTTCCCGATAGCGATCCTGGGAGCCAAAATACTGTAAAACACGTTTTCATACATATTAGTGAATTCCAGAGGAACGGAGGCTCCGATTTGAATTCTGCCGGCAGCATTCGATTAGTCGTGTCATTTTACGTAGGAAATAATTGTTCCCATTTCCAGATAGCCATCCTGGGAGTCAAAATACTGTAAAACACGTTTTCATGGATATTAGTGAATTCGAGAGGAACGGAGGCTTGGCTTTGAATTCTGCCGGCAGCGTTCGATTAGTCGTGTCATTTTACGTAGGAAATAATTGTTCCCATTTCCTGATAGCGATCCTGGGAGTCAAAATACTGTAAAACACGTTTTCATACATATTAGTGAATTCCAGAGGAACCGGAGGCTCCGATTTGAATTCTGCCGGCAGCATTCCATTACTCCTGCCATTTTACGTAGGAAATGCTTGTTCCCATTTCCCGATAGCGATCCTGGGAGCCAAAATACTGTAAAACACGTTTTCATACATATTAGTGAATTCCAGAGGAACGGAGGCCCGGATTTGAATTCTGCCGACAGCATTCGATTAGTCGTGTCATTTTACGCAGGAAATGCTTGTTCCCATTTCCCGATAGCGATCCTGGGAGCCATAATACTGTAAAACACGTTTTCATGGATATTAGTGAATTCGAGAGGAACGGAGGCTCCGATTTGAATTCTGCCGACAGCATTCGATTAGTCGTGTCATTTTACGCAGGAAATGCTTGTTCCCATTTCCCGATAGCGATCCTGGGAGCCAAAATACTGTAAAACACGTTTTCATACATATTAGTGAATTCCAGAGGAACCGGAGGCTCCGATTTGAATTCTGCCGACAGCATTCCATTACTCCTGCCATTTTACGTAGGAAATGCTTGTTCCCATTTCCCGATAGCGATCCTGGGAGCCAAAATACTGTAAAACACGTTTTCATACATATTAGTGAATTCCAGAGGAACGGAGGCCCGGATTTGAATTCTGCCGACAGCATTCGATTAGTCGTGTCATTTTACGCAGGAAATGCTTGTTCCCATTTCCCGATAGCGATCCTGGGAGCCAAAATACTGTAAAACACGTTTTCATACATAGTAGTGAATTCCAAAGGAACGGAGGCTCCGATTTGAATTCTGCCGGCAGCGTTCGATTAGTCGTGTCATTTTACGTAGGAAATAATTGTTCCCATTTCCCGATAGCGATCCTGGGAGCCAAAATACTGTAAAACATGTTTTCATACATATTAGTGAATTCCAGAGGAACGGAGGCTTGGCTTTGAATTCTGCCGGCAGCGTTCGATTAGTCGTGTCATTTTACGTAGGAAATAATTGTTCCCATTTCCTGATAGCGATCCTGGGAGTCAAAATACTGTAAAACACGTTTTCATACATATTAGGGAATTCCAGAGGAACCGGAGGCTCCGATTTGAATTCTGCCGGCAGCATTCCATTACTCCTGCCATTTTACGTAGGAAATGCTTGTTCCCATTTCCCGATAGCGATCCTGGGAGCCAAAATACTGTAAAACACGTTTTCATACATATTAGTGAATTCCAGAGGAACGGAGGCTTGGATTTGAATTCTGCCGGCAGCGTTCGATTACTTGTGTCATTTTACGTAGGAAATGCTTGTTCCCATTTCCCGATAGCGATCCTGGGAGCCAAAATACTGTAAAACACGTTTTCATACATATTAGTGAATTCCAGAGGAACGGAGGCTCCGATTTGAATTCTGCCGACAGCATTCGATTAGTTGTGTCATTTTACGTAGGAAATAATTGTTCCCATTTCCAGATAGCCATCCTGGGAGTCAAAATACTGTAAAACACGTTTTCATGGATATTAGTGAATTCGAGAGGAACGGAGGCTTGGCTTTGAATTCTGCCGGTAGCGTTCGATTAGTCGTGTCATTTTACGTAGGAAATAATTGTTCCCATTTCCAGATAGCCATCCTGGGAGTCAAAATACTGTAAAACACGTTTTCATACATATTAGTGAATTCCAGAGGAACCGGAGGCTCCGATTTGAATTCTGCCGGCAGCATTCCATTACTCCTGCCATTTTACGTAGGAAATGCTTGTTCCCATTTCCCGATAGCGATCCTGGGAGCCAAAATACTCTAAAACACGTTTTCATACATATTAGTGAATTCCAGAGGAACGGAGGCCCGGATTTGAATTCTGCCGACAGCATTCGATTAGTCGTGTGATTTTACGCAGGAAATGCTTGTTCCCATTTCCCGATAGCGATCCTGGTAGTCAAAATACTGTAAAACACGTTTTCATACATATTAGTGAATTCCAGAGGAACGGAGGCCCGGATTTGAATTCTGCCGGCAGCATTCCATTACTCCTGCCATTTTACGTAGGAAATGCTTGTTCCCATTTCCCGATAGCGATCCTGGTAGTCAAAATACTGTAAAACACGTTTTCATACATATTAGTGAATTCCAGAGGAACGGAGGCTCAACTTTGAATTCTGCCGACAGCGTTCGATTAGTCGTGTCATTTTACGTAGGAAATGCTTGTTTCCATTTCCTGATAACGATCCTGGGAGTCAAAATACTGTAAAACACGTTTTCATACATATTAGTGAATTCCAGAGGAACGGAGGCTCCGATTTGAATTCTGCAGGCAGCATTCGATTAGTCGTGTCATTTTAGGTAGGAAATAATTGTTCCCATTTCCAGATAGCCATCCTGGGAGTCAAAATACTGTAAAACACGTTTTCATGGATATTAGTGAATTCGAGAGGAACGGAGGCTTGGCTTTGAATTCTGCCGGCAGCGTTCGATTAGTCGTGTCATTTTACGTAGGAAATGCTTGTTTCCATTTCCTGATAACGATCCTGGGAGCCAAAATACTGTAAAACACGTTTTCATACATATTAGTGAATTCCAGAGGAACGGAGGCTCCGATTTGAATTCTGCCGGCAGCATTCCATTACTCCTGTCATTTTACGTAGGAAACGCTTGTTCCCATTTCCCGATAGCGATCCTGGGAGCCAAAATACTGTAAAACACGTTTTCATACACATTAGTGAATTCCAGAGGAACGGAGGCCCGGATTTGAATTCTGCCGACAGCGTTCGATTAGTCGTGTCATTTTACGCAGGAAATGCTTGTTCCCATTTCCCGATAGCGATCCTGGGAGCCATAATACTGTAAAACACGTTTTCACGGATATTAGTGAATTCGAGAGGAACGGAGGCTCCGATTTGAATTCTGCAGGCAGCATTCGATTAGTCGTGTCATTTTACGTAGGAAATAATTGTTCCCATTTCCAGATAGCCATCCTGGGAGTCAAAATACTGTAAAACACGTTTTCATACATATTAGTGAATTCCAGAGGAACGGAGGCTCCGATTTGAATTCTGCCGGCAGCATTCCATTACTCCTGTCATTTTACGTAGGAAATGGTTGTTTCCATTTCCTGATAACGATCCTGGGAGCCAAAATACTGTAAAACACGTTTTCATACATATTAGTGAATTCCAGAGGAACGGAGGCTCCGATTTGAATTCTGCCGGCAGCATTCCATTACTCCTGTCATTTTACGTAGGAAATAATTGTTCCCATTTCCTGATAGCGATCCTGGGAGTCAAAATACTGTAAAACACGTTTTCATACATATTAGTGAATTCCAGAGGAACCGGAGGCTCCGATTTGAATTCTGCCGGCAGCATTCCATTACTCCTGCCATTTTACGTAGGAAATGCTTGTTCCCATTTCCCGATAGCGATCCTGGGAGCCAAAATACTGTAAAACACGTTTTCATACATATTAGTGAATTCCAGAGGAACGGAGGCTCCGATTTGAATTCTGCCGGCAGCATTCGATTAGTCGTGTCATTTTACGTAGGAAATAATTGTTCCCATTTCCAGATAGCCATCCTGGGAGTCAAAATACTGTAAAACACGTTTTCATGGATATTAGTGAATTCGAGAGGAACGGAGGCTTGGCTTTGAATTCTGCCGGCAGCGTTCGATTAGTCGTGTCATTTTACGTAGGAAATAATTGTTCCCATTTCCTGATAGCGATCCTGGGAGTCAAAATACTGTAAAACACGTTTTCATACATATTAGTGAATTCCAGAGGAACCGGAGGCTCCGATTTGAATTCTGCCGGCAGCATTCCATTACTCCTGCCATTTTACGTAGGAAATGCTTGTTCCCATTTCCCGATAGCGATCCTGGGAGCCAAAATACTGTAAAACACGTTTTCATACATATTAGTGAATTCCAGAGGAACGGAGGCCCGGATTTGAATTCTGCCGACAGCATTCGATTAGTCGTGTGATTTTACGCAGGAAATGCTTGTTCCCATTTCCCGATAGCGATCCTGGGAGCCATAATACTGTAAAACACGTTTTCATGGATATTAGTGAATTCGAGAGGAACGGAGGCTCCGATTTGAATTCTGCCGACAGCATTCGATTAGTCGTGTCATTTTACGCAGGAAATGCTTGTTCCCATTTCCCGATAGCGATCCTGGGAGCCAAAATACTGTAAAACACGTTTTCATACATATTAGTGAATTCCAGAGGAACCGGAGGCTCCGATTTGAATTCTGCCGGCAGCATTCCATTACTCCTGCCATTTTACGTAGGAAATGCTTGTTCCCATTTCCCGATAGCGATCCTGGGAGCCAAAATACTGTAAAACACGTTTTCATACATATTAGTGAATTCCAGAGGAACGGAGGCCCGGATTTGAATTCTGCCGACAGCATTCGATTAGTCGTGTCATTTTACGCAGGAAATGCTTGTTCCCATTTCCCGATAGCGATCCTGGGAGCCAAAATACTGTAAAACACGTTTTCATACATAGTAGTGAATTCCAAAGGAACGGAGGCTCCGATTTGAATTCTGCCGGCAGCGTTCGATTAGTCGTGTCATTTTACGTAGGAAATAATTGTTCCCATTTCCCGATAGCGATCCTGGGAGCCAAAATACTGTAAAACACGTTTTCATACATATTAGTGAATTCCAGAGGAACGGAGGCTTGGCTTTGAATTCTGCCGGCAGCGTTCGATTAGTCGTGTCATTTTACGTAGGAAATAATTGTTCCCATTTCCTGATAGCGATCCTGGGAGTCAAAATACTGTAAAACACGTTTTCATACATATTAGGGAATTCCAGAGGAACCGGAGGCTCCGATTTGAATTCTGCCGGCAGCATTCCATTACTCCTGCCATTTTACGTAGGAAATGCTTGTTCCCATTTCCCGATAGCGATCCTGGGAGCCAAAATACTGTAAAACACGTTTTCATACATATTAGTGAATTCCAGAGGAACGGAGGCTTGGATTTGAATTCTGCCGGCAGCGTTCGATTACTTGTGTCATTTTACGTAGGAAATGCTTGTTCCCATTTCCCGATAGCGATCCTGGGAGCCAAAATACTGTAAAACACGTTTTCATACATATTAGTGAATTCCAGAGGAACGGAGGCTCCGATTTGAATTCTGCCGACAGCATTCGATTAGTTGTGTCATTTTACGTAGGAAATAATTGTTCCCATTTCCAGATAGCCATCCTGGGAGTCAAAATACTGTAAAACACGTTTTCATGGATATTAGTGAATTCGAGAGGAACGGAGGCTTGGCTTTGAATTCTGCCGGCAGCGTTCGATTAGTCGTGTCATTTTACGTAGGAAATAATTGTTCCCATTTCCAGATAGCCATCCTGGGAGTCAAAATACTGTAAAACACGTTTTCATACATATTAGTGAATTCCAGAGGAACCGGAGGCTCCGATTTGAATTCTGCCGGCAGCATTCCATTACTCCTGCCATTTTACGTAGGAAATGCTTGTTCCCATTTCCCGATAGCGATCCTGGGAGCCAAAATACTCTAAAACACGTTTTCATACATATTAGTGAATTCCAGAGGAACGGAGGCCCGGATTTGAATTCTGCCGACAGCATTCGATTAGTCGTGTGATTTTACGCAGGAAATGCTTGTTCCCATTTCCCGATAGCGATCCTGGTAGTCAAAATACTGTAAAACACGTTTTCATACATATTAGTGAATTCCAGAGGAACGGAGGCCCGGATTTGAATTCTGCCGGCAGCATTCCATTACTCCTGCCATTTTACGTAGGAAATGCTTGTTCCCATTTCCCGATAGCGATCCTGGTAGTCAAAATACTGTAAAACACGTTTTCATACATATTAGTGAATTCCAGAGGAACGGAGGCTCAACTTTGAATTCTGCCGACAGCGTTCGATTAGTCGTGTCATTTTACGTAGGAAATGCTTGTTTCCATTTCCTGATAACGATCCTGGGAGTCAAAATACTGTAAAACACGTTTTCATACATATTAGTGAATTCCAGAGGAACGGAGGCTCGGATTTGAATTCTGCAGGCAGCATTCGATTAGTCGTGTCATTTTAGGTAGGAAATAATTGTTCCCATTTCCAGATAGCCATCCTGGGAGTCAAAATACTGTAAAACACGTTTTCATGGATATTAGTGAATTCGAGAGGAACGGAGGCTTGGCTTTGAATTCTGCCGGCAGCGTTCGATTAGTCGTGTCATTTTACGTAGGAAATAATTGTTCCCATTTCCTGATAGCGATCCTGGGAGTCAAAATACTGTAAAACACGTTTTTATACATATTAGGGAATTCCAGAGGAACCGGAGGCTCCGATTTGAATTCTGCCGGCAGCATTCCATTACTCCTGCCATTTTACGTAGGAAATGCTTGTTCCCATTTCCCGATAGCGATCCTGGGAGCCAAAATACTGTAAAACACGTTTTCATACATATTAGTGAATTCCAGAGGAACGGAGGCTTGGATTTGAATTCTGCCGGCAGCGTTCGATTACTTGTGTCATTTTACGTAGGAAATGCTTGTTCCCATTTCCCGATAGCGATCCTGGGAGCCAAAATACTGTAAAACACGTTTTCATACATATTAGTGAATTCGAGAGGAACGGAGGCTTGGATTTGAATTCTGCCGGCAGCGTTCGATTACTTGTGTCATTTTACGTAGGAAATGCTTGTTCCCATTTCCCGATAGCGATCCTGGGAGCCAAAATACTGTAAAACACGTTTTCATACATATTAGTGAATTCCAGAGGAACGGAGGCTCCGATTTGAATTCTGCCGACAGCATTCGATTAGTCGTGTCATTTTACGTAGGAAATAATTGTTCCCATTTCCAGATAGCCATCCTGGGAGTCAAAATACTGTAAAACACGTTTTCATGGATATTAGTGAATTCGAGAGGAACGGAGGCTTGGCTTTGAATTCTGCCGGCAGCGTTCGATTAGTCGTGTCATTTTACGTAGGAAATAATTGTTCCCATTTCCCGATAGCGATCCTGGGAGCCAAAATACTGTAAAACACGTTTTCATACATATTAGTGAATTCCAGAGGAACGGAGGCTCCGATTTGAATTCTGCCGACAGCATTCGATTAGTCGTGTCATTTTACGCAGGAAATGCTTGTTCCCATTTCCCGATAGCGATCCTGGGAGCCAAAATACTGTAAAACACGTTTTCATACATAGTAGTGAATTCCAAAGGAACGGAGGCTCCGATTTGAATTCTGCCGACAGCGTTCGACTAGTCGTGTCATTTTACGTAGGAAATGCTTGTTTCCATTTCCTGATAACGATCCTGGGAGCCAAAATACTGTAAAACACGTTTTCATACATATTAGTGAATTCCAGAGGAACGGAGGCTCCGATTTGAATTCTGCCGGCAGCGTTCGATTACTTGTGTCATTTTACGTAGGAAATGCTTGTTCCCATTTCCCGATAGCGATCCTGGGAGCCAAAATACTGTAAAACACGTTTTCATACATATTAGTGAATTCCAGAGAAACGGAGGCTCCGATTTGAATTCTGCCGACAGCATTCGATTAGTCGTGTCATTTTACGCAGGAAATGCTTGTTCCCATTTCCCGATAGCGATCCTGGTAGTCAAAATACTGTAAAACACGTTTTAATACATATTAGTGAATTCCAGAGGAACGGAGGCTCAACTTTGAATTCTGCCGGCAGCATTCCATTACTCCTGTCATTTTACGTAGGAAACGCTTGTTCCCATTTCCCGATAGCGATCCTGGGAGCCAAAATACTGTAAAACACGTTTTCATACACATTAGTGAATTCCAGAGGAACGGAGGCCCGGATTTGAATTCTGCCGACAGCGTTCGATTAGTCGTGTCATTTTACGCAGGAAATGCTTGTTCCCATTTCCCGATAGCGATCCTGGGAGCCATAATACTGTAAAACACGTTTTCACGGATATTAGTGAATTCGAGAGGAACGGAGGCTCCGATTTGAATTCTGCCGGCAGCATTCGATTAGTCGTGTCATTTTACGTAGGAAATAATTGTTCCCATTTCCAGATAGCCATCCTGGGAGTCAAAATACTGTAAAACACGTTTTCATACATATTAGTGAATTCCAGAGGAACGGAGGCTCCGATTTGAATTCTGCCGGCAGCATTCCATTACTCCTGTCATTTTACGTAGGAAATGGTTGTTTCCATTTCCTGATAACGATCCTGGGAGCCAAAATACTGTAAAACACGTTTTCATACATATTAGTGAATTCCAGAGGAACGGAGGCTCCGATTTGAATTCTGCCGGCAGCATTCCATTACTCCTGTCATTTTACGTAGGAAATAATTGTTCCCATTTCCTGATAGCGATCCTGGGAGTCAAAATACTGTAAAACACGTTTTCATACATATTAGTGAATTCCAGAGGAACCGGAGGCTCCGATTTGAATTCTGCCGGCAGCATTCCATTACTCCTGCCATTTTACGTAGGAAATAATTGTTCCCATTTCCTGATAGCGATCCTGGGAGTCAAAATACTGTAAAACACGTTTTCATACATATTAGTGAATTCCAGAGGAACCGGAGGCTCCGATTTGAATTCTGCCGGCAGCATTCCATTACTCCTGCCATTTTACGTAGGAAATGCTTGTTCCCATTTCCCGATAGCGATCCTGGGAGCCAAAATACTGTAAAACACGTTTTCATACATATTAGTGAATTCCAGAGGAACGGAGGCTCCGATTTGAATTCTGCCGGCAGCATTCGATTAGTCGTGTCATTTTACGTAGGAAATAATTGTTCCCATTTCCAGATAGCCATCCTGGGAGTCAAAATACTGTAAAACACGTTTTCATGGATATTAGTGAATTCGAGAGGAACGGAGGCTTGGCTTTGAATTCTGCCGGCAGCGTTCGATTAGTCGTGTCATTTTACGTAGGAAATAATTGTTCCCATTTCCTGATAGCGATCCTGGGAGTCAAAATACTGTAAAACACGTTTTCATACATATTAGTGAATTCCAGAGGAACCGGAGGCTCCGATTTGAATTCTGCCGGCAGCATTCCATTACTCCTGCCATTTTACGTAGGAAATGCTTGTTCCCATTTCCCGATAGCGATCCTGGGAGCCAAAATACTGTAAAACACGTTTTCATACATATTAGTGAATTCCAGAGGAACGGAGGCCCGGATTTGAATTCTGCCGACAGCATTCGATTAGTCGTGTGATTTTACGCAGGAAATGCTTGTTCCCATTTCCCGATAGCGATCCTGGGAGCCATAATACTGTAAAACACGTTTTCATGGATATTAGTGAATTCGAGAGGAACGGAGGCTCCGATTTGAATTCTGCCGACAGCATTCGATTAGTCGTGTCATTTTACGCAGGAAATGCTTGTTCCCATTTCCCGATAGCGATCCTGGGAGCCAAAATACTGTAAAACACGTTTTCATACATATTAGTGAATTCCAGAGGAACCGGAGGCTCCGATTTGAATTCTGCCGGCAGCATTCCATTACTCCTGCCATTTTACGTAGGAAATGCTTGTTCCCATTTCCCGATAGCGATCCTGGGAGCCAAAATACTGTAAAACACGTTTTCATACATATTAGTGAATTCCAGAGGAACGGAGGCCCGGATTTGAATTCTGCCGACAGCATTCGATTAGTCGTGTCATTTTACGCAGGAAATGCTTGTTCCCATTTCCCGATAGCGATCCTGGGAGCCAAAATACTGTAAAACACGTTTTCATACATAGTAGTGAATTCCAAAGGAACGGAGGCTCCGATTTGAATTCTGCCGGCAGCGTTCGATTAGTCGTGTCATTTTACGTAGGAAATAATTGTTCCCATTTCCCGATAGCGATCCTGGGAGCCAAAATACTGTAAAACATGTTTTCATACATATTAGTGAATTCCAGAGGAACGGAGGCTTGGCTTTGAATTCTGCCGGCAGCGTTCGATTAGTCGTGTCATTTTACGTAGGAAATAATTGTTCCCATTTCCTGATAGCGATCCTGGGAGTCAAAATACTGTAAAACACGTTTTCATACATATTAGGGAATTCCAGAGGAACCGGAGGCTCCGATTTGAATTCTGCCGGCAGCATTCCATTACTCCTGCCATTTTACGTAGGAAATGCTTGTTCCCATTTCCCGATAGCGATCCTGGGAGCCAAAATACTGTAAAACACGTTTTCATACATATTAGTGAATTCCAGAGGAACGGAGGCTTGGATTTGAATTCTGCCGGCAGCGTTCGATTACTTGTGTCATTTTACGTAGGAAATGCTTGTTCCCATTTCCCGATAGCGATCCTGGGAGCCAAAATACTGTAAAACACGTTTTCATACATATTAGTGAATTCCAGAGGAACGGAGGCTCCGATTTGAATTCTGCCGGCAGCGTTCGATTACTTGTGTCATTTTACGTAGGAAATAATTGTTCCCATTTCCAGATAGCCATCCTGGGAGTCAAAATACTGTAAAACACGTTTTCATGGATATTAGTGAATTCGAGAGGAACGGAGGCTTGGCTTTGAATTCTGCCGGCAGCGTTCGATTAGTCGTGTCATTTTACGTAGGAAATAATTGTTCCCATTTCCAGATAGCCATCCTGGGAGTCAAAATACTGTAAAACACGTTTTCATACATATTAGTGAATTCCAGAGGAACCGGAGGCTCCGATTTGAATTCTGCCGGCAGCATTCCATTACTCCTGCCATTTTACGTAGGAAATGCTTGTTCCCATTTCCCGATAGCGATCCTGGGAGCCAAAATACTCTAAAACACGTTTTCATACATATTAGTGAATTCCAGAGGAACGGAGGCCCGGATTTGAATTCTGCCGACAGCATTCGATTAGTCGTGTGATTTTACGCAGGAAATGCTTGTTCCCATTTCCCGATAGCGATCCTGGTAGTCAAAATACTGTAAAACACGTTTTCATACATATTAGTGAATTCCAGAGGAACGGAGGCCCGGATTTGAATTCTGCCGGCAGCATTCCATTACTCCTGCCATTTTACGTAGGAAATGCTTGTTCCCATTTCCCGATAGCGATCCTGGTAGTCAAAATACTGTAAAACACGTTTTCATACATATTAGTGAATTCCAGAGGAACGGAGGCTCAACTTTGAATTCTGCCGACAGCGTTCGATTAGTCGTGTCATTTTACGTAGGAAATGCTTGTTTCCATTTCCTGATAGCGATCCTGGGAGTCAAAATACTGTAAAACACGTTTTCATACATATTAGTGAATTCCAGAGGAACGGAGGCTCCGATTTGAATTCTGCAGGCAGCATTCGATTAGTCGTGTCATTTTAGGTAGGAAATAATTGTTCCCATTTCCAGATAGCCATCCTGGGAGTCAAAATACTGTAAAACACGTTTTCATGGATATTAGTGAATTCGAGAGGAACGGAGGCTTGGCTTTGAATTCTGCCGGCAGCGTTCGATTAGTCGTGTCATTTTACGTAGGAAATAATTGTTCCCATTTCCTGATAGCGATCCTGGGAGTCAAAATACTGTAAAACACGTTTTTATACATATTAGGGAATTCCAGAGGAACCGGAGGCTCCGATTTGAATTCTGCCGGCAGCATTCCATTACTCCTGCCATTTTACGTAGGAAATGCTTGTTCCCATTTCCCGATAGCGATCCTGGGAGCCAAAATACTGTAAAACACGTTTTCATACATATTAGTGAATTCCAGAGGAACGGAGGCTTGGATTTGAATTCTGCCGGCAGCGTTCGATTACTTGTGTCATTTTACGTAGGAAATGCTTGTTCCCATTTCCCGATAGCGATCCTGGGAGCCAAAATACTGTAAAACACGTTTTCATACATATTAGTGAATTCGAGAGGAACGGAGGCTTGGATTTGAATTCTGCCGGCAGCGTTCGATTACTCGTGTCATTTTACGTAGGAAATGCTTGTTCCCATTTCCCGATAGCGATCCTGGGAGCCAAAATACTGTAAAACACGTTTTCATACATATTAGTGAATTCCAGAGGAACGGAGGCTCCGATTTGAATTCTGCCGACAGCATTCGATTAGTCGTGTCATTTTACGTAGGAAATAATTGTTCCCATTTCCAGATAGCCATCCTGGGAGTCAAAATACTGTAAAACACGTTTTCATGGATATTAGTGAATTCGAGAGGAACGGAGGCTTGGCTTTGAATTCTGCCGGCAGCGTTCGATTAGTCGTGTCATTTTACGTAGGAAATAATTGTTCCCATTTCCCGATAGCGATCCTGGGAGTCAAAATACTGTAAAACACGTTTTCATACATATTAGTGAATTCCAGAGGAACGGAGGCCCGGATTTGAATTCTGCCAACAGCATTCGATTAGTCGTGTGATTTTACGCAGGAAATGCTTGTTCCCATTTCCCGATAGCGATCCTGGGAGCCATAATACTGTAAAACACGTTTTCATGGATATTAGTGAATTCGAGAGGAACGGAGGCTTGGATTTGAATTCTGCCGGCAGCGTTCGATTAGTCGTGTCATTTTACGCAGGAAATGCTTGTTCCCATTTCCCGATAGCGATCCTGGTAGTCAAAATACTGTAAAACACGTTTTCATACATATTAGTGAATTCCAGAGAAACGGAGGCTCCGATTTGAATTCTGCCGACAGCATTCGATTAGTCGTGTCATTTTACGCAGGAAATGCTTGTTCCCATTTCCCGATAGCGATCCTGGTAGTCAAAATACTGTAAAACACGTTTTAATACATATTAGTGAATTCCAGAGGAACGGAGGCTCAACTTTGAATTCTGCCGACAGCGTTCGATTAGTCGTGTCATTTTACGTAGGAAATGCTTGTTTCCATTTCCTGATAACGATCCTGGGAGCCAAAATACTGTAAAACACGTTTTCATACATAGTAGTGAATTCCAAAGGAACGGAGGCTCCGATTTGAATTCTGCCGACAGCATTCGATTAGTCGTGTCATTTTGCGTAGGAAATAATTGTTCCCATTTCCAGATAGCCATCCTGGGAGTCAAAATACTGTAAAACACGTTTTCATGGATATTAGTGAATTCGAGAGGAACGGAGGCTTGGCTTTGAATTCTGCCGGCAGCGTTCGATTAGTCGTGTCATTTTACGTAGGAAATAATTGTTCCCATTTCCCGATAGCGATCCTGGGAGCCAAAATACTGTAAAACACGTTTTCATACATATTAGTGAATTCCAGAGGAACGGAGGCTCCGATTTGAATTCTGCCGACAGCATTCGATTAGTCGTGTCATTTTACGCAGGAAATGCTTGTTCCCATTTCCCGATAGCGATCCTGGGAGCCAAAATACTGTAAAACACGTTTTCATACATAGTAGTGAATTCCAAAGGAACGGAGGCTTGGATTTGAATTCTGCCGGCAGCGTTCGACTAGTCGTGTCATTTTACGTAGGAAATGCTTGTTTCCATTTCCTGATAACGATCCTGGGAGCCAAAATACTGTAAAACACGTTTTCATACATATTAGTGAATTCCAGAGGAACGGAGGCTCCGATTTGAATTCTGCCGGCATCATTCCATTACTCCTGCCATTTTACGCAGGAAATGCTTGTTCCCATTTCCCGATAGCGATCCTGGTAGTCAAAATACTGTAAAACACGTTTTCATACATATTAGTGAATTCCAGAGGAACGGAGGCTCAACTTTGAATTCTGCCGACAGCGTTCGATTAGTCGTGTCATTTTACGTAGGAAATGCTTGTTTCCATTTCCTGATAGCGATCCTGGGAGCCAAAATACTGTAAAACACGTTTTCATACATATTAGTGAATTCCAGAGGAACGGAGGCTCCGATTTGAATTCTGCAGGCAGCATTCGATTAGTCGTGTCATTTTAGGTAGGAAATAATTGTTCCCATTTCCAGATAGCCATCCTGGGAGTCAAAATACTGTAAAACACGTTTTCATGGATATTAGTGAATTCCAGAGGAACGGAGGCTCCGATTTGAATTCTGCCGACAGCATTCGATTAGTCGTGTCATTTTACGCAGGAAATGCTTGTTCCCATTTCCCGATAGCGATCCTGGTAGTCAAAATACTGTAAAACACGTTTTAATACATATTAGTGAATTCCAGAGGAACGGAGGCTCAACTTTGAATTCTGCCGACAGCGTTCGATTAGTCGTGTCATTTTACGTAGGAAATGCTTGTTTCCATTTCCTGATAACGATCCTGGGAGCCAAAATACTGTAAAACACGTTTTCATACATAGTAGTGAATTCCAAAGGAACGGAGGCTCCGATTTGAATTCTGCCGACAGCATTCGATTAGTCGTGTCATTTTGCGTAGGAAATAATTGTTCCCATTTCCAGATAGCCATCCTGGGAGTCAAAATACTGTAAAACACGTTTTCATGGATATTAGTGAATTCGAGAGGAACGGAGGCTTGGCTTTGAATTCTGCCGGCAGCGTTCGATTAGTCGTGTCATTTTACGTAGGAAATAATTGTTCCCATTTCCCGATAGCGATCCTGGGAGCCAAAATACTGTAAAACACGTTTTCATACATATTAGTGAATTCCAGAGGAACGGAGGCTCCGATTTGAATTCTGCCGACAGCATTCGATTAGTCGTGTCATTTTACGCAGGAAATGCTTGTTCCCATTTCCCGATAGCGATCCTGGGAGCCAAAATACTGTAAAACACGTTTTCATACATAGTAGTGAATTCCAAAGGAACGGAGGCTTGGATTTGAATTCTGCCGGCAGCGTTCGACTAGTCGTGTCATTTTACGTAGGAAATGCTTGTTTCCATTTCCTGATAACGATCCTGGGAGCCAAAATACTGTAAAACACGTTTTCATACATATTAGTGAATTCCAGAGGAACGGAGGCTCCGATTTGAATTCTGCCGGCATCATTCCATTACTCCTGCCATTTTACGTAGGAAATGCTTGTTCCCATTTCCCGATAGCGATCCTGGTAGTCAAAATACTGTAAAACACGTTTTCATACATATTAGTGAATTCCAGAGGAACGGAGGCTCAACTTTGAATTCTGCCGACAGCGTTCGATTAGTCGTGTCATTTTACGTAGGAAATGCTTGTTTCCATTTCCTGATAACGATCCTGGGAGCCAAAATACTGTAAAACACGTTTTCATACATATTAGTGAATTCCAGAGGAACGGAGGCTCCGATTTGAATTCTGCAGGCAGCATTCGATTAGTCGTGTCATTTTAGGTAGGAAATAATTGTTCCCATTTCCAGATAGCCATCCTGGGAGTCAAAATACTGTAAAACACGTTTTCATGGATATTAGTGAATTCCAGAGAAACGGAGGCTCCGATTTGAATTCTGCCGACAGCATTCGATTAGTCGTGTCATTTTACGCAGGAAATGCTTGTTCCCATTTCCCGATAGCGATCCTGGTAGTCAAAATACTGTAAAACACGTTTTAATACATATTAGTGAATTCCAGAGGAACGGAGGCTCAACTTTGAATTCTGCCGACAGCGTTCGATTAGTCGTGTCATTTTACGTAGGAAATGCTTGTTTCCATTTCCTGATAACGATCCTGGGAGCCAAAATACTGTAAAACACGTTTTCATACATAGTAGTGAATTCCAAAGGAACGGAGGCTCCGATTTGAATTCTGCCGACAGCATTCGATTAGTCGTGTCATTTTGCGTAGGAAATAATTGTTCCCATTTCCAGATAGCCATCCTGGGAGTCAAAATACTGTAAAACACGTTTTCATGGATATTAGTGAATTCGAGAGGAACGGAGGCTTGGCTTTGAATTCTGCCGGCAGCGTTCGATTAGTCGTGTCATTTTACGTAGGAAATAATTGTTCCCATTTCCCGATAGCGATCCTGGGAGCCAAAATACTGTAAAACACGTTTTCATACATATTAGTGAATTCCAGAGGAACGGAGGCTCCGATTTGAATTCTGCCGACAGCATTCGATTAGTCGTGTCATTTTACGCAGGAAATGCTTGTTCCCATTTCCCGATAGCGATCCTGGGAGCCAAAATACTGTAAAACACGTTTTCATACATAGTAGTGAATTCCAAAGGAACGGAGGCTTGGATTTGAATTCTGCCGGCAGCGTTCGACTAGTCGTGTCATTTTACGTAGGAAATGCTTGTTTCCATTTCCTGATAACGATCCTGGGAGCCAAAATACTGTAAAACACGTTTTCATACATATTAGTGAATTCCAGAGGAACGGAGGCTCCGATTTGAATTCTGCCGGCATCATTCCATTACTCCTGCCATTTTACGTAGGAAATGCTTGTTCCCATTTCCCGATAGCGATCCTGGTAGTCAAAATACTGTAAAACACGTTTTCATACATATTAGTGAATTCCAGAGGAACGGAGGCTCAACTTTGAATTCTGCCGACAGCGTTCGATTAGTCGTGTCATTTTACGTAGGAAATGCTTGTTTCCATTTCCTGATAACGATCCTGGGAGCCAAAATACTGTAAAACACGTTTTCATACATATTAGTGAATTCCAGAGGAACGGAGGCTCCGATTTGAATTCTGCAGGCAGCATTCGATTAGTCGTGTCATTTTAGGTAGGAAATAATTGTTCCCATTTCCAGATAGCCATCCTGGGAGTCAAAATACTGTAAAACACGTTTTCATGGATATTAGTGAATTCGAGAGGAACGGAGGCTTGGCTTTGAATTCTGCCGGCAGCGTTCGATTAGTCGTGTCATTTTACGTAGGAAATAATTGTTCCCATTTCCTGATAGCGATCCTGGGAGTCAAAATACTGTAAAACACGGTTTCATACATATTAGTGAATTCCAGAGGAACCGGAGGCTCCGATTTGAATTCTGCCGGCTGCATTCCATTACTCCTGCCATTTTACGTAGGAAATGCTTGTTCCTATTTCCCGATAGCGATCCTGGGAGCCAAAATACTGTAAAACACGTTTTCATACATATTAGTGAATTCCAGAGGAACGGAGGCCCGGATTTGAATTCTGCCGACAGCATTCGATTAGTCGTGTGATTTTACGCAGGAAATGCTTGTTCCCATTTCCCGATAGCGATCCTGGGAGCCATAATACTGTAAAACACGTTTTCATGGATATTAGTGAATTCGAGAGGAACGGAGGCTTGGATTTGAATTCTGCCGGCAGCGTTCGATTACTTGTGTCATTTTACGTAGGAAATGCTTGTTCCCATTTCCCGATAGCGATCCTGGGAGCCAAAATACTGTAAAACACGTTTTCATACATATTAGTGAATTCCAGAGGAACAGAGGCTCCGATTTGAATTCTGCCGACAGCATTCGATTAGTTGTGTCATTTTACGTAGGAAATAATTGTTCCCATTTCCAGATAGCCATCCTGGGAGTCAAAATACTGTAAAACACGTTTTCATGGATATTAGTGAATTCGAGAGGAACGGAGGCTTGGCTTTGAATTCTGCCGGCAGCGTTCGATTAGTCGTGTCATTTTACGTAGGAAATAATTATTCCCATTTCCAGATAGCCATCCTGGGAGTCAAAATACTGTAAAACACGTTTTCATGGATATTAGTGAATTCGAGAGGAACGGAGGCTTGGCTTTGAATTCTGCCGGCAGCGTTCGATTAGTCGTGTCATTTTACGTAGGAAATAATTGTTCCCATTTCCTGATAGCGATCCTGGGAGTCAAAATACTGTAAAACACGTTTTCATACATATTAGTGAATTCCAGAGGAACGGAGGCTCCGATTTGAATTCTGCCGACAGCGTTCGACTAGTCGTGTCATTTTACGTAGGAAATGCTTGTTTCCATTTCCTGATAACGATCCTGGGAGCCAAAATACTGTAAAACACGTTTTCATACATATTAGTGAATTCCAGAGGAACGGAGGCTCCGATTTGAATTCTGCCGGCAGCGTTCGATTACTTGTGTCATTTTACGTAGGAAATGCTTGTTCCCATTTCCCGATAGCGATCCTGGGAGCCAAAATACTGTAAAACACGTTTTCATACATATTAGTGAATTCCAGAGAAACGGAGGCTCCGATTTGAATTCTGCCGACAGCATTCGATTAGTCGTGTCATTTTACGCAGGAAATGCTTGTTCCCATTTCCCGATAGCGATCCTGGTAGTCAAAATACTGTAAAACACGTTTTAATACATATTAGTGAATTCCAGAGGAACGGAGGCTCAACTTTGAATTCTGCCGGCAGCATTCCATTACTCCTGTCATTTTACGTAGGAAACGCTTGTTCCCATTTCCCGATAGCGATCCTGGGAGCCAAAATACTGTAAAACACGTTTTCATACACATTAGTGAATTCCAGAGGAACGGAGGCCCGGATTTGAATTCTGCCGACAGCGTTCGATTAGTCGTGTCATTTTACGCAGGAAATGCTTGTTCCCATTTCCCGATAGCGATCCTGGGAGCCATAATACTGTAAAACACGTTTTCACGGATATTAGTGAATTCGAGAGGAACGGAGGCTCCGATTTGAATTCTGCAGGCAGCATTCGATTAGTCGTGTCATTTTACGTAGGAAATAATTGTTCCCATTTCCAGATAGCCATCCTGGGAGTCAAAATACTGTAAAACACGTTTTCATACATATTAGTGAATTCCAGAGGAACGGAGGCTCCGATTTGAATTCTGCCGGCAGCATTCCATTACTCCTGTCATTTTACGTAGGAAATGGTTGTTTCCATTTCCTGATAACGATCCTGGGAGCCAAAATACTGTAAAACACGTTTTCATACATATTAGTGAATTCCAGAGGAACGGAGGCTCCGATTTGAATTCTGCCGGCAGCATTCCATTACTCCTGTCATTTTACGTAGGAAATAATTGTTCCCATTTCCTGATAGCGATCCTGGGAGTCAAAATACTGTAAAACACGTTTTCATACATATTAGTGAATTCCAGAGGAACCGGAGGCTCCGATTTGAATTCTGCCGGCAGCATTCCATTACTCCTGCCATTTTACGTAGGAAATAATTGTTCCCATTTCCTGATAGCGATCCTGGGAGTCAAAATACTGTAAAACACGTTTTCATACATATTAGTGAATTCCAGAGGAACCGGAGGCTCCGATTTGAATTCTGCCGGCAGCATTCCATTACTCCTGCCATTTTACGTAGGAAATGCTTGTTCCCATTTCCCGATAGCGATCCTGGGAGCCAAAATACTGTAAAACACGTTTTCATACATATTAGTGAATTCCAGAGGAACGGAGGCTCCGATTTGAATTCTGCCGGCAGCATTCGATTAGTCGTGTCATTTTACGTAGGAAATAATTGTTCCCATTTCCAGATAGCCATCCTGGGAGTCAAAATACTGTAAAACACGTTTTCATGGATATTAGTGAATTCGAGAGGAACGGAGGCTTGGCTTTGAATTCTGCCGGCAGCGTTCGATTAGTCGTGTCATTTTACGTAGGAAATAATTGTTCCCATTTCCTGATAGCGATCCTGGGAGTCAAAATACTGTAAAACACGTTTTCATACATATTAGTGAATTCCAGAGGAACCGGAGGCTCCGATTTGAATTCTGCCGGCAGCATTCCATTACTCCTGCCATTTTACGTAGGAAATGCTTGTTCCCATTTCCCGATAGCGATCCTGGGAGCCAAAATACTGTAAAACACGTTTTCATACATATTAGTGAATTCCAGAGGAACGGAGGCCCGGATTTGAATTCTGCCGACAGCATTCGATTAGTCGTGTGATTTTACGCAGGAAATGCTTGTTCCCATTTCCCGATAGCGATCCTGGGAGCCATAATACTGTAAAACACGTTTTCATGGATATTAGTGAATTCGAGAGGAACGGAGGCTCCGATTTGAATTCTGCCGACAGCATTCGATTAGTCGTGTCATTTTACGCAGGAAATGCTTGTTCCCATTTCCCGATAGCGATCCTGGGAGCCAAAATACTGTAAAACACGTTTTCATACATATTAGTGAATTCCAGAGGAACCGGAGGCTCGGGTTTGAATTCTGCCGGCAGCATTCCATTACTCCTGCCATTTTACGTAGGAAATGCTTGTTCCCATTTCCCGATAGCGATCCTGGGAGCCAAAATACTGTAAAACACGTTTTCATACATATTAGTGAATTCCAGAGGAACGGAGGCCCGGATTTGAATTCTGCCGACAGCATTCGATTAGTCGTGTCATTTTACGCAGGAAATGCTTGTTCCCATTTCCCGATAGCGATCCTGGGAGCCAAAATACTGTAAAACACGTTTTCATACATAGTAGTGAATTCCAAAGGAACGGAGGCTCCGATTTGAATTCTGCCGGCAGCGTTCGATTAGTCGTGTCATTTTACGTAGGAAATAATTGTTCCCATTTCCCGATAGCGATCCTGGGAGCCAAAATACTGTAAAACATGTTTTCATACATATTAGTGAATTCCAGAGGAACGGAGGCTTGGCTTTGAATTCTGCCGGCAGCGTTCGATTAGTCGTGTCATTTTACGTAGGAAATAATTGTTCCCATTTCCTGATAGCGATCCTGGGAGTCAAAATACTGTAAAACACGTTTTCATACATATTAGGGAATTCCAGAGGAACCGGAGGCTCCGATTTGAATTCTGCCGGCAGCATTCCATTACTCCTGCCATTTTACGTAGGAAATGCTTGTTCCCATTTCCCGATAGCGATCCTGGGAGCCAAAATACTGTAAAACACGTTTTCATACATATTAGTGAATTCCAGAGGAACGGAGGCTTGGATTTGAATTCTGCCGGCAGCGTTCGATTACTTGTGTCATTTTACGTAGGAAATGCTTGTTCCCATTTCCCGATAGCGATCCTGGGAGCCAAAATACTGTAAAACACGTTTTCATACATATTAGTGAATTCCAGAGGAACGGAGGCTCCGATTTGAATTCTGCCGACAGCATTCGATTAGTTGTGTCATTTTACGTAGGAAATAATTGTTCCCATTTCCAGATAGCCATCCTGGGAGTCAAAATACTGTAAAACACGTTTTCATGGATATTAGTGAATTCGAGAGGAACGGAGGCTTGGCTTTGAATTCTGCCGGCAGCGTTCGATTAGTCGTGTCATTTTACGTAGGAAATAATTGTTCCCATTTCCAGATAGCCATCCTGGGAGTCAAAATACTGTAAAACACGTTTTCATACATATTAGTGAATTCCAGAGGAACCGGAGGCTCCGATTTGAATTCTGCCGGCAGCATTCCATTACTCCTGCCATTTTACGTAGGAAATGCTTGTTCCCATTTCCCGATAGCGATCCTGGGAGCCAAAATACTCTAAAACACGTTTTCATACATATTAGTGAATTCCAGAGGAACGGAGGCCCGGATTTGAATTCTGCCGACAGCATTCGATTAGTCGTGTGATTTTACGCAGGAAATGCTTGTTCCCATTTCCCGATAGCGATCCTGGTAGTCAAAATACTGTAAAACACGTTTTCATACATATTAGTGAATTCCAGAGGAACGGAGGCCCGGATTTGAATTCTGCCGGCAGCATTCCATTACTCCTGCCATTTTACGCAGGAAATGCTTGTTCCCATTTCCCGATAGCGATCCTGGTAGTCAAAATACTGTAAAACACGTTTTCATACATATTAGTGAATTCCAGAGGAACGGAGGCTCAACTTTGAATTCTGCCGACAGCGTTCGATTAGTCGTGTCATTTTACGTAGGAAATGCTTGTTTCCATTTCCTGATAACGATCCTGGGAGTCAAAATACTGTAAAACACGTTTTCATACATATTAGTGAATTCCAGAGGAACGGAGGCTCCGATTTGAATTCTGCAGGCAGCATTCGATTAGTCGTGTCATTTTACGTAGGAAATAATTGTTCCCATTTCCAGATAGCCATCCTGGGAGTCAAAATACTGTAAAACACGTTTTCATGGATATTAGTGAATTCGAGAGGAACGGAGGCTTGGCTTTGAATTCTGCCGGCAGCGTTCGATTAGTCGTGTCATTTTACGTAGGAAATAATTGTTCCCATTTCCTGATAGCGATCCTGGGAGTCAAAATACTGTAAAACACGTTTTTATACATATTAGGGAATTCCAGAGGAACCGGAGGCTCCGATTTGAATTCTGCCGGCAGCATTCCATTACTCCTGCCATTTTACGTAGGAAATGCTTGTTCCCATTTCCCGATAGCGATCCTGGGAGCCAAAATACTGTAAAACACGTTTTCATACATATTAGTGAATTCCAGAGGAACGGAGGCTTGGATTTGAATTCTGCCGGCAGCGTTCGATTACTTGTGTCATTTTACGTAGGAAATGCTTGTTCCCATTTCCCGATAGCGATCCTGGGAGCCAAAATACTGTAAAACACGTTTTCATACATATTAGTGAATTCGAGAGGAACGGAGGCTTGGATTTGAATTCTGCCGGCAGCGTTCGATTACTCGTGTCATTTTACGTAGGAAATGCTTGTTCCCATTTCCCGATAGCGATCCTGGGAGCCAAAATACTGTAAAACACGTTTTCATACATATTAGTGAATTCCAGAGGAACGGAGGCTCCGATTTGAATTCTGCCGACAGCATTCGATTAGTCGTGTCATTTTACGTAGGAAATAATTGTTCCCATTTCCAGATAGCCATCCTGGGAGTCAAAATACTGTAAAACACGTTTTCATGGATATTAGTGAATTCGAGAGGAACGGAGGCTTGGCTTTGAATTCTGCCGGCAGCGTTCGATTAGTCGTGTCATTTTACGTAGGAAATAATTGTTCCCATTTCCCGATAGCGATCCTGGGAGTCAAAATACTGTAAAACACGTTTTCATACATATTAGTGAATTCCAGAGGAACGGAGGCCCGGATTTGAATTCTGCCAACAGCATTCGATTAGTCGTGTGATTTTACGCAGGAAATGCTTGTTCCCATTTCCCGATAGCGATCCTGGGAGCCATAATACTGTAAAACACGTTTTCATGGATATTAGTGAATTCGAGAGGAACGGAGGCTTGGATTTGAATTCTGCCGGCAGCGTTCGATTAGTCGTGTCATTTTACGCAGGAAATGCTTGTTCCCATTTCCCGATAGCGATCCTGGTAGTCAAAATACTGTAAAACACGTTTTCATACATATTAGTGAATTCCAGAGAAACGGAGGCTCCGATTTGAATTCTGCCGACAGCATTCGATTAGTCGTGTCATTTTACGCAGGAAATGCTTGTTCCCATTTCCCGATAGCGATCCTGGTAGTCAAAATACTGTAAAACACGTTTTAATACATATTAGTGAATTCCAGAGGAACGGAGGCTCAACTTTGAATTCTGCCGACAGCGTTCGATTAGTCGTGTCATTTTACGTAGGAAATGCTTGTTTCCATTTCCTGATAACGATCCTGGGAGCCAAAATACTGTAAAACACGTTTTCATACATAGTAGTGAATTCCAGAGGAACGGAGGCTCCGATTTGAATTCTGCCGACAGCATTCGATTAGTCGTGTCATTTTGCGTAGGAAATAATTGTTCCCATTTCCAGATAGCCATCCTGGGAGTCAAAATACTGTAAAACACGTTTTCATGGATATTAGTGAATTCGAGAGGAACGGAGGCTTGGCTTTGAATTCTGCCGGCAGCGTTCGATTAGTCGTGTCATTTTACGTAGGAAATAATTGTTCCCATTTCCCGATAGCGATCCTGGGAGCCAAAATACTGTAAAACACGTTTTCATACATATTAGTGAATTCCAGAGGAACGGAGGCTCCGATTTGAATTCTGCCGACAGCATTCGATTAGTCGTGTCATTTTACGCAGGAAATGCTTGTTCCCATTTCCCGATAGCGATCCTGGGAGCCAAAATACTGTAAAACACGTTTTCATACATAGTAGTGAATTCCAAAGGAACGGAGGCTTGGATTTGAATTCTGCCGGCAGCGTTCGACTAGTCGTGTCATTTTACGTAGGAAATGCTTGTTTCCATTTCCTGATAACGATCCTGGGAGCCAAAATACTGTAAAACACGTTTTCATACATATTAGTGAATTCCAGAGGAACGGAGGCTCCGATTTGAATTCTGCCGGCATCATTCCATTACTCCTGCCATTTTACGTAGGAAATGCTTGTTCCCATTTCCCGATAGCGATCCTGGTAGTCAAAATACTGTAAAACACGTTTTCATACATATTAGTGAATTCCAGAGGAACGGAGGCTCAACTTTGAATTCTGCCGACAGCGTTCGATTAGTCGTGTCATTTTACGTAGGAAATGCTTGTTTCCATTTCCTGATAACGATCCTGGGAGCCAAAATACTGTAAAACACGTTTTCATACATATTAGTGAATTCCAGAGGAACGGAGGCTCCGATTTGAATTCTGCAGGCAGCATTCGATTAGTCGTGTCATTTTAGGTAGGAAATAATTGTTCCCATTTCCAGATAGCCATCCTGGGAGTCAAAATACTGTAAAACACGTTTTCATGGATATTAGTGAATTCCAGAGAAACGGAGGCTCCGATTTGAATTCTGCCGACAGCATTCGATTAGTCGTGTCATTTTACGCAGGAAATGCTTGTTCCCATTTCCCGATAGCGATCCTGGTAGTCAAAATACTGTAAAACACGTTTTAATACATATTAGTGAATTCCAGAGGAACGGAGGCTCAACTTTGAATTCTGCCGACAGCGTTCGATTAGTCGTGTCATTTTACGTAGGAAATGCTTGTTTCCATTTCCTGATAACGATCCTGGGAGCCAAAATACTGTAAAACACGTTTTCATACATAGTAGTGAATTCCAAAGGAACGGAGGCTCCGATTTGAATTCTGCCGACAGCATTCGATTAGTCGTGTCATTTTGCGTAGGAAATAATTGTTCCCATTTCCAGATAGCCATCCTGGGAGTCAAAATACTGTAAAACACGTTTTCATGGATATTAGTGAATTCGAGAGGAACGGAGGCTTGGCTTTGAATTCTGCCGGCAGCGTTCGATTAGTCGTGTCATTTTACGTAGGAAATAATTGTTCCCATTTCCCGATAGCGATCCTGGGAGCCAAAATACTGTAAAACACGTTTTCATACATATTAGTGAATTCCAGAGGAACGGAGGCTCCGATTTGAATTCTGCCGACAGCATTCGATTAGTCGTGTCATTTTACGCAGGAAATGCTTGTTCCCATTTCCCGATAGCGATCCTGGGAGCCAAAATACTGTAAAACACGTTTTCATACATAGTAGTGAATTCCAAAGGAACGGAGGCTTGGATTTGAATTCTGCCGGCAGCGTTCGATTAGTCGTGTCATTTTACGTAGGAAATGCTTGTTTCCATTTCCTGATAACGATCCTGGGAGCCAAAATACTGTAAAACACGTTTTCATACATATTAGTGAATTCCAGAGGAACGGAGGCTCCGATTTGAATTCTGCCGGCATCATTCCATTACTCCTGCCATTTTACGTAGGAAATGCTTGTTCCCATTTCCCGATAGCGATCCTGGTAGTCAAAATACTGTAAAACACGTTTTCATACATATTAGTGAATTCCAGAGGAACGGAGGCTCAACTTTGAATTCTGCCGACAGCGTTCGATTAGTCGTGTCATTTTACGTAGGAAATGCTTGTTTCCATTTCCTGATAACGATCCTGGGAGCCAAAATACTGTAAAACACGTTTTCATACATATTAGTGAATTCCAGAGGAACGGAGGCTCCGATTTGAATTCTGCAGGCAGCATTCGATTAGTCGTGTCATTTTAGGTAGGAAATAATTGTTCCCATTTCCAGATAGCCATCCTGGGAGTCAAAATACTGTAAAACACGTTTTCATGGATATTAGTGAATTCCAGAGAAACGGAGGCTCCGATTTGAATTCTGCCGACAGCATTCGATTAGTCGTGTCATTTTACGCAGGAAATGCTTGTTCCCATTTCCCGATAGCGATCCTGGTAGTCAAAATACTGTAAAACACGTTTTAATACATATTAGTGAATTCCAGAGGAACGGAGGCTCAACTTTGAATTCTGCCGACAGCGTTCGATTAGTCGTGTCATTTTACGTAGGAAATGCTTGTTTCCATTTCCTGATAACGATCCTGGGAGCCAAAATACTGTAAAACACGTTTTCATACATAGTAGTGAATTCCAAAGGAACGGAGGCTCCGATTTGAATTCTGCCGACAGCATTCGATTAGTCGTGTCATTTTGCGTAGGAAATAATTGTTCCCATTTCCAGATAGCCATCCTGGGAGTCAAAATACTGTAAAACACGTTTTCATGGATATTAGTGAATTCGAGAGGAACGGAGGCTTGGCTTTGAATTCTGCCGGCAGCGTTCGATTAGTCGTGTCATTTTACGTAGGAAATAATTGTTCCCATTTCCCGATAGCGATCCTGGGAGCCAAAATACTGTAAAACACGTTTTCATACATATTAGTGAATTCCAGAGGAACGGAGGCTCCGATTTGAATTCTGCCGACAGCATTCGATTAGTCGTGTCATTTTACGCAGGAAATGCTTGTTCCCATTTCCCGATAGCGATCCTGGGAGCCAAAATACTGTAAAACACGTTTTCATACATAGTAGTGAATTCCAAAGGAACGGAGGCTTGGATTTGAATTCTGCCGGCAGCGTTCGACTAGTCGTGTCATTTTACGTAGGAAATGCTTGTTTCCATTTCCTGATAACGATCCTGGGAGCCAAAATACTGTAAAACACGTTTTCATACATATTAGTGAATTCCAGAGGAACGGAGGCTCCGATTTGAATTCTGCCGGCATCATTCCATTACTCCTGCCATTTTACGTAGGAAATGCTTGTTCCCATTTCCCGATAGCGATCCTGGTAGTCAAAATACTGTAAAACACGTTTTCATACATATTAGTGAATTCCAGAGGAACGGAGGCTCAACTTTGAATTCTGCCGACAGCGTTCGATTAGTCGTGTCATTTTACGTAGGAAATGCTTGTTTCCATTTCCTGATAACGATCCTGGGAGCCAAAATACTGTAAAACACGTTTTCATACATATTAGTGAATTCCAGAGGAACGGAGGCTCCGATTTGAATTCTGCAGGCAGCATTCGATTAGTCGTGTCATTTTAGGTAGGAAATAATTGTTCCCATTTCCAGATAGCCATCCTGGGAGTCAAAATACTGTAAAACACGTTTTCATGGATATTAGTGAATTCGAGAGGAACGGAGGCTTGGCTTTGAATTCTGCCGGCAGCGTTCGATTAGTCGTGTCATTTTACGTAGGAAATAATTGTTCCCATTTCCTGATAGCGATCCTGGGAGTCAAAATACTGTAAAACACGGTTTCATACATATTAGTGAATTCCAGAGGAACCGGAGGCTCCGATTTGAATTCTGCCGGCTGCATTCCATTACTCCTGCCATTTTACGTAGGAAATGCTTGTTCCTATTTCCCGATAGCGATCCTGGGAGCCAAAATACTGTAAAACACGTTTTCATACATATTAGTGAATTCCAGAGGAACGGAGGCCCGGATTTGAATTCTGCCGACAGCATTCGATTAGTCGTGTGATTTTACGCAGGAAATGCTTGTTCCCATTTCCCGATAGCGATCCTGGGAGCCATAATACTGTAAAACACGTTTTCATGGATATTAGTGAATTCGAGAGGAACGGAGGCTTGGATTTGAATTCTGCCGGCAGCGTTCGATTACTTGTGTCATTTTACGTAGGAAATGCTTGTTCCCATTTCCCGATAGCGATCCTGGGAGCCAAAATACTGTAAAACACGTTTTCATACATATTAGTGAATTCCAGAGGAACAGAGGCTCCGATTTGAATTCTGCCGACAGCATTCGATTAGTTGTGTCATTTTACGTAGGAAATAATTGTTCCCATTTCCAGATAGCCATCCTGGGAGTCAAAATACTGTAAAACACGTTTTCATGGATATTAGTGAATTCGAGAGGAACGGAGGCTTGGCTTTGAATTCTGCCGGCAGCGTTCGATTAGTCGTGTCATTTTACGTAGGAAATAATTATTCCCATTTCCAGATAGCCATCCTGGGAGTCAAAATACTGTAAAACACGTTTTCATGGATATTAGTGAATTCGAGAGGAACGGAGGCTTGGCTTTGAATTCTGCCGGCAGCGTTCGATTAGTCGTGTCATTTTACGTAGGAAATAATTGTTCCCATTTCCTGATAGCGATCCTGGGAGTCAAAATACTGTAAAACACGTTTTCATACATATTAGTGAATTCCAGAGGAACGGAGGCTCCGATTTGAATTCTGCAGGCAGCATTCGATTAGTCGTGTCATTTTAGGTAGGAAATAATTGTTCCCATTTCCAGATAGCCATCCTGGGAGTCAAAATACTGTAAAACACGTTTTCATGGATATTAGTGAATTCGAGAGGAACGGAGGCTTGGCTTTGAATTCTGCCGGCAGCGTTCGATTAGTCGTGTCATTTTACGTAGGAAATAATTGTTCCCATTTCCTGATAGCGATCCTGGGAGTCAAAATACTGTAAAACACGTTTTCATGGATATTAGTGAATTCGAGAGGAACGGAGGCTTGGCTTTGAATTCTGCCGGCAGCGTTCGATTAGTCGTGTCATTTTACGTAGGAAATAATTGTTCCCATTTCCTGATAGCGATCCTGGGAGTCAAAATACTGTAAAACACGTTTTCATACATATTAGTGAATTCTAGAGGAACCGGAGGCTCCGATTTGAATTCTGCCGGCAGCATTCCATTACTCCTGCCATTTTACGTAGGAAATGCTTGTTCCCATTTCCCGATAGCGATCCTGGGAGCCAAAATACTGTAAAACACGTTTTCATACATATTAGTGAATTCCAGAGGAACGGAGGCCCGGATTTGAATTCTGCCGACAGCATTCGATTAGTCGTGTCATTTTACGCAGGAAATGCTTGTTCCCATTTCCCGATAGCGATCCTGGGAGCCAAAATACTGTAAAACACGTTTTCATACATAGTAGTGAATTCCAAAGGAACGGAGGCTCCGATTTGAATTCTGCCGACAGCGTTCGACTAGTCGTGTCATTCTACGTAGGAAATGCTTGTTTCCATTTCCTGATAACGATCCTGGGAGCCAAAATACTGTAAAACACGTTTTCATACATATTAGTGAATTCCAGAGGAACGGAGGCTCCGATTTGAATTCTGCCGGCATCATTCCATTACTCCTGCCATTTTACGTAGGAAATGCTTGTTCCCATTTCCCGATAGCGATCCTGGTAGTCAAAATACTGTAAAACACGTTTTCATACATATTAGTGAATTCCAGAGGAACGGAGGCTCAACTTTGAATTCTGCCGACAGCGTTCGATTAGTCGTGTCATTTTACGTAGGAAATGCTTGTTTCCATTTCCTGATAACGATCCTGGGAGCCAAAATACTGTAAAACACGTTTTCATACATATTAGTGAATTCCAGAGGAACGGAGGCTCCGATTTGAATTCTGCAGGCAGCATTCGATTAGTCGTGTCATTTTAGGTAGGAAATAATTGTTCCCATTTCCAGATAGCCATCCTGGGAGTCAAAATACTGTAAAACACGTTTTCATGGATATTAGTGAATTCGAGAGGAACGGAGGCTTGGCTTTGAATTCTGCCGGCAGCGTTCGATTAGTCGTGTCATTTTACGTAGGAAATAATTGTTCCCATTTCCTGATAGCGATCCTGGGAGTCAAAATACTGTAAAACACGTTTTCATACATATTAGTGAATTCCAGAGGAACCGGAGGCTCCGATTTGAATTCTGCCGGCAGCATTCCATTACTCCTGCCATTTTACGTGGGAAATGCTAGTTCCCATTTCCCGATAGCGATCCTGGGAGCCAAAATACTGTAAAACACGTTTTCATACATATTAGTGAATTCCAGAGGAACGGAGGCCCGGATTTGAATTCTGCCGACAGCATTCGATTAGTCGTGTGATTTTACGCAGGAAATGCTTGTTCCCATTTCCCGATAGCGATCCTGGGAGCCATAATACTGTAAAACACGTTTTCATGGATATTAGTGAATTCGAGAGGAACGGAGGCTCCGATTTGAATTCTGCCGACAGCATTCGATTAGTCGTGTCATTTTACGCAGGAAATGCTTGTTCCCATTTCCCGATAGCGATCCTGGGAGCCAAAATACTGTAAAACACGTTTTCATACATAGTAGTGAATTCCAAAGGAACGGAGGCTCCGATTTGAATTCTGCCGACAGCATTCGATTAGTCGTGTCATTTTACGCAGGAAATGCTTGTTCCCATTTCCCGATAGCGATCCTGGGAGCCATAATACTGTAAAACACGTTTTCATGGATATTAGTGAATTCGAGAGGAACGGAGGCTTGGCTTTGAATTCTGCCGGCAGCGTTCGATTACTTGTGTCATTTTACGTAGGAAATGCTTGTTCCCATTTCCCGATAGCGATCCTGGGAGCCAAAATACTGTAAAACACGTTTTCATACATATTAGTGAATTCCAGAGGAACGGAGGCTCCGATTTGAATTCTGCCGACAGCATTCGATTAGTTGTGTCATTTTACGTAGGAAATAATTGTTCCCATTTCCAGATAGCCATCCTGGGAGTCAAAATACTGTAAAACACGTTTTCATGGATATTAGTGAATTCGAGAGGAACGGAGGCTTGGCTTTGAATTCTGCCGGCAGCGTTCGATTAGTCGTGTCATTTTACGTAGGAAATGCTTGTTTCCATTTCCTGATAACGATCCTGGGAGCCAAAATACTGTAAAACACGTTTTCATACATATTAGTGAATTCCAGAGGAACGGAGGCTCCGATTTGAATTCTGCAGGCAGCATTCGATTAGTCGTGTCATTTTAGGTAGGAAATAATTGTTCCCATTTCCAGATAGCCATCCTGGGAGTCAAAATACTGTAAAACACGTTTTCATGGATATTAGTGAATTCGAGAGGAACGGAGGCTTGGCTTTGAATTCTGCCGGCAGCGTTCGATTAGTCGTGTCATTTTACGTAGGAAATAATTGTTCCCATTTCCTGATAGCGATCCTGGGAGTCAAAATACTGTAAAACACGTTTTCATACATATTAGTGAATTCCAGAGGAACCGGAGGCTCCGATTTGAATTCTGCCGGCAGCATTCCATTACTCCTGCCATTTTACGTGGGAAATGCTAGTTCCCATTTCCCGATAGCGATCCTGGGAGCCAAAATACTGTAAAACACGTTTTCATACATATTAGTGAATTCCAGAGGAACGGAGGCCCGGATTTGAATTCTGCCGACAGCATTCGATTAGTCGTGTGATTTTACGCAGGAAATGCTTGTTCCCATTTCCCGATAGCGATCCTGGGAGCCATAATACTGTAAAACACGTTTTCATGGATATTAGTGAATTCGAGAGGAACGGAGGCTCCGATTTGAATTCTGCCGACAGCATTCGATTAGTCGTGTCATTTTACGCAGGAAATGCTTGTTCCCATTTCCCGATAGCGATCCTGGGAGCCAAAATACTGTAAAACACGTTTTCATACATAGTAGTGAATTCCAAAGGAACGGAGGCTCCGATTTGAATTCTGCCGACAGCATTCGATTAGTCGTGTCATTTTACGCAGGAAATGCTTGTTCCCATTTCCCGATAGCGATCCTGGGAGCCATAATACTGTAAAACACGTTTTCATGGATATTAGTGAATTCGAGAGGAACGGAGGCTTGGCTTTGAATTCTGCCGGCAGCGTTCGATTACTTGTGTCATTTTACGTAGGAAATGCTTGTTCCCATTTCCCGATAGCGATCCTGGGAGCCAAAATACTGTAAAACACGTTTTCATACATATTAGTGAATTCCAGAGGAACGGAGGCTCCGATTTGAATTCTGCCGACAGCATTCGATTAGTTGTGTCATTTTACGTAGGAAATAATTGTTCCCATTTCCAGATAGCCATCCTGGGAGTCAAAATACTGTAAAACACGTTTTCATGGATATTAGTGAATTCGAGAGGAACGGAGGCTTGGCTTTGAATTCTGCCGGCAGCGTTCGATTAGTCGTGTCATTTTACGTAGGAAATAATTATTCCCATTTCCAGATAGCCATCCTGGGAGTCAAAATACTGTAAAACACGTTTTCATGGATATTAGTGAATTCGAGAGGAACGGAGGCTTGGCTTTGAATTCTGCCGGCAGCGTTCGATTAGTCGTGTCATTTTACGTAGGAAATAATTGTTCCCATTTCCTGATAGCGATCCTGGGAGTCAAAATACTGTAAAACACGTTTTCATACATATTAGTGAATTCCAGAAGAACCGGAGGCTCCGATTTGAATTCTGCCGGCAGCATTCCATTACTCCTGCCATTTTACGTGGGAAATGCTAGTTCCCATTTCCCGATAGCGATCCTGGGAGCCAAAATACTGTAAAACACGTTTTCATACATATTAGTGAATTCCAGAGGAACGGAGGCCCGGATTTGAATTCTGCCGACAGCATTCGATTAGTCGTGTGATTTTACGCAGGAAATGCTTGTTCCCATTTCCCGATAGCGATCCTGGGAGCCATAATACTGTAAAACACGTTTTCATGGATATTAGTGAATTCGAGAGGAACGGAGGCTCCGATTTGAATTCTGCCGACAGCATTCGATTAGTCGTGTCATTTTACGCAGGAAATGCTTGTTCCCATTTCCCGATAGCGATCCTGGGAGCCAAAATACTGTAAAACACGTTTTCATACATAGTAGTGAATTCCAAAGGAACGGAGGCTCCGATTTGAATTCTGCCGACAGCATTCGATTAGTCGTGTCATTTTACGCAGGAAATGCTTGTTCCCATTTCCCGATAGCGATCCTGGGAGCCATAATACTGTAAAACACGTTTTCATGGATATTAGTGAATTCGAGAGGAACGGAGGCTTGGATTTGAATTCTGCCGGCAGCGTTCGATTACTTGTGTCATTTTACGTAGGAAATGCTTGTTCCCATTTCCCGATAGCGATCCCGGGAGCCAAAATACTGTAAAACACGTTTTCATACATATTAGTGAATTCCAGAGGAACGGAGGCTCCGATTTGAATTCTGCCGACAGCATTCGATTAGTTGTGTCATTTTACGTAGGAAATAATTGTTCCCATTTCCAGATAGCCATCCTGGGAGTCAAAATACTGTAAAACACGTTTTCATGGATATTAGTGAATTCGAGAGGAACGGAGGCTTGGCTTTGAATTCTGCCGGCAGCGTTCGATTAGTCGTGTCATTTTACGTAGGAAATAATTATTCCCATTTCCAGATAGCCATCCTGGGAGTCAAAATACTGTAAAACACGTTTTCATGGATATTAGTGAATTCGAGAGGAACGGAGGCTTGGCTTTGAATTCTGCCGGCAGCGTTCGATTAGTCGTGTCATTTTACGTAGGAAATAATTGTTCCCATTTCCTGATAGCGATCCGGGGAGTCAAAATACTGTAAAACACGTTTTCATACATATTAGTGAATTCCAGAAGAACCGGAGGCTCCGATTTGAATTCTGCCGGCAGCATTCCATTACTCCTGCCATTTTACGTAGGAAATGCTAGTTCCCATTTCCCGATAGCGATCCTGGGAGCCAAAATACTGTAAAACACGTTTTCATACATATTAGTGAATTCCAGAGGAACGGAGGCCCGGATTTGAATTCTGCCGACAGCATTCGATTAGTCGTGTGATTTTACGCAGGAAATGCTTGTTCCCATTTCCCGATAGCGATCCTGGGAGCCATAATACTGTAAAACACGTTTTCATGGATATTAGTGAATTCGAGAGGAACGGAGGCTCCGATTTGAATTCTGCCGACAGCATTCGATTAGTCGTGTCATTTTACGCAGGAAATGCTTGTTCCCATTTCCCGATAGCGATCCTGGGAGCCAAAATACTGTAAAACACGTTTTCATACATAGTAGTGAATTCCAAAGGAACGGAGGCTCCGATTTGAATTCTGCCGACAGCATTCGATTAGTCGTGTCATTTTACGCAGGAAATGCTTGTTCCCATTTCCCGATAGCGATCCTGGGAGCCAAAATACTGTAAAACACGTTTTCATACATAGTAGTGAATTCCAAAGGAACGGAGGCTCCGATTTGAATTCTGCCGGCAGCATTCCATTACTCCTGCCATTTTACGTAGGAAATGCTTGTTCCCATTTCCCGATAGCGATCCTGGTAGTCAAATTACTGTAAAACACGTTTTCATGGATATTAGTGAATTCGAGAGGAACGGAGGCTCCGATTTGAATTCTGCCGACAGCATTCGATTAGTCGTGTCATTTTACGCAGGAAATGCTTGTTCCCATTTCCCGATAGCGATCCTGGGAGCCGAAATACTGTAAAACACGTTTTCATACATAGTAGTGAATTCCAAAGGAACGGAGGCTCCGATTTGAATTCTGCCGACAGCATTCGATTAGTCGTGTCATTTTACGCAGGAAATGCTTGTTCCCATTTCCCGATAGCGATCCTGGGAGCCAAAATACTGTAAAACACGTTTTCATACATAGTAGTGAATTCCAAAGGAACGGAGGCTCCGATTTGAATTCTGCCGGCAGCATTCCATTACTCCTGCCATTTTACGTAGGAAATGCTTGTTCCCATTTCCCGATAGCGATCCTGGTAGTCAAAATACTGTAAAACACGTTTTCATACATATTAGTGAATTCCAGAGGAACGGAGGCTCAACTTTGAATTCTGCCGACAGCGTTCGATTAGTCGTGTCATTTTACGTAGGAAATGCTTGTTTCCATTTCCTGATAACGATCCTGGGAGCCAAAATACTGTAAAACACGTTTTCATACATATTAGTGAATTCCAGAGGAACGGAGGCTCCGATTTGAATTCTGCAGGCAGCATTCGATTAGTCGTGTCATTTTAGGTAGGAAATAATTGTTCCCATTTCCAGATAGCCATCCTGGGAGTCAAAATACTGTAAAACACGTTTTCATGGATATTAGTGAATTCGAGAGGAACGGAGGCTTGGCTTTGAATTCTGCCGGCAGCGTTCGATTAGTCGTGTCATTTTACGTAGGAAATAATTGTTCCCATTTCCTGATAGCGATCCTGGGAGTCAAAATACTGTAAAACACGTTTTCATGGATATTAGTGAATTCGAGAGGAACGGAGGCTTGGCTTTGAATTCTGCCGGCAGCGTTCGATTAGTCGTGTCATTTTACGTAGGAAATAATTGTTCCCATTTCCTGATAGCGATCCTGGGAGTCAAAATACTGTAAAACACGTTTTCATACATATTAGTGAATTCTAGAGGAACCGGAGGCTCCGATTTGAATTCTGCCGGCAGCATTCCATTACTCCTGCCATTTTACGTAGGAAATGCTTGTTCCCATTTCCCGATAGCGATCCTGGGAGCCAAAATACTGTAAAACACGTTTTCATACATATTAGTGAATTCCAGAGGAACGGAGGCCCGGATTTGAATTCTGCCGACAGCATTCGATTAGTCGTGTCATTTTACGCAGGAAATGCTTGTTCCCATTTCCCGATAGCGATCCTGGGAGCCAAAATACTGTAAAACACGTTTTCATACATAGTAGTGAATTCCAAAGGAACGGAGGCTCCGATTTGAATTCTGCCGACAGCGTTCGACTAGTCGTGTCATTCTACGTAGGAAATGCTTGTTTCCATTTCCTGATAACGATCCTGGGAGCCAAAATACTGTAAAACACGTTTTCATACATATTAGTGAATTCCAGAGGAACGGAGGCTCCGATTTGAATTCTGCCGGCATCATTCCATTACTCCTGCCATTTTACGTAGGAAATGCTTGTTCCCATTTCCCGATAGCGATCCTGGTAGTCAAAATACTGTAAAACACGTTTTCATACATATTAGTGAATTCCAGAGGAACGGAGGCTCAACTTTGAATTCTGCCGACAGCGTTCGATTAGTCGTGTCATTTTACGTAGGAAATGCTTGTTTCCATTTCCTGATAACGATCCTGGGAGCCAAAATACTGTAAAACACGTTTTCATACATATTAGTGAATTCCAGAGGAACGGAGGCTCCGATTTGAATTCTGCAGGCAGCATTCGATTAGTCGTGTCATTTTAGGTAGGAAATAATTGTTCCCATTTCCAGATAGCCATCCTGGGAGTCAAAATACTGTAAAACACGTTTTCATGGATATTAGTGAATTCGAGAGGAACGGAGGCTTGGCTTTGAATTCTGCCGGCAGCGTTCGATTAGTCGTGTCATTTTACGTAGGAAATAATTGTTCCCATTTCCTGATAGCGATCCTGGGAGTCAAAATACTGTAAAACACGTTTTCATACATATTAGTGAATTCCAGAGGAACCGGAGGCTCCGATTTGAATTCTGCCGGCAGCATTCCAGTACTCCTGCCATTTTACGTAGGAAATGCTTGTTCCCATTTCCCGATAGCGATCCTGGGAGCCAAAATACTGTAAAACACGTTTTCATACATATTAGTGAATTCCAGAGGAACGGAGGCCCGGATTTGAATTCTGCCGACAGCATTCGATTAGTCGTGTGATTTTACGCAGGAAATGCTTGTTCCCATTTCCCGATAGCGATCCTGGGAGCCATAATACTGTAAAACACGTTTTCATGGATATTAGTGAATTCGAGAGGAACGGAGGCTTGGATTTGAATTCTGCCGGCAGCGTTCGATTACTTGTGTCATTTTACGTAGGAAATGCTTGTTCCCATTTCCCGATAGCGATCCTGGGAGCCAAAATACTGTAAAACACGTTTTCATACATATTAGTGAATTCCAGAGGAACGGAGGCTCCGATTTGAATTCTGCCGACAGCATTCGATTAGTTGTGTCATTTTACGTAGGAAATAATTGTTCCCATTTCCAGATAGCCATCCTGGGAGTCAAAATACTGTAAAACACGTTTTCATGGATATTAGTGAATTCGAGAGGAACGGAGGCTTGGCTTTGAATTCTGCCGGCAGCATTCCATTACTCCTGTCATTTTACGTAGGAAATAATTGTTCCCATTTCCTGATAGCGATCCTGGGAGTCAAAATACTGTAAAACACGTTTTCATACATATTAGTGAATTCCAGAGGAACCGGAGGCTCCGATTTGAATTCTGCCGGCAGCATTCCATTACTCCTGCCATTTTACGTAGGAAATGCTTGTTCCCATTTCCCGATAGCGATCCTGGGAGCCAAAATACTGTAAAACACGTTTTCATACATATTAGTGAATTCCAGAGGAACGGAGGCTCCGATTTGAATTCTGCCGACAGCATTCGATTACTCCTGCCATTTTACGTAGGAAATGCTTGTTCCCATTTCCCGATAGCGATCCTGGGAGCCAAAATACTGTAAAACACGTTTTCATACATATTAGTGAATTCCAGAGGAACGGAGGCTCCGATTTGAATTCTGCAGGCAGCATTCGATTAGTCGTGTGATTTTACGCAGGAAATGCTTGTTCCCATTTCCCGATAGCGATCCTGGGAGCCATAATACTGTAAAACACGTTTTCATGGATATTAGTGAATTCGAGAGGAACGGAGGCTTGGATTTGAATTCTGCCGGCAGCGTTCGATTACTTGTGTCATTTTACGTAGGAAATGCTTGTTCCCATTTCCCGATAGCGATCCTGGGAGCCAAAATACTGTAAAACACGTTTTCATGGATATTAGTGAATTCGAGAGGAACGGAGGCTTGGCTTTGAATTCTGCCGGCAGCATTCCATTACTCCTGTCATTTTACGTAGGAAATAATTGTTCCCATTTCCCGATAGCGATCCTGGGAGCCATAATACTGTAAAACACGTTTTCATGGATATTAGTGAATTCGAGAGGAACGGAGGCTCCGATTTGAATTCTGCCGACAGCATTCGATTAGTCGTGTCATTTTACGCAGGAAATGCTTGTTCCCATTTCCCGATAGCGATCCTGGGAGCCAAAATACTGTAAAACACGTTTTCATACATAGTAGTGAATTCCAAAGGAACGGAGGCTCCGATTTGAATTCTGCCGACAGCATTCGATTAGTCGTGTCATTTTACGCAGGAAATGCTTGTTCCCATTTCCTGATAACGATCCTGGGAGCCAAAATACTGTAAAACACGTTTTCATACATATTAGTGAATTCCAGAGGAACGGAGGCTCCGATTTGAATTCTGCAGGCAGCATTCGATTAGTCGTGTCATTTTAGGTAGGAAATAATTGTTCCCATTTCCAGATAGCCATCCTGGGAGTCAAAATACTGTAAAACACGTTTTCATGGATATTAGTGAATTCGAGAGGAACGGAGGCTTGGCTTTGAATTCTGCCGGCAGCGTTCGATTAGTCGTGTCATTTTACGTAGGAAATAATTGTTCCCATTTCCTGATAGCGATCCTGGGAGTCAAAATACTGTAAAACACGTTTTCATACATATTAGTGAATTCCAGAGGAACCGGAGGCTCCGATTTGAATTCTGCCGGCAGCATTCCATTACTCCTGCCATTTTACGTAGGAAATGCTTGTTCCTATTTCCCGATAGCGATCCTGGGAGCCAAAATACTGTAAAACACGTTTTCATACATATTAGTGAATTCCAGAGGAACGGAGGCCCGGATTTGAATTCTGCCGACAGCATTCGATTACTTGTGTCATTTTACGTAGGAAATGCTTGTTCCCATTTCCCGATAGCGATCCTGGGAGCCAAAATACTGTAAAACACGTTTTCATACATATTAGTGAATTCCAGAGGAACGGAGGCTCCGATTTGAATTCTGCCGACAGCATTCGATTAGTTGTGTCATTTTACGTAGGAAATAATTGTTCCCATTTCCAGATAGCCATCCTGGGAGTCAAAATACTGTAAAACACGTTTTCATGGATATTAGTGAATTCGAGAGGAACGGAGGCTTGGCTTTGAATTCTGCCGGCAGCGTTCGATTAGTCGTGTCATTTTACGTAGGAAATAATTGTTCCCATTTCCTGATAGCGATCCTGGGAGTCAAAATACTGTAAAACACGTTTTCATACATATTAGTGAATTCCAGAGGAACCGGAGGCTCCGATTTGAATTCTGCCGGCAGCATTCCATTACTCCTGCCATTTTACGTAGGAAATGCTTGTTCCTATTTCCCGATAGCGATCCTGGGAGCCAAAATACTGTAAAACACGTTTTCATACATATTAGTGAATTCCAGAGGAACGGAGGCCCGGATTTGAATTCTGCCGACAGCATTCGATTAGTCGTGTGATTTTACGCAGGAAATGCTTGTTCCCATTTCCCGATAGCGATCCTGGGAGCCATAATACTGTAAAACACGTTTTCATGGATATTAGTGAATTCGAGAGGAACGGAGGCTTGGATTTGAATTCTGCCGGCAGCGTTCGATTACTTGTGTCATTTTACGTAGGAAATGCTTGTTCCCATTTCCCGATAGCGATCCTGGGAGCCAAAATACTGTAAAACACGTTTTCATACATATTAGTGAATTCCAGAGGAACGGAGGCTCCGATTTGAATTCTGCCGACAGCATTCGATTAGTTGTGTCATTTTACGTAGGAAATAATTGTTCCCATTTCCAGATAGCCATCCTGGGAGTCAAAATACTGTAAAACACGTTTTCATGGATATTAGTGAATTCGAGAGGAACGGAGGCTTGGCTTTGAATTCTGCCGGCAGCGTTCGATTAGTCGTGTCATTTTACGTAGGAAATAATTATTCCCATTTCCAGATAGCCATCCTGGGAGTCAAAATACTGTAAAACACGTTTTCATGGATATTAGTGAATTCGAGAGGAACGGAGGCTTGGCTTTGAATTCTGCCGGCAGCGTTCGATTAGTCGTGTCATTTTACGTAGGAAATAATTGTTCCCATTTCCTGATAGCGATCCTGGGAGTCAAAATACTGTAAAACACGTTTTCATACATATTAGTGAATTCCAGAAGAACCGGAGGCTCCGATTTGAATTCTGCCGGCAGCATTCCATTACTCCTGCCATTTTACGTGGGAAATGCTAGTTCCCATTTCCCGATAGCGATCCTGGGAGCCAAAATACTGTAAAACACGTTTTCATACATATTAGTGAATTCCAGAGGAACGGAGGCCCGGATTTGAATTCTGCCGACAGCATTCGATTAGTCGTGTGATTTTACGCAGGAAATGCTTGTTCCCATTTCCCGATAGCGATCCTGGGAGCCATAATACTGTAAAACACGTTTTCATGGATATTAGTGAATTCGAGAGGAACGGAGGCTCCGATTTGAATTCTGCCGACAGCATTCGATTAGTCGTGTCATTTTACGCAGGAAATGCTTGTTCCCATTTCCCGATAGCGATCCTGGGAGCCAAAATACTGTAAAACACGTTTTCATACATAGTAGTGAATTCCAAAGGAACGGAGGCTCCGATTTGAATTCTGCCGACAGCATTCGATTAGTCGTGTCATTTTACGCAGGAAATGCTTGTTCCCATTTCCCGATAGCGATCCTGGGAGCCATAATACTGTAAAACACGTTTTCATGGATATTAGTGAATTCGAGAGGAACGGAGGCTTGGATTTGAATTCTGCCGGCAGCGTTCGATTACTTGTGTCATTTTACGTAGGAAATGCTTGTTCCCATTTCCCGATAGCGATCCCGGGAGCCAAAATACTGTAAAACACGTTTTCATACATATTAGTGAATTCCAGAGGAACGGAGGCTCCGATTTGAATTCTGCCGACAGCATTCGATTAGTTGTGTCATTTTACGTAGGAAATAATTGTTCCCATTTCCAGATAGCCATCCTGGGAGTCAAAATACTGTAAAACACGTTTTCATGGATATTAGTGAATTCGAGAGGAACGGAGGCTTGGCTTTGAATTCTGCCGGCAGCGTTCGATTAGTCGTGTCATTTTACGTAGGAAATAATTATTCCCATTTCCAGATAGCCATCCTGGGAGTCAAAATACTGTAAAACACGTTTTCATGGATATTAGTGAATTCGAGAGGAACGGAGGCTTGGCTTTGAATTCTGCCGGCAGCGTTCGATTAGTCGTGTCATTTTACGTAGCAAATAATTGTTCCCATTTCCTGATAGCGATCCTGGGAGTCAAAATACTGTAAAACACGTTTTCATACATATTAGTGAATTCCAGAAGAACCGGAGGCTCCGATTTGAATTCTGCCGGCAGCATTCCATTACTCCTGCCATTTTACGTAGGAAATGCTAGTTCCCATTTCCCGATAGCGATCCTGGGAGCCAAAATACTGTAAAACACGTTTTCATACATATTAGTGAATTCCAGAGGAACGGAGGCCCGGATTTGAATTCTGCCGACAGCATTCGATTAGTCGTGTGATTTTACGCAGGAAATGCTTGTTCCCATTTCCCGATAGCGATCCTGGGAGCCATAATACTGTAAAACACGTTTTCATGGATATTAGTGAATTCGAGAGGAACGGAGGCTCCGATTTGAATTCTGCCGACAGCATTCGATTAGTCGTGTCATTTTACGCAGGAAATGCTTGTTCCCATTTCCCGATAGCGATCCTGGGAGCCAAAATACTGTAAAACACGTTTTCATACATAGTAGTGAATTCCAAAGGAACGGAGGCTCCGATTTGAATTCTGCCGACAGCATTCGATTAGTCGTGTCATTTTACGCAGGAAATGCTTGTTCCCATTTCCCGATAGCGATCCTGGGAGCCAAAATACTGTAAAACACGTTTTCATACATAGTAGTGAATTCCAAAGGAACGGAGGCTCCGATTTGAATTCTGCCGGCAGCATTCCATTACTCCTGCCATTTTACGTAGGAAATGCTTGTTCCCATTTCCCGATAGCGATCCTGGTAGTCAAAATACTGTAAAACACGTTTTCATGGATATTAGTGAATTCGAGAGGAACGGAGGCTCCGATTTGAATTCTGCCGACAGCATTCGATTAGTCGTGTCATTTTACGCAGGAAATGCTTGTTCCCATTTCCCGATAGCGATCCTGGGAGCCGAAATACTGTAAAACACGTTTTCATACATAGTAGTGAATTCCAAAGGAACGGAGGCTCCGATTTGAATTCTGCCGACAGCATTCGATTAGTCGTGTCATTTTACGCAGGAAATGCTTGTTCCCATTTCCCGATAGCGATCCTGGGAGCCAAAATACTGTAAAACACGTTTTCATACATAGTAGTGAATTCCAAAGGAACGGAGGCTCCGATTTGAATTCTGCCGGCAGCATTCCATTACTCCTGCCATTTTACGTAGGAAATGCTTGTTCCCATTTCCCGATAGCGATCCTGGTAGTCAAAATACTGTAAAACACGTTTTCATACATATTAGTGAATTCCAGAGGAACGGAGGCTCAACTTTGAATTCTGCCGACAGCGTTCGATTAGTCGTGTCATTTTACGTAGGAAATGCTTGTTTCCATTTCCTGATAACGATCCTGGGAGCCAAAATACTGTAAAACACGTTTTCATACATATTAGTGAATTCCAGAGGAACGGAGGCTCCGATTTGAATTCTGCAGGCAGCATTCGATTAGTCGTGTCATTTTAGGTAGGAAATAATTGTTCCCATTTCCAGATAGCCATCCTGGGAGTCAAAATACTGTAAAACACGTTTTCATGGATATTAGTGAATTCGAGAAGAACGGAGGCTTGGCTTTGAATTCTGCCGCAGCGTTCGATTAGTCGTGTCATTTTACGTAGGAAATAATTGTTCCCATTTCCTGATAGCGATCCTGGGAGTCAAAATACTGTAAAACACGTTTTCATGGATATTAGTGAATTCGAGAGGAACGGAGGCTTGGCTTTGAATTCTGCCGGCAGCGTTCGATTAGTCGTGTCATTTTACGTAGGAAATAATTGTTCCCATTCCTGATAGCGATCCTGGGAGTCAAAATACTGTAAAACACGTTTTCATACATATTAGTGAATCCAGAGGAACCGGAGGCTCCGATTTGAATTCTGCCGGCAGCATTCCATTACTCCTGCCATTTTACGTAGGAAATGCTTGTTCCCATTTCCCGATAGCGATCCTGGGAGCCAAAATACTGTAAAACACGTTTTCATACATATTAGTGAATTCCAGAGGAACGGAGGCCCGGATTTGAATTCTGCCGACAGCATTCGATTAGTCGTGTCATTTTACGCAGGAAATGCTTGTTCCCATTTCCCGATAGCGATCCTGGGAGCCAAAATACTGTAAAACACGTTTTCATACATATTAGTGAATTCCAGAGGAACGGAGGCTCCGATTTGAATTCTGCCGGCATCATTCCATTACTCCTGCCATTTTACGTAGGAAATGCTTGTTCCCATTTCCCGATAGCGATCCTGGTAGTCAAAATACTGTAAAACACGTTTTCATACATATTAGTGAATTCCAGAGGAACGGAGGCTCAACTTTGAATTCTGCCGACAGCGTTCGATTAGTCGTGTCATTTTACGTAGGAAATGCTTGTTTCCATTTCCTGATAACGATCCTGGGAGCCAAAATACTGTAAAACACGTTTTCATACATATTAGTGAATTCCAGAGGAACGGAGGCTCCGATTTGAATTCTGCAGGCAGCATTCGATTAGTCGTGTCATTTTAGGTAGGAAATAATTGTTCCCATTCCAGATTGCCATCCTGGGAGTCAAAATACTGTAAAACACGTTTTCATGGATATTAGTGAATTCGAGAGGAACGGAGGCTTGGACTTGAATTCTGCCGCAGCGTTCGATTACTTGTGTCATTTTACGTAGGAAATGCTTGTTCCCATTTCCCGATAGCGATCCTGGGAGCCAAAATACTGTAAAACACGTTTTCATACATATTAGTGAATTCCAGAGGAACGGAGGCTCCGATTTGAATTCTGCCGACAGCATTCGATTAGTTGTGTCATTTTACGTAGGAAATAATTGTTCCCATTTCCAGATAGCCATCCTGGGAGTCAAAATACTGTAAAACACGTTTTCATGGATATTAGTGAATTCGAGAGGAACGGAGGCTTGGCTTTGAATTCTGCCGGCAGCATTCCATTACTCCTGTCATTTTACGTAGGAAATAATTGTCCCATTTCCTGATAGCGATCCTGGGAGTCAAAATACTGTAAAACACGTTTTCATACATATTAGTGAATTCCAGAGGAACCGGAGGCTCCGATTTGAATTCTGCCGGCAGCATTCCATTACTCCTGCCATTTTACGTAGGAAATGCTTGTTCCCATTTCCCGATAGCGATCCTGGGAGCCAAAATACTGTAAAACACGTTTTCATACATATTAGTGAATTCCAGAGGAACGGAGGCTCCGATTTGAATTCTGCCGACAAGCATTCGATTAGTCGTGTCATTTTACGTAGGAAATAATTATTCCCATTTCCAGATAGCCATCCTGGGAGTCAAAATACTGTAAAACACGTTTTCATGGATATTAGTGAATTCGAGAGGAACGGAGGCTTGGATTTGAATTCTGCCGGCAGCGTTCGATTACTTGTGTCATTTTACGTAGGAAATGCTTGTTCCCATTTCCGATAGCGATCCTGGGAGCCAAAATACTGTAAAACACGTTTTCATACATATTAGTGAATTCCAGAGGAACGGAGGCTCCGATTTGAATTCTGCCGACAGCATTCGATTAGTTGTGTCATTTTACGTAGGAAATAATTGTTCCCATTTCCAGATAGCCATCCTGGGAGTCAAAATACTGTAAAACACGTTTTCATGATATTAGTGAATTCGAGAGGAACGGAGGCTTGGCTTTGAATTCTGCCGGCAGCATTCCATTACTCCTGTCATTTTACGTAGGAAATAATTGTTCCCATTTCCTGATAGCGATCCTGGGAGTCAAAATACTGTAAAACACGTTTTCATACATATTAGTGAATTCCAGAGGAACCGGAGGCTCCGATTTGAATTCTGCCGGCAGCATTCCATTACTCCTGCCATTTTACGTAGGAAATGCTTGTTCCCATTTCCCGATAGCGATCCTGGAGCCAAAATACTGTAAAACACGTTTTCATACATATTAGTGAATTCCAGAGGAACGGAGGCTCCGATTTGAATTCTGCAGGCAGCATTCGATTAGTCGTGTCATTTTAGGTAGGAAATAATTGTTCCCATTTCCAGATTGCCATCCTGGGAGTCAAAATACTGTAAAACACGTTTTCATGGATATTAGTGAATTCGAGAGGAACGGAGGCTTGGCTTTGAATTCTGCCGGCAGCGTTCGATTAGTCGTGTCATTTTACGTAGGAAATAATTGTTCCCATTTCCTGATAGCGATCCTGGGAGTCAAAATACTGTAAAACACGTTTTCATACATATTAGTGAATTCCAGAGGAACCGGAGGCTCCGATTTGAATTCTGCCGGCAGCATTCCAGTACTCCTGCCATTTTACGTAGGAAATGCTTGTTCCCATTTCCCGATAGCGATCCTGGGAGCCAAAATACTGTAAAACACGTTTTCATACATATTAGTGAATTCCAGAGGAACCGGAGGCTCCGATTTGAATTCTGCCGGCAGCATTCCATTACTCCTGCCATTTTACGTAGGAAATGCTTGTTCCCATTTCCCGATAGCGATCCTGGGAGCCAAAATACTGTAAAACACGTTTTCATACATATTAGTGAATTCCAGAGGAACGGAGGCTCCGATTTGAATTCTGCCGACAGCATTCGATTAGTTGTGTCATTTTACGTAGGAAATAATTATTCCCATTTCCAGATAGCCATCCTGGGAGTCAAAATACTGTAAAACACGTTTTCATGGATATTAGTGAATTCGAGAGGAACGGAGGCTTGGATTTGAATTCTGCCGGCAGCGTTCGATTACTTGTGTCATTTTACGTAGGAAATGCTTGTTCCCATTTCCCGATAGCGATCCTGGGAGCCAAAATACTGTAAAACACGTTTTCATACATATTAGTGAATTCCAGAGGAACGGAGGCTCCGATTTGAATTCTGCCGACAGCATTCGATTAGTTGTGTCATTTTACGTAGGAAATAATTGTTCCCATTTCCAGATAGCCATCCTGGGAGTCAAAATACTGTAAAACACGTTTTCATGGATATTAGTGAATTCGAGAGGAACGGAGGCTTGGCTTTGAATTCTGCCGGCAGCATTCCATTACTCCTGTCATTTTACGTAGGAAATAATTGTTCCCATTTCCTGATAGCGATCCTGGGAGTCAAAATACTGTAAAACACGTTTTCATACATATTAGTGAATTCCAGAGGAACCGGAGGCTCCGATTTGAATTCTGCCGGCAGCATTCCATTACTCCTGCCATTTTACGTAGGAAATGCTTGTTCCCATTTCCCGATAGCGATCCTGGGAGCCAAAATACTGTAAAACACGTTTTCATACATATTAGTGAATTCCAGAGGAACGGAGGCTCCGATTTGAATTCTGCCGGCAGCATTCGATTAGTCGTGTCATTTTACGTAGGAAATAATTGTTCCCATTTCCAGATAGCCATCCTGGGAGTCAAAATACTGTAAAACACGTTTTCATGGATATTAGTGAATTCGAGAGGAACGGAGGCTTGGCTTTGAATTCTGCCGGCAGCGTTCGATTAGTCGTGTCATTTTACGTAGGAAATAATTGTTCCCATTTCCTGATAGCGATCCTGGGAGTCAAAATACTGTAAAACACGTTTTCATACATATTAGTGAATTCCAGAGGAACCGGAGGCTCCGATTTGAATTCTGCCGGCAGCATTCCATTACTCCTGTCATTTTACGTAGGAAATGCTTGTTCCCATTTCCCGATAGCGATCCTGGGAGCCAAAATACTGTAAAACACGTTTTCATACATATTAGTGAATTCCAGAGGAACGGAGGCCCGGATTTGAATTCTGCCGACAGCATTCGATTAGTCGTGTGATTTTACGCAGGAAATGCTTGTTCCCATTTCCCGATAGCGATCCTGGGAGCCATAATACTGTAAAACACGTTTTCATGGATATTAGTGAATTCGAGAGGAACGGAGGCTCCGATTTGAATTCTGCCGACAGCATTCGATTAGTCGTGTCATTTTACGCAGGAAATGCTTGTTCCCATTTCCCGATAGCGATCCTGGGAGCCAAAATACTGTAAAACACGTTTTCATACATATTAGTGAATTCCAGAGGAACCGGAGGCTCCGATTTGAATTCTGCCGGCAGCATTCCATTACTCCTGCCATTTTACGTAGGAAATGCTTGTTCCCATTTCCCGATAGCGATCCTGGGAGCCAAAATACTGTAAAACACGTTTTCATACATATTAGTGAATTCCAGAGGAACGGAGGCCCGGATTTGAATTCTGCCGACAGCATTCGATTAGTCGTGTCATTTTACGCAGGAAATGCTTGTTCCCATTTCCCGATAGCGATCCTGGGAGCCAAAATACTGTAAAACACGTTTTCATACATAGTAGTGAATTCCAAAGGAACGGAGGCTCCGATTTGAATTCTGCCGGCAGCGTTCGATTAGAGTCGTGTCATTTTACGTAGGAAATGCTTGTTTCCATTTCCTGATAACGATCCTGGGAGCCAAAATACTGTAAAACACGTTTTCATACATATTAGTGAATTCCAGAGGAACGGAGGCTCCGATTTGAATTCTGCCGGCAGCATTCCATTACTCCTGTCATTTTACGTAGGAAATGGTTGTTTCCATTTCCTGATAACGATCCTGGGAGCCAAAATACTGTAAAACACGTTTTCATACATATTAGTGAATTCCAGAGGAACGGAGGCTCCGATTTGAATTCTGCCGGCAGCATTCCATTACTCCTGTCATTTTACGTAGGAAATAATTGTTCCCATTTCCTGATAGCGATCCTGGGAGTCAAAATACTGTAAAACACGTTTTCATACATATTAGTGAATTCCAGAGGAACCGGAGGCTCCGATTTGAATTCTGCCGGCAGCATTCCATTACTCCTGCCATTTTACGTAGGAAATGCTTGTTCCCATTTCCCGATAGCGATCCTGGGAGCCAAAATACTGTAAAACACGTTTTCATACATATTAGTGAATTCCAGAGGAACCGGAGGCTCCGATTTGAATTCTGCCGGCAGCATTCCATTACTCCTGTCATTTTACGTAGGAAATGGTTGTTTCCATTTCCTGATAACGATCCTGGGAGCCAAAATACTGTAAAACACGTTTTCATACATATTAGTGAATTCCAGAGGAACGGAGGCTCCGATTTGAATTCTGCCGACAGCGTTCGATTAGTCGTGTCATTTTACGTAGGAAATGCTTGTTTCCATTTCCTGATAACGATCCTGGGAGCCAAAATACTGTAAAACACGTTTTCATACATATTAGTGAATTCCAGAGGAACGGAGGCTCCGATTTGAATTCTGCAGGCAGCATTCGATTAGTCGTGTCATTTTAGGTAGGAAATAATTGTTCCCATTTCCAGATAGCCATCCTGGGAGTCAAAATACTGTAAAACACGTTTTCATGGATATTAGTGAATTCGAGAGGAACGGAGGCTTGGCTTTGAATTCTGCCGGCAGCGTTCGATTAGTCGTGTCATTTTACGTAGGAAATAATTGTTCCCATTTCCTGATAGCGATCCTGGGAGTCAAAATACTGTAAAACACGTTTTCATGGATATTAGTGAATTCGAGAGGAACGGAGGCTTGGATTTGAATTCTGCCGGCAGCGTTCGATTAGTCGTGTCATTTTACGTAGGAAATAATTGTTCCCATTTCCTGATAGCGATCCTGGGAGTCAAAATACTGTAAAACACGTTTTCATACATATTAGTGAATTCTAGAGGAACCGGAGGCTCCGATTTGAATTCTGCCGGCAGCATTCCATTACTCCTGCCATTTTACGTAGGAAATGCTTGTTCCCATTTCCCGATAGCGATCCTGGGAGCCAAAATACTGTAAAACACGTTTTCATACATATTAGTGAATTCCAGAGGAACGGAGGCCCGGATTTGAATTCTGCCGACAGCATTCGATTAGTCGTGTCATTTTACGCAGGAAATGCTTGTTCCCATTTCCCGATAGCGATCCTGGGAGCCAAAATACTGTAAAACACGTTTTCATACATAGTAGTGAATTCCAAAGGAACGGAGGCTCCGATTTGAATTCTGCCGACAGCGTTCGACTAGTCGTGTCATTCTACGTAGGAAATGCTTGTTTCCATTTCCTGATAACGATCCTGGGAGCCAAAATACTGTAAAACACGTTTTCATACATATTAGTGAATTCCAGAGGAACGGAGGCTCCGATTTGAATTCTGCCGGCATCATTCCATTACTCCTGCCATTTTACGTAGGAAATGCTTGTTCCCATTTCCCGATAGCGATCCTGGTAGTCAAAATACTGTAAAACACGTTTTCATACATATTAGTGAATTCCAGAGGAACGGAGGCTCAACTTTGAATTCTGCCGACAGCGTTCGATTAGTCGTGTCATTTTACGTAGGAAATGCTTGTTTCCATTTCCTGATAACGATCCTGGGAGCCAAAATACTGTAAAACACGTTTTCATACATATTAGTGAATTCCAGAGGAACGGAGGCTCCGATTTGAATTCTGCAGGCAGCATTCGATTAGTCGTGTCATTTTAGGTAGGAAATAATTGTTCCCATTTCCAGATAGCCATCCTGGGAGTCAAAATACTGTAAAACACGTTTTCATGGATATTAGTGAATTCGAGAGGAACGGAGGCTTGGCTTTGAATTCTGCCGGCAGCGTTCGATTAGTCGTGTCATTTTACGTAGGAAATAATTGTTCCCATTTCCTGATAGCGATCCTGGGAGTCAAAATACTGTAAAACACGTTTTCATACATATTAGTGAATTCCAGAGGAACCGGAGGCTCCGATTTGAATTCTGCCGGCAGCATTCCAGTACTCCTGCCATTTTACGTAGGAAATGCTTGTTCCCATTTCCTGATAGCGATCCTGGGAGTCAAAATACTGTAAAACACGTTTTCATGGATATTAGTGAATTCGAGAGGAACGGAGGCTTGGCTTTGAATTCTGCCGGCAGCGTTCGATTAGTCGTGTCATTTTACGTAGGAAATAATTGTTCCCATTTCCTGATAGCGATCCTGGGAGTCAAAATACTGTAAAACACGTTTTCATACATATTAGTGAATTCTAGAGGAACCGGAGGCTCCGATTTGAATTCTGCCGGCAGCATTCCATTACTCCTGCCATTTTACGTAGGAAATGCTTGTTCCCATTTCCCGATAGCGATCCTGGGAGCCAAAATACTGTAAAACACGTTTTCATACATATTAGTGAATTCCAGAGGAACGGAGGCCCGGATTTGAATTCTGCCGACAGCATTCGATTAGTCGTGTCATTTTACGCAGGAAATGCTTGTTCCCATTTCCCGATAGCGATCCTGGGAGCCAAAATACTGTAAAACACGTTTTCATACATAGTAGTGAATTCCAAAGGAACGGAGGCTCCGATTTGAATTCTGCCGACAGCGTTCGACTAGTCGTGTCATTCTACGTAGGAAATGCTTGTTTCCATTTCCTGATAACGATCCTGGGAGCCAAAATACTGTAAAACACGTTTTCATACATATTAGTGAATTCCAGAGGAACGGAGGCTCCGATTTGAATTCTGCCGGCATCATTCCATTACTCCTGCCATTTTACGTAGGAAATGCTTGTTCCCATTTCCCGATAGCGATCCTGGTAGTCAAAATACTGTAAAACACGTTTTCATACATATTAGTGAATTCCAGAGGAACGGAGGCTCAACTTTGAATTCTGCCGACAGCGTTCGATTAGTCGTGTCATTTTACGTAGGAAATGCTTGTTTCCATTTCCTGATAACGATCCTGGGAGCCAAAATACTGTAAAACACGTTTTCATACATATTAGTGAATTCCAGAGGAACGGAGGCTCCGATTTGAATTCTGCAGGCAGCATTCGATTAGTCGTGTCATTTTAGGTAGGAAATAATTGTTCCCATTTCCAGATAGCCATCCTGGGAGTCAAAATACTGTAAAACACGTTTTCATGGATATTAGTGAATTCGAGAGGAACGGAGGCTTGGCTTTGAATTCTGCCGGCAGCGTTCGATTAGTCGTGTCATTTTACGTAGGAAATAATTGTTCCCATTTCCTGATAGCGATCCTGGGAGTCAAAATACTGTAAAACACGTTTTCATACATATTAGTGAATTCCAGAGGAACCGGAGGCTCCGATTTGAATTCTGCCGGCAGCATTCCAGTACTCCTGCCATTTTACGTAGGAAATGCTTGTTCCCATTTCCCGATAGCGATCCTGGGAGCCAAAATACTGTAAAACACGTTTTCATACATATTAGTGAATTCCAGAGGAACGGAGGCCCGGATTTGAATTCTGCCGACAGCATTCGATTAGTCGTGTGATTTTACGCAGGAAATGCTTGTTCCCATTTCCCGATAGCGATCCTGGGAGCCATAATACTGTAAAACACGTTTTCATGGATATTAGTGAATTCGAGAGGAACGGAGGCTTGGCTTTGAATTCTGCCGGCAGCATTCCATTACTCCTGTCATTTTACGTAGGAAATAATTGTTCCCATTTCCTGATAGCGATCCTGGGAGTCAAAATACTGTAAAACACGTTTTCATACATATTAGTGAATTCCAGAGGAACCGGAGGCTCCGATTTGAATTCTGCCGGCAGCATTCCATTACTCCTGCCATTTTACGTAGGAAATGCTTGTTCCCATTTCCCGATAGCGATCCTGGGAGCCAAAATACTGTAAAACACGTTTTCATACATATTAGTGAATTCCAGAGGAACGGAGGCTCCGATTTGAATTCTGCCGACAGCATTCGATTAGTTGTGTCATTTTACGTAGGAAATAATTATTCCCATTTCCAGATAGCCATCCTGGGAGTCAAAATACTGTAAAACACGTTTTCATGGATATTAGTGAATTCGAGAGGAACGGAGGCTTGGATTTGAATTCTGCCGGCAGCGTTCGATTACTTGTGTCATTTTACGTAGGAAATGCTTGTTCCCATTTCCCGATAGCGATCCTGGGAGCCAAAATACTGTAAAACACGTTTTCATACATATTAGTGAATTCCAGAGGAACGGAGGCTCCGATTTGAATTCTGCCGACAGCATTCGATTAGTTGTGTCATTTTACGTAGGAAATAATTGTTCCCATTTCCAGATAGCCATCCTGGGAGTCAAAATACTGTAAAACACGTTTTCATGGATATTAGTGAATTCGAGAGGAACGGAGGCTTGGCTTTGAATTCTGCCGGCAGCATTCCATTACTCCTGTCATTTTACGTAGGAAATAATTGTTCCCATTTCCTGATAGCGATCCTGGGAGTCAAAATACTGTAAAACACGTTTTCATACATATTAGTGAATTCCAGAGGAACCGGAGGCTCCGATTTGAATTCTGCCGGCAGCATTCCATTACTCCTGCCATTTTACGTAGGAAATGCTTGTTCCCATTTCCCGATAGCGATCCTGGGAGCCAAAATACTGTAAAACACGTTTTCATACATATTAGTGAATTCCAGAGGAACGGAGGCTCCGATTTGAATTCTGCCGGCAGCATTCGATTAGTCGTGTCATTTTACGTAGGAAATAATTGTTCCCATTTCCAGATAGCCATCCTGGGAGTCAAAATACTGTAAAACACGTTTTCATGGATATTAGTGAATTCGAGAGGAACGGAGGCTTGGCTTTGAATTCTGCCGGCAGCGTTCGATTAGTCGTGTCATTTTACGTAGGAAATAATTGTTCCCATTTCCTGATAGCGATCCTGGGAGTCAAAATACTGTAAAACACGTTTTCATACATATTAGTGAATTCCAGAGGAACCGGAGGCTCCGATTTGAATTCTGCCGGCAGCATTCCATTACTCCTGCCATTTTACGTAGGAAATGCTTGTTCCCATTTCCCGATAGCGATCCTGGGAGCCAAAATACTGTAAAACACGTTTTCATACATATTAGTGAATTCCAGAGGAACGGAGGCCCGGATTTGAATTCTGCCGACAGCATTCGATTAGTCGTGTGATTTTACGCAGGAAATGCTTGTTCCCATTTCCCGATAGCGATCCTGGGAGCCATAATACTGTAAAACACGTTTTCATGGATATTAGTGAATTCGAGAGGAACGGAGGCTCCGATTTGAATTCTGCCGACAGCATTCGATTAGTCGTGTCATTTTACGCAGGAAATGCTTGTTCCCATTTCCCGATAGCGATCCTGGGAGCCAAAATACTGTAAAACACGTTTTCATACATATTAGTGAATTCCAGAGGAACCGGAGGCTCCGATTTGAATTCTGCCGGCAGCATTCCATTACTCCTGCCATTTTACGTAGGAAATGCTTGTTCCCATTTCCCGATAGCGATCCTGGGAGCCAAAATACTGTAAAACACGTTTTCATACATATTAGTGAATTCCAGAGGAACGGAGGCCCGGATTTGAATTCTGCCGACAGCATTCGATTAGTCGTGTCATTTTACGCAGGAAATGCTTGTTCCCATTTCCCGATAGCGATCCTGGGAGCCAAAATACTGTAAAACACGTTTTCATACATAGTAGTGAATTCCAAAGGAACGGAGGCTCCGATTTGAATTCTGCCGGCAGCGTTCGATTAGTCGTGTCATTTTACGTAGGAAATGCTTGTTTCCATTTCCTGATAACGATCCTGGGAGCCAAAATACTGTAAAACACGTTTTCATACATATTAGTGAATTCCAGAGGAACGGAGGCTCCGATTTGAATTCTGCCGGCAGCATTCCATTACTCCTGTCATTTTACGTAGGAAATGGTTGTTTCCATTTCCTGATAACGATCCTGGGAGCCAAAATACTGTAAAACACGTTTTCATACATATTAGTGAATTCCAGAGGAACGGAGGCTCCGATTTGAATTCTGCCGGCAGCATTCCATTACTCCTGTCATTTTACGTAGGAAATAATTGTTCCCATTTCCTGATAGCGATCCTGGGAGTCAAAATACTGTAAAACACGTTTTCATACATATTAGTGAATTCCAGAGGAACCGGAGGCTCCGATTTGAATTCTGCCGGCAGCATTCCATTACTCCTGCCATTTTACGTAGGAAATGCTTGTTCCCATTTCCCGATAGCGATCCTGGGAGCCAAAATACTGTAAAACACGTTTTCATACATATTAGTGAATTCCAGAGGAACCGGAGGCTCCGATTTGAATTCTGCCGGCAGCATTCCATTACTCCTGTCATTTTACGTAGGAAATGGTTGTTTCCATTTCCTGATAACGATCCTGGGAGCCAAAATACTGTAAAACACGTTTTCATACATATTAGTGAATTCCAGAGGAACGGAGGCTCCGATTTGAATTCTGCCGGCAGCATTCCATTACTCCTGTCATTTTACGTAGGAAATAATTGTTCCAATTTCCTGATAGCGATCCTGGGAGTCAAAATACTGTAAAACACGTTTTCATACATATTAGTGAATTCCAGAGGAACCGGAGGCTCCGATTTGAATTCTGCCGGCAGCATTCCATTACTCCTGCCATTTTACGTAGGAAATGCTTGTTCCCATTTCCCGATAGCGATCCTGGGAGCCAAAATACTGTAAAACACGTTTTCATGGATATTAGTGAATTCGAGAGGAACGGAGGCTCCGATTTGAATTCTGCCGACAGCATTCGATTAGTCGTGTCATTTTACGCAGGAAATGCTTGTTCCCATTTCCCGATAGCGATCCTGGGAGCCAAAATACTGTAAAACACGTTTTCATACATAGTAGTGAATTCCAAAGGAACGGAGGCTCCGATTTGAATTCTGCCGACAGCATTCGATTAGTCGTGTCGTTTTACGCAGGAAATGCTTGTTCCCATTTCCCGATAGCGATCCTGGTAGTCAAAATACTGTAAAACACGTTTTCATACATATTAGTGAATTCCAGAGGAACGGAGGCTCAACTTTGAATTCTGCCGACAGCGTTCGATTAGTCGTGTCATTTTACGTAGGAAATGCTTGTTTCCATTTCCTGATAACGATCCTGGGAGCCATAATACTGTAAAACACGTTTTCACGGATATTAGTGAATTCGAGAGGAACGGAGGCTCCGATTTGAATTCTGCAGGCAGCATTCGATTAGTCGTGTCATTTTACGTAGGAAATGCTTGTTCCCATTTCCCGATAGCGATCCTGGGAGCCAAAATACTGTAAAACACGTTTTCATACATATTAGTGAATTCCAGAGGAATCGGAGGCTCCGATTTGAATTCTGCCGGCAGCATTCCATTACTCCTGTCATTTTACGTAGGAAACGCTTGTTCCCATTTCCCGATAGCGATCCTGGGAGCCAAAATACTGTAAAACACGTTTTCATGGATATTAGTGAATTCGAGAGGAACGGAGGCTTGGCTTTGAATTCTGCCGGCAGCGTTCGATTAGTCGTGTCATTTTACGTAGGAAATAATTGTTCCCATTTCCTGATAGCGATCCTGGGAGTCAAAATACTGTAAAACACGTTTTCATACATATTAGTGAATTCCAGAGGAACCGGAGGCTCCGATTTGAATTCTGCCGGCAGCATTCCATTACTCCTGCCATTTTACGTAGGAAATGCTTGTTCCCATTTCCCGATAGCGATCCTGGGAGCCAAAATACTGTAAAACACGTTTTCATACATATTAGTGAATTCCAGAGGAACGGAGGCCCGGATTTGAATTCTGCCGACAGCATTCGATTAGTCGTGTGATTTTACGCAGGAAATGCTTGTTCCCATTTCCCGATAGCGATCCTGGGAGCCATAATACTGTAAAACACGTTTTCATGGATATTAGTGAATTCGAGAGGAACGGAGGCTCCGATTTGAATTCTGCCGACAGCATTCGATTAGTCGTGTCATTTTACGCAGGAAATGCTTGTTCCCATTTCCCGATAGCGATCCTGGGAGCCAAAATACTGTAAAACACGTTTTCATACATATTAATGAATTCCAGAGGAACCGGAGGCTCCGGTTTGAATTCTGCCGGCAGCATTCCATTACTCCTGCCATTTTACGTAGGAAATGCTTGTTCCCATTTCCCGATAGCGATCCTGGGAGCCAAAATACTGTAAAACACGTTTTCATACATATTAGTGAATTCCAGAGGAACGGAGGCCCGGATTTGAATTCTGCCGACAGCATTCGATTAGTCGTGTCATTTTACGCAGGAAATGCTTGTTCCCATTTCCCGATAGCGATCCTGGGAGCCAAAATACTGTAAAACACGTTTTCATACATAGTAGTGAATTCCAAAGGAACGGAGGCTCCGATTTGAATTCTGCCGGCAGCGTTCGATTAGTCGTGTCATTTTACGTAGGAAATAATTGTTCCCATTTCCCGATAGCGATCCTGGGAGCCAAAATACTGTAAAACATGTTTTCATACATATTAGTGAATTCCAGAGGAACGGAGGCTCCGATTTGAATTCTGCCGACAGCATTCCATTACTCCTGTCATTTTACGTAGGAAACGCTTGTTCCCATTTCCCGATAGCGATCCTGGGAGCCAAAATACTGTAAAACACGTTTTCATACACATTAGTGAATTCCAGAGGAACGGAGGCCCGGATTTGAATTCTGCCGACAGCGTTCGATTAGTCGTGTCATTTTACGCAGGAAATGCTTGTTCCCATTTCCCGATAGCGATCCTGGGAGCCATAATACTGTAAAACACGTTTTCACGGATATTAGTGAATTCGAGAGGAACGGAGGCTCCGATTTGAATTCTGCAGGCAGCATTCGATTAGTCGTGTCATTTTACGTAGGAAATAATTGGTCCCATTTCCAGATAGCCATCCTGGGAGTCAAAATACTGTAAAACACGTTTTCATACATATTAGTGAATTCCAGAGGAACGGAGGCTCCGATTTGAATTCTGCCGGCAGCATTCCATTACTCCTGTCATTTTACGTAGGAAACGCTTGTTCCCATTTCCCGATAGCGATCCTGGGAGCCAAAATACTGTAAAACACGTTTTCATACACATTAGTGAATTCCAGAGGAACGGAGGCCCGGATTTGAATTCTGCCGGCAGCGTTCGATTAGTCGTGTCATTTTACGTAGGAAATGCTTGTTTCTATTTCCTGATAGCGATCCTGGGAGTCAAAATACTGTAAAACACGTTTTCATACATATTAGTGAATTCCAGAGGAACGGAGGCCCGGATTTGAATTCTGCCGACAGCATTCGATTAGTCGTGTGATTTTACGTAGGAAATAATTGTTCCCATTTCCTGATAGCGATCCTGGGAGTCAAAATACTGTAAAACACGTTTTCATACATATTAGTGAATTCCAGAGGAACCGGAGGCTCCGATTTGAATTCTGCCGGCAGCATTCCATTACTCCTGCCATTTTACGTAGGAAATGCTTGTTCCCATTTCCCGATAGCGATCCTGGGAGCCAAAATACTGTAAAACACGTTTTCATACATATTAGTGAATTCCAGAGGAACGGAGGCTCCGATTTGAATTCTGCCGGCAGCATTCGATTAGTCGTGTCATTTTACGTAGGAAATAATTGTTCCCATTTCCAGATAGCCATCCTGGGAGTCAAAATACTGTAAAACACGTTTTCATGGATATTAGTGAATTCGAGAGGAACGGAGGCTTGGCTTTGAATTCTGCCGGCAGCATTCGATTAGTCGTGTCATTTTACGTAGGAAATAATTGTTCCAATTTCCTGATAGCGATCCTGGGAGTCAAAATACTGTAAAACACGTTTTCATACATATTAGTGAATTCCAGAGGAACCGGAGGCTCCGATTTGAATTCTGCCGGCAGCATTCCATTACTCCTGCCATTTTACGTAGGAAATGCTTGTTCCCATTTCCCGATAGCGATCCTGGGAGCCAAAATACTGTAAAACACGTTTTCATGGATATTAGTGAATTCGAGAGGAACGGAGGCTCCGATTTGAATTCTGCCGACAGCATTCGATTAGTCGTGTCATTTTACGCAGGAAATGCTTGTTCCCATTTCCCGATAGCGATCCTGGGAGCCAAAATACTGTAAAACACGTTTTCATACATAGTAGTGAATTCCAAAGGAACGGAGGCTCCGATTTGAATTCTGCCGACAGCATTCGATTAGTCGTGTCGTTTTACGCAGGAAATGCTTGTTCCCATTTCCCGATAGCGATCCTGGTAGTCAAAATACTGTAAAACACGTTTTCATACATATTAGTGAATTCCAGAGGAACGGAGGCTCAACTTTGAATTCTGCCGACAGCGTTCGATTAGTCGTGTCATTTTACGTAGGAAATGCTTGTTTCCATTTCCTGATAACGATCCTGGGAGCCATAATACTGTAAAACACGTTTTCACGGATATTAGTGAATTCGAGAGGAACGGAGGCTCCGATTTGAATTCTGCAGGCAGCATTCGATTAGTCGTGTCATTTTACGTAGGAAATGCTTGTTCCCATTTCCCGATAGCGATCCTGGGAGCCAAAATACTGTAAAACACGTTTTCATACATATTAGTGAATTCCAGAGGAATCGGAGGCTCCGATTTGAATTCTGCCGGCAGCATTCCATTACTCCTGTCATTTTACGTAGGAAACGCTTGTTCCCATTTCCCGATAGCGATCCTGGGAGCCAAAATACTGTAAAACACGTTTTCATACACATTAGTGAATTCCAGAGGAACGGAGGCCCGGATTTGAATTCTGCCGACAGCGTTCGATTAGTCGTGTCATTTTACGCAGGAAATGCTTGTTCCCATTTCCCGATAGCGATCCTGGGAGCCATAATACTGTAAAACACGTTTTCACGGATATTAGTGAATTCGAGAGGAACGGAGGCTCCGATTTGAATTCTGCAGGCAGCATTCGATTAGTCGTGTCATTTTACGTAGGAAATAATTGTTCCCATTTCCAGATAGCCATCCTGGGAGTCAAAATACTGTAAAACACGTTTTCATACATATTAGTGAATTCCAGAGGAACGGAGGCTCCGATTTGAATTCTGCCGGCAGCATTCCACTACTCCTGTCATTTTACGTCGGAAATGCTTGTTTCCATTTCCTGATAACGATCCTGGGAGCCAAAATACTGTAAAACACGTTTTCATACATATTAATGAATTCCAGAGGAACGGAGGCTCCGATTTGAATTCTGCCGGCAGCATTCCATTACTCCTGTCATTTTACGTAGGAAACGCTTGTTCCCATTTCCCGATAGCCATCCTTAGAGTCAAAATACTGTAAAACACGTTTTCATACATATTAGTGAATTCCAGAGGAACGGAGGCTCAACTTTGAATTCTGCCGACAGCGTTCGATTAGTCGTGTCATTTTACGTAGGAAATGCTTGTTTCCATTTCCTGATAACGATCCTGGGAGCCAAAATACTGTAAAACACGTTTTCATACATATTAGTGAATTCCAGAGGAACGGAGGCTCCGATTTGAATTCTGCCGGCAGCATTCCATTACTCCTGTCATTTTACGTAGGAAACGCTTGTTCCCATTTCCCGATAGCGATCCTGGGAGCCAAAATACTGTAAAACACGTTTTCATACACATTAGTGAATTCCAGAGGAACGGAGGCCCGGATTTGAATTCTGCAGGCAGCATTCGATTAGTCGTGTCATTTTACGTAGGAAATGCTTGTTCCCATTTCCCGATAGCCATCCTTAGAGTCAAAATACTGTAAAACACGTTTTCATGGATATTAGTGAATTCCAGAGGAACGGAGGCTCCGATTTGAATTCTGCCGGCAGCATTCCATTACTCCTGTCATTTTACGTAGGAAACGCTTGTTCCCATTTCCCGATAGCGATCCTGGGAGCCAAAATACTGTAAAACACGTTTTCATACACATTAGTGAATTCCAGAGGAACGGAGGCCCGGATTTGAATTCTGCCGACAGCGTTCGATTAGTCGTGTCATTTTACGCAGGAAATGCTTGTTCCCATTTCCCGATAGCGATCCTGGGAGCCATAATACTGTAAAACACGTTTTCACGGATATTAGTGAATTCGAGAGGAACGGAGGCTCCGATTTGAATTCTGCAGGCAGCATTCGATAAGTCGTGTCATTTTACGTAGGAAATAATTGTTCCCATTTCCAGATAGCCATCCTGGGAGTCAAAATACTGTAAAACACGTTTTCATACATATTAGTGAATTCCAGAGGAACCGGAGGCTCCGATTTGAATTCTGCCGGCAGCATTCCATTACTCCTGTCATTTTACGTAGGAAACGCTTGTTCCCATTTCCCGATAGCGATCCTGGGAGCCAAAATACTGTAAAACACGTTTTCATACACATTAGTGAATTCCAGAGGAACGGAGGCCCGGATTTGAATTCTGCCGGCAGCGTTCGATTAGTCGTGTCATTTTACGTAGGAAATGCTTGTTTCTATTTTCTGATAGCGATCCTGGGAGTCAAAATACTGTAAAACACGTTTTCATACATATTAGTGAATTCCAGAGGAACGGAGGCCCGGATTTGAATTCTGCCGACAGCATTCGATTAGTCGTGTGATTTTACGTAGGAAATAATTGTTCCCATTTCCTGATAGCGATCCTGGGAGTCAAAATACTGTAAAACACGTTTTCATACATATTAGTGAATTCCAGAGGAACCGGAGGCTCCGATTTGAATTCTGCCGGCAGCATTCCATTACTCCTGTCATTTTACGTAGGAAACGCTTGTTCCCATTTCCCGATAGCGATCCTGGGAGCCATAATACTGTAAAACACGTTTTCCTGGATATTAGTGAATTCGAGAGGAACGGAGGCTCCGATTTGAATTCTGCCGACAGCATTCGATTAGTCGTGTCATTTTACGCAGGAAATGCTTGTTCCCATTTCCCGATAGCGATCCTGGGAGCCAAAATATTGTAAAACACGTTTTCATACATAGTAGTGAATTCCAAAGGAACGGAGGCTCCGATTTGAATTCTGCCGACAGCATTCGATTAGTCGTGTCATTTTACGCAGGAAATGCTTGTTCCCATTTCCCGATAGCGATCCTGGTAGTCAAAATACTGTAAAACACGTTTTCATACATATTAGTGAATTCCAGAGGAACGGAGGCTCAACTTTGAATTCTGCCGACAGCGTTCGATTAGTCGTGTCATTTTACGTAGGAAATGCTTGTTTCCATTTCCTGATAACGATCCTGGGAGCCATAATACTGTAAAACACGTTTTCACGGATATTAGTGAATTCGAGAGGAACGGAGGCTCCGATTTGAATTCTGCAGGCAGCATTCGATTAGTCGTGTCATTTTACGTAGGAAATTCTTGTTCCCATTCCCCGATAGCGATCCTGGGAGCCAAAATACTGTAAAACACGTTTTCATACATATTAGTGAATTCCAGAGGAACCGGAGGCTCCGATTTGAATTCTGCCGGCAGCATTCCATTACTCCTGCCATTTTACGTAGGAAATGCTTGTTCCCATTTCCCGATAGCGATCCTGGGAGCCAAAATACTGTAAAACACGTTTTCATACATATTAGTGAATTCCAGAGGAACGGAGGCCCGGATTTGAATTCTGCCGACAGCATTCGATTAGTCGTGTGATTTTACGCAGGAAATGCTTGTTCCCATTTCCCGATAGCGATCCTGGGAGCCATAATACTGTAAAACACGTTTTCATGGATATTAGTGAATTCGAGAGGAACGGAGGCTCCGATTTGAATTCTGCCGACAGCATTCGATTAGTCGTGTCATTTTACGCAGGAAATGCTTGTTCCCATTTCCCGATAGCGATCCTGGGAGCCAAAATACTGTAAAACACGTTTTCATACATAGTAGTGAATTCCAAAGGAACGGAGGCTCCGATTTGAATTCTGCCGACAGCATTCGATTAGTCGTGTCATTTTACGCAGGAAATGCTTGTTCCCATTTCCCGATAGCGATCCTGGTAGTCAAAATACTGTAAAACACGTTTTCATACATATTAGTGAATTCCAGAGGAACGGAGGCTCAACTTTGAATTCTGCCGACAGCGTTCGATTAGTCGTGTCATTTTACGTAGGAAATGCTTGTTTCCATTTCCTGATAACGATCCTGGGAGCCATAATACTGTAAAACACGTTTTCACGGATATTAGTGAATTCGAGAGGAACGGAGGCTCCGATTTGAATTCTGCAGGCAGCGTTCGATTAGTCGTGTCATTTTACGTAGGAAATAATTGTTCCCATTTCCTGATAGCGATCCTGGGAGTCAAAATACTGTAAAACACGTTTTCATACATATTAGTGAATTCCAGAGGAACGGAGGCTCCGATCTGAATTCTGCCGGCAGCATTCCATTACTCCTGCCATTTTACGTAGGAAATGCTTGTTCCCATTTCCCGATAGCGATCCTGGGAGCCAAAATACTGTAAAACACGTTTTCATACATATTAGTGAATTCCAGAGGAACGGAGGCCCGGATTTGAATTCTGCCGACAGCATTCGATTAGTCGTGTCATTTTACGCAGGAAATGCTTGTTCCCATTTCCCGATAGCGATCCTGGGAGCCATAATACTGTAAAACACGTTTTCACGGATATTAGTGAATTCGAGATTAACGGAGGCTTGGATTTGAATTCTGCCGGCAGCGTTCGATTACTTGTGTCATTTTACGTAGGAAATGCTTGTTCCCATTTCCCGATAGCGATCGTGGGAGCCAAAATACTGTAAAACACGTTTTCATACATATTAGTGAATTCCAGAGGAACGGAGGCTCCGATTTGAATTCTGCCGACAGCATTCGATTAGTCGTGTCATTTTACGCAGGAAATGCTTGTTCCCATTTCCCGATAGCGATCCTGGGAGCCAAAATACTGTAAAACACGTTTTCATACATATTAGTGAATTCCAAAGGAACGGAGGCTCCGATTTGAATTCTGCCGACAGCATTGGATTAGTCGTGTCATTTTACGCAGGAAATGCTTGTTCCCATTTTCCGATAGCGATCCTGGTAGTCAAAATACTGTAAAACACGTTTTCATACATATTAGTGAATTCCAGAGGAACGGAGGCTCAACTTTGAATTCTGCCGACAGCGTTCGATTAGTCGTGTCATTTTACGCAGGAAATGCTTGTTCCCATTTCCCGATAGCGATCCTGGTAGTCAAAATACTGTAAAACACGTTTTCATACATATTAGTGAATTCCAGAGGAACGGAGGCTCAGATTTGAATTCTGCCGACAGCGTTCGATTAGTCGTGTCATTTTACGTAGGAAATGCTTGTTTCCATTTCCTGATAACGATCCTGGGAGCCAAAATACTGTAAAACACGTTTTCATACATATTAGTGAATTCCAGAGGAACGGAGGCCCGGATTTGAATTCTGCCGACAGCATTCGATTAGTCGTGTGATTTTACGCAGGAAATGCTTGTTCCCATTTCCCGATAGCGATCCTGGGAGCCATAATACTGTAAAATACGTTTTCATGGATATTAGTGAATTCGAGAGGAACGGAGGCTTGGATTTGAATTCTGCCGGCAGCGTTCGATTACTTGTGTCATTTTACGTAGGAAATGCTTGTTCCCATTTCAGGATAGCGATCCTGGGAGCCAAAATACTGTAAAACACGTTTTCATACATATTAGTGAATTCCAGAGGGACGGAGGCTCCGATTTGAATTCTGCCGACAGCATTCGATTAGTCGTGTCATTTTACGTAGGAAATAATTGTTCCCATTTCCAGATAGCCATCCTGGGAGTCAAAATACTGTAAAACACGTTTTCATGGATATTAGTGAATTCGAGAGGAACGGAGGCTTGGCTTTGAATTCTGCCGGCAGCGTTGGATTAGTCGTGTCATTTTACGTAGGAAATAATTGTTCCCATTTCCCGATAGCGATCCTGGGAGCCAAAATACTGTAAAACATGTTTTCATACATATTAGTGAATTCCAGAGGAACGGAGGCTCCGATTTGAATTCTGCCGACAGCATTCGATTAGTCGTGTCATTTTACGTAGGAAATGCTTGTTTCCATTTCCTGATAACGATCCTGGGAGTCAAAATACTGTAAAACACGTTTTCATGGATATTAGTGAATTCGAGAGGAACGGAGGCTTGGCTTTGAATTCTGCCGGCAGCGTTCGATTAGTCGTGTCATTTTACGTAGGAAATAATTGTTCCCATTTCCTGATAGCGATCCTGGGAGTCAAAATACTGTAAAACACGTTTTCATACATATTAGTGAATTCCAGAGGAACCGGAGGCTCCGATTTGAATTCTGCCGGCAGCATTCCATTACTCCTGCCATTTTACGTAGGAAATGCTTGTTCCCATTTCCCGATAGCGATCCTGGGAGCCAAAATACTGTAAAACACGTTTTCATGGATATTAGTGAATTCGAGAGGAACGGAGGCTCCGATTTGAATTCTGCCGACAGCATTCGATTAGTCGTGTCATTTTACGCAGGAAATGCTTGTTCCCATTTCCCGATAGCGATCCTGGGAGCCAAAATACTGTAAAACACGTTTTCATACATAGTAGTGAATTCCAAAGGAACGGAGGCTCCGATTTGAATTCTGCCGACAGCATTCGATTAGTCGTGTCGTTTTACGCAGGAAATGCTTGTTCCCATTTCCCGATAGCGATCCTGGTAGTCAAAATACTGTAAAACACGTTTTCATACATATTAGTGAATTCCAGAGGAACGGAGGCTCAACTTTGAATTCTGCCGACAGCGTTCGATTAGTCGTGTCATTTTACGTAGGAAATGCTTGTTTCCATTTCCTGATAACGATCCTGGGAGCCATAATACTGTAAAACACGTTTTCACGGATATTAGTGAATTCGAGAGGAACGGAGGCTCCGATTTGAATTCTGCAGGCAGCATTCGATTAGTCGTGTCATTTTACGTAGGAAATGCTTGTTCCCATTTCCCGATAGCGATCCTGGGAGCCAAAATACTGTAAAACACGTTTTCATACATATTAGTGAATTCCAGAGGAATCGGAGGCTCCGATTTGAATTCTGCCGGCAGCATTCCATTACTCCTGTCATTTTACGTAGGAAACGCTTGTTCCCATTTCCCGATAGCGATCCTGGGAGCCAAAATACTGTAAAACACGTTTTCATACACATTAGTGAATTCCAGAGGAACGGAGGCCCGGATTTGAATTCTGCCGACAGCGTTCGATTAGTCGTGTCATTTTACGCAGGAAATGCTTGTTCCCATTTCCCGATAGCGATCCTGGGAGCCATAATACTGTAAAACACGTTTTCACGGATATTAGTGAATTCGAGAGGAACGGAGGCTCCGATTTGAATTCTGCAGGCAGCATTCGATTAGTCGTGTCATTTTACGTAGGAAATAATTGTTCCCATTTCCAGATAGCCATCCTGGGAGTCAAAATACTGTAAAACACGTTTTCATACATATTAGTGAATTCCAGAGGAACGGAGGCTCCGATTTGAATTCTGCCGGCAGCATTCCACTACTCCTGTCATTTTACGTAGGAAATGCTTGTTTCCATTTCCTGATAACGATCCTGGGAGCCAAAATACTGTAAAACACGTTTTCATACATATTAGTGAATTCCAGAGGAACGGAGGCTCCGATTTGAATTCTGCCGGCAGCATTCCATTACTCCTGTCATTTTACGTAGGAAACGCTTGTTCCCATTTCCCGATAGCCATCCTTAGAGTCAAAATACTGTAAAACACGTTTTCATACATATTAGTGAATTCCAGAGGAACGGAGGCTCAACTTTGAATTCTGCCGACAGCGTTCGATTAGTCGTGTCATTTTACGTAGGAAATGCTTGTTTCCATTTCCTGATAACGATCCTGGGAGCCAAAATACTGTAAAACACGTTTTCATACATATTAGTGAATTCCAGAGGAACGGAGGCTCCGATCTGAATTCTGCCGGCAGCATTCCATTACTCCTGCCATTTTACGTAGGAAATGCTTGTTCCCATTTCCCGATAGCGATCCTGGGAGCCAAAATACTGTAAAACACGTTTTCATACATATTAGTGAATTCCAGAGGAACGGAGGCCCGGATTTGAATTCTGCCGACAGCATTCGATTAGTCGTGTCATTTTACGCAGGAAATGCTTGTTCCCATTTCCCGATAGCGATCCTGGGAGCCATAATACTGTAAAACACGTTTTCACGGATATTAGTGAATTCGAGATTAACGGAGGCTTGGATTTGAATTCTGCCGGCAGCGTTCGATTACTTGTGTCATTTTACGTAGGAAATGCTTGTTCCCATTTCCCGATAGCGATCGTGGGAGCCAAAATACTGTAAAACACGTTTTCATACATATTAGTGAATTCCAGAGGAACGGAGGCTCCGATTTGAATTCTGCCGACAGCATTCGATTAGTCGTGTCATTTTACGCAGGAAATGCTTGTTCCCATTTCCCGATAGCGATCCTGGGAGCCAAAATACTGTAAAACACGTTTTCATACATATTAGTGAATTCCAAAGGAACGGAGGCTCCGATTTGAATTCTGCCGACAGCATTGGATTAGTCGTGTCATTTTACGCAGGAAATGCTTGTTCCCATTTTCCGATAGCGATCCTGGTAGTCAAAATACTGTAAAACACGTTTTCATACATATTAGTGAATTCCAGAGGAACGGAGGCTCAACTTTGAATTCTGCCGACAGCGTTCGATTAGTCGTGTCATTTTACGCAGGAAATGCTTGTTCCCATTTCCCGATAGCGATCCTGGTAGTCAAAATACTGTAAAACACGTTTTCATACATATTAGTGAATTCCAGAGGAACGGAGGCTCAGCTTTGAATTCTGCCGACAGCGTTCGATTAGTCGTGTCATTTTACGTAGGAAATGCTTGTTTCCATTTCCTGATAACGATCCTGGGAGCCAAAATACTGTAAAACACGTTTTCATACATATTAGTGAATTCCAGAGGAACGGAGGCCCGGATTTGAATTCTGCCGACAGCATTCGATTAGTCGTGTGATTTTACGCAGGAAATGCTTGTTCCCATTTCCCGATAGCGATCCTGGGAGCCATAATACTGTAAAATACGTTTTCATGGATATTAGTGAATTCGAGAGGAACGGAGGCTTGGATTTGAATTCTGCCGGCAGCGTTCGATTACTTGTGTCATTTTACGTAGGAAATGCTTGTTCCCATTTCAGGATAGCGATCCTGGGAGCCAAAATACTGTAAAACACGTTTTCATACATATTAGTGAATTCCAGAGGGACGGAGGCTCCGATTTGAATTCTGCCGACAGCATTCGATTAGTCGTGTCATTTTACGTAGGAAATAATTGTTCCCATTTCCAGATAGCCATCCTGGGAGTCAAAATACTGTAAAACACGTTTTCATGGATATTAGTGAATTCGAGAGGAACGGAGGCTTGGCTTTGAATTCTGCCGGCAGCGTTGGATTAGTCGTGTCATTTTACGTAGGAAATAATTGTTCCCATTTCCCGATAGCGATCCTGGGAGCCAAAATACTGTAAAACATGTTTTCATACATATTAGTGAATTCCAGAGGAACGGAGGCTCCGATTTGAATTCTGCCGACAGCATTCGATTAGTCGTGTCATTTTACGTAGGAAATGCTTGTTTCCATTTCCTGATAACGATCCTGGGAGTCAAAATACTGTAAAACACGTTTTCATGGATATTAGTGAATTCGAGAGGAACGGAGGCTTGGCTTTGAATTCTGCCGGCAGCGTTCGATTAGTCGTGTCATTTTACGTAGGAAATAATTGTTCCCATTTCCTGATAGCGATCCTGGGAGTCAAAATACTGTAAAACACGTTTTCATACATATTAGTGAATTCCAGAGGAACCGGAGGCTCCGATTTGAATTCTGCCGGCAGCATTCCATTACTCCTGCCATTTTACGTAGGAAATGCTTGTTCCCATTTCCCGATAGCGATCCTGGGAGCCAAAATACTGTGAAACACGTTTTCATACATATTAGTGAATTCCAGAGAAACGGAGGCCCGGATTTGAATTCTGCCGACAGCATTCGATTAGTCGTGTGATTTTACGCAGGAAATGCTTGTTCCCATTTCCCGATAGCGATCCTGGGAGCCATAATACTGTAAAACACGTTTTCATGGATATTAGTGAATTCGAGAGGAACGGAGGCTTGGATTTGAATTCTGCCGGCAGCGTTCGATTACTTGTGTCATTTTACGTAGGAAATGCTTGTTCCCATTTCCCGATAGCGATCCTGGGAGCCAAAATACTGTAAAACACGTTTTCATACATATTAGTGAATTCCAGAGGAACGGAGGCTCCGATTTGAATTCTGCCGACAGCATTCGATTAGTCGTGTCATTTTACGTAGGAAATAATTGTTCCCATTTCCAGATAGCCATCCTGGGAGTCAAAATACTGTAAAACACGTTTTCATGGATATTAGTGAATTCGAGAGGAACGGAGGCTTGGCTTTGAATTCTGCCGGCAGCGTTCGATTAGTCGTGTCATTTTACGTAGGAAATAATTGTTCCCATTTCCCGATAGCGATCCTGGGAGCCAAAATACTGTAAAACACGTTTTCATACATAGTAGTGAATTCCAAAGGAACGGAGGCTCCGATTTGAATTCTGCCGACAGCATTCGATTAGTCGTGTCATTTTACGCAGGAAATGCTTGTTCCCATTTCCCGATAGCGATCCTGGTAGTCAAAATACTGTAAAACACGTTTTCATACATATTAGTGAATTCCAGAGGAACGGAGGCCCGGATTTGAATTCTGCCGACAGCATTCGATTAGTCGTGTGATTTTACGCAGGAAATGCTTGTTCCCATTTCCCGATAGCGATCCTGGGAGCCATAATACTGTAAAACACGTTTTCATGGATATTAGTGAATTCGAGAAGAACGGAGGCTTGGATTTGAATTCTGCCGGCAGCGTTCGATTACTTGTGTCATTTTACGTAGGAAATGCTTGTTCCCATTTCCCGATAGCGATCCTGGGAGCCAAAATACTGTAAAACACGTTTTCATACATATTAGTGAATTCCAGAGGGACGGAGGCTCCGATTTGAATTCTGCCGACAGCATTCGATTAGTCGTGTCATTTTACGTAGGAAATAATTGTTCCCATTTCCAGATAGCCATCCTGGGAGTCAAAATACTGTAAAACACGTTTTCATGGATATTAGTGAATTCGAGAGGAACGGAGGCTTGGCTTTGAATTCTGCCGGCAGCGTTCGATTAGTCGTGTCATTTTACGTAGGAAATAATTGTTCCCATTTCCAGATAGCCATCCTGGGAGTCAAAATACTGTAAAACACGTTTTCATGGATATTAGTGAATTCGAGAGGAACGGAGGCTTGGCTTTGAATTCTGCCGGCAGCGTTCGATTAGTCGTGTCATTTTACGTAGGAAATAATTGTTCCCATTTCCTGATAGCGATCCTGGGAGCCATAATACTGTAAAACACGTTTTCATGGATATTAGTGAATTCGAGAGGAACGGAGGCTTGGATTTGAATTCTGCCGGCAGCATTCCATTACTCCTGCCATTTTACGTAGGAAATGCTTGTTCCCATTTCCCGATAGCGATCCTGGGAGCCAAAATACTGTAAAACACGTTTTCATACATATTAGTGAATTCCAGAGGAACGGAGGCTCCGATTTGAATTCTGCCGACAGCATTCGATTAGTCGTGTCATTTTACGTAGGAAATAATTGTTCCCATTTCCAGATAGCCATCCTGGGAGTCAAAATACTGTAAAACACGTTTTCATGGATATTAGTGAATTCCAGAGGAACGAAGGCTCAACTTTGAATTCTGCCGACAGCGTTCGATTAGTCGTGTCATTTTACGTAGGAAATGCTTGTTTCCATTTCCTGATAACGATCCTGGGAGCCATAATACTGTAAAACACGTTTTCACGGATATTAGTGAATTCGAGAGGAACGGAGGCTCCGATTTGAATTCTGCCGACAGCATTCGATTAGTCGTGTCATTTTACGTAGGAAATAATTGTTCCCATTTCCAGATAGCCATCCTGGGAGTCAAAATACTGTAAAACACGTTTTCATGGATATTAGTGAATTCGAGAGGAACGGAGGCTTGGCTTTGAATTCTGCCGGCAGCGTTCGATTAGTCGTGTCATTTTACGTAGGAAATAATTGTTCCCATTTCCCGATAGCGATCCTGGGAGCCAAAATACTGTAAAACATGTTTTCATACATATTAGTGAATTCGAGAGGAACGGAGGCTTGGCTTTGAATTCTGCCGGCAGCGTTCGATTAGTCGTGTCATTTTACGTAGGAAATAATTGTTCCCATTTCCTGATAGCGATCCTGGGAGTCAAAATACTGTAAAACACGTTTTCATACATATTAGTGAATTCCAGAGGAACCGGAGGCTCCGATTTGAATTCTGCCGGCAGCATTCCATTACTCCTGCCATTTTACGTAGGAAATGCTTGTTCCCATTTCCCGATAGCGATCCTGGGAGCCAAAATACTGTAAAACACGTTTTCATACATATTAGTGAATTCCAGAGGAACGGAGGCCCGGATTTGAATTCTGCCGACAGCATTCGATTAGTCGTGTGATTTTACGCAGGAAATGCTTGTTCCCATTTCCCGATAGCGATCCTGGGAGCCATAATACTGTAAAACACGTTTTCATGGATATTAGTGAATTCGAGAGGAACGGAGGCTTGGATTTGAATTCTGCCGGCAGCATTCCATTACTCCTGCCATTTTACGTAGGAAATGCTTGTTCCCATTTCCCGATAGCGATCCTGGGAGCCAAAATACTGTAAAACACGTTTTCATACATATTAGTGAATTCCAGAGGAACGGAGGCTCCGATTTGAATTCTGCCGACAGCATTCGATTAGTCGTGTCATTTTACGTAGGAAATAATTGTTCCCATTTCCAGATAGCCATCCTGGGAGTCAAAATACTGTAAAACACGTTTTCATGGATATTAGTGAATTCCAGAGGAACGAAGGCTCAACTTTGAATTCTGCCGACAGCGTTCGATTAGTCGTGTCATTTTACGTAGGAAATGCTTGTTTCCATTTCCTGATAACGATCCTGGGAGCCATAATACTGCAAAACACGTTTTCATGGATATTAGTGAATTCGAGAGGAACGGAGGCTCAGATTTGAATTCTGCCGACAGCATTCGATTAGTCGTGTCATTTTACGTAGGAAATAATTGTTCCCATTTCCAGATAGCCATCCTGGGAGTCAAAATACTGTAAAACACGTTTTCATGGATATTAGTGAATTCGAGAGGAACGGAGGCTTGGCTTTGAATTCTGCCGGCAGCGTTCGATTAGTCGTGTCATTTTACGTAGGAAATAATTGTTCCCATTTCCCGATAGCGATCCTGGGAGCCAAAATACTGTAAAACATGTTTTCATACATATTAGTGAATTCGAGAGGAACGGAGGCTTGGCTTTGAATTCTGCCGGCAGCGTTCGATTAGTCGTGTCATTTTACGTAGGAAATAATTGTTCCCATTTCCTGATAGCGATCCTGGGAGTCAAAATACTGTAAAACACGTTTTCATACACATTAGTGAATTCCAGAGGAACGGAGGCCCGGATTTGAATTCTGCCGGCAGCGTTCGATTAGTCGTGTCATTTTACGTAGGAAATGCTTGTTTCTATTTCCTGATAGCGATCCTGGGAGTCAAAATACTGTAAAACACGTTTTCATACATATTAGTGAATTCCAGAGGAACGGAGGCCCGGATTTGAATTCTGCCCACAGCATTCGATTAGTCGTGTGATTTTACGTAGGAAATAATTGTTCCCATTTCCTGATAGCGATCCTGGGAGTCAAAATACTGTAAAACACGTTTTCATGGATATTAGTGAATTCGAGAAGAACGGAGGCTTGGATTTGAATTCTGCCGGCAGCGTTCGATTACTTGTGTCATTTTACGTAGGAAATGCTTGTTCCCATTTCCCGATAGCGATCCTGGGAGCCAAAATACTGTAAAACACGTTTTCATACATATTAGTGAATTCCAGAGGGACGGAGGCTCCGATTTGAATTCTGCCGACAGCATTCGATTAGTCGTGTCATTTTACGTAGGAAATAATTGTTCCCATTTCCAGATAGCCATCCTGGGAGTCAAAATACTGTAAAACACGTTTTCATGGATATTAGTGAATTCGAGAGGAACGGAGGCTTGGCTTTGAATTCTGCCGGCAGCGTTCGATTAGTCGTGTCATTTTACGTAGGAAATAATTGTTCCCATTTCCCGATAGCGATCCTGGGAGCCAAAATACTGTAAAACATGTTTTCATACATATTAGTGAATTCCAGAGGAACGGAGGCTCCGATTTGAATTCTGCCGACAGCATTCGATTAGTCGTGTCATTTTACGTAGGAAATGCTTGTTTCCATTTCCTGATAACGATCCTGGGAGCCAAAATACTGTAAAACACGTTTTCATACATATTAGTGAATTCCAGAGGAACGGAGGCTCCGATTTGAATTCTGCAGGCAGCATTCGATTAGTCGTGTCATTTTAGGTAGGAAATAATTGTTCCCATTTCCAGATAGCCATCCTGGGAGTCAAAATACTGTAAAACACGTTTTCATGGATATTAGTGAATTCGAGAGGAACGGAGGCTTGGCTTTGAATTCTGCCGGCAGCGTTCGATTAGTCGTGTCATTTTACGTAGGAAATAATTGTTCCCATTTCCTGATAGCGATCCTGGGAGCCATAATACTGTAAAACACGTTTTCATGGATATTAGTGAATTCGAGAGGAACGGAGGCTTGGATTTGAATTCTGCCGGCAGCATTCCATTACTCCTGCCATTTTACGTAGGAAATGCTTGTTCCCATTTCCCGATAGCGATCCTGGGAGCCAAAATACTGTAAAACACGTTTTCATACATATTAGTGAATTCCAGAGGAACGGAGGCTCCGATTTGAATTCTGCCGACAGCATTCGATTAGTCGTGTCATTTTACGTAGGAAATAATTGTTCCCATTTCCAGATAGCCATCCTGGGAGTCAAAATACTGTAAAACACGTTTTCATGGATATTAGTGAATTCCAGAGGAACGAAGGCTCAACTTTGAATTCTGCCGACAGCGTTCGATTAGTCGTGTCATTTTACGTAGGAAATGCTTGTTTCCATTTCCTGATAACGATCCTGGGAGCCATAATACTGTAAAACACGTTTTCACGGATATTAGTGAATTCGAGAGGAACGGAGGCTCCGATTTGAATTCTGCCGACAGCATTCGATTAGTCGTGTCATTTTACGTAGGAAATAATTGTTCCCATTTCCAGATAGCCATCCTGGGAGTCAAAATACTGTAAAACACGTTTTCATGGATATTAGTGAATTCGAGAGGAACGGAGGCTTGGCTTTGAATTCTGCCGGCAGCGTTCGATTAGTCGTGTCATTTTACGTAGGAAATAATTGTTCCCATTTCCCGATAGCGATCCTGGGAGCCAAAATACTGTAAAACATGTTTTCATACATATTAGTGAATTCGAGAGGAACGGAGGCTTGGCTTTGAATTCTGCCGGCAGCGTTCGATTAGTCGTGTCATTTTACGTAGGAAATAATTGTTCCCATTTCCTGATAGCGATCCTGGGAGTCAAAATACTGTAAAACACGTTTTCATACATATTAGTGAATTCCAGAGGAACCGGAGGCTCCGATTTGAATTCTGCCGGCAGCATTCCATTACTCCTGCCATTTTACGTAGGAAATGCTTGTTCCCATTTCCCGATAGCGATCCTGGGAGCCAAAATACTGTAAAACACGTTTTCATACATATTAGTGAATTCCAGAGGAACGGAGGCCCGGATTTGAATTCTGCCGACAGCATTCGATTAGTCGTGTGATTTTACGCAGGAAATGCTTGTTCCCATTTCCCGATAGCGATCCTGGGAGCCATAATACTGTAAAACACGTTTTCATGGATATTAGTGAATTCGAGAGGAACGGAGGCTTGGATTTGAATTCTGCCGGCAGCATTCCATTACTCCTGCCATTTTACGTAGGAAATGCTTGTTCCCATTTCCCGATAGCGATCCTGGGAGCCAAAATACTGTAAAACACGTTTTCATACATATTAGTGAATTCCAGAGGAACGGAGGCTCCGATTTGAATTCTGCCGACAGCATTCGATTAGTCGTGTCATTTTACGTAGGAAATAATTGTTCCCATTTCCAGATAGCCATCCTGGGAGTCAAAATACTGTAAAACACGTTTTCATGGATATTAGTGAATTCCAGAGGAACGAAGGCTCAACTTTGAATTCTGCCGACAGCGTTCGATTAGTCGTGTCATTTTACGTAGGAAATGCTTGTTTCCATTTCCTGATAACGATCCTGGGAGCCATAATACTGTAAAACACGTTTTCACGGATATTAGTGAATTCGAGAGGAACGGAGGCTCCGATTTGAATTCTGCCGACAGCATTCGATTAGTCGTGTCATTTTACGTAGGAAATAATTGTTCCCATTTCCAGATAGCGATCCTGGGAGTCAAAATACTGTAAAACACGTTTTCATGGATATTAGTGAATTCGAGAGGAACGGAGGCTTGGCTTTGAATTCTGCCGGCAGCGTTCGATTAGTCGTGTCATTTTACGTAGGAAATAATTGTTCCCATTTCCCGATAGCGATCCTGGGAGCCAAAATACTGTAAAACATGTTTTCATACATATTAGTGAATTCGAGAGGAACGGAGGCTTGGCTTTGAATTCTGCCGGCAGCGTTCGATTAGTCGTGTCATTTTACGTAGGAAATAATTGTTCCCATTTCCTGATAGCGATCCTGGGAGTCAAAATACTGTAAAACACGTTTTCATACACATTAGTGAATTCCAGAGGAACGGAGGCCCGGATTTGAATTCTGCCGGCAGCGTTCGATTAGTCGTGTCATTTTACGTAGGAAATGCTTGTTTCTATTTCCTGATAGCGATCCTGGGAGTCAAAATACTGTAAAACACGTTTTCATACATATTAGTGAATTCCAGAGGAACGGAGGCCCGGATTTGAATTCTGTCCACAGCATTCGATTAGTCGTGTGATTTTACGTAGGAAATAATTGTTCCCATTTCCTGATAGCGATCCTGGGAGTCAAAATACTGTAAAACACGTTTTCATACATATTAGTGAATTCCAGAGGAACCGGAGGCTCCGATTTGAATTCTGCCGGCAGCATTCCATTACTCCTGCCATTTTACGTAGGAAATGCTTGTTCCCATTTCCCGATAGCGATCCTGGGAGCCAAAATACTGTAAAACACGTTTTCATGGATATTAGTGAATTCGAGAGGAACGGAGGCTTGGCTTTGAATTCTGCCGGCAGCGTTCGATTAGTCGTGTCATTTTACGTAGGAAATAATTGTTCCCATTTCCTGATAGCGATCCTGGGAGCCAAAATACTGTAAAACACGTTTTCATACATATTAGTGAATTCCAGAGGAACCGGAGGCTCCGATTTGAATTCTGCCGGCAGCATTCCATTACTCCTGCCATTTTACGTAGGAAATGCTTGTTCCCATTTCCCGATAGCGATCCTGGGAGCCAAAATACTGTAAAACACGTTTTCATGGATATTAGTGAATTCCAGAGGAACGGAGGCTCCGATTTGAATTCTGCCGACAGCATTCGATTAGTCGTGTCATTTTACGCAGGAAATGCTTGTTCCCATTTCCCGATAGCGATCCTGGGAGCCAAAATACTGTAAAACACGTTTTCATACATAGTAGTGAATTCCAAAGGAACGGAGGCTCCGATTTGAATTCTGCCGACAGCATTCGATTAGTCGTGTCATTTTACGCAGGAAATGCTTGTTCCCATTTCCCGATAGCGATCCTGGTAGTCAAAATACTGTAAAACACGTTTTCATACATATTAGTGAATTCCAGAGGAACGGAGGCTCAACTTTGAATTCTGCCGACAGCGTTCGATTAGTCGTGTCATTTTACGTAGGAAATAATTGTTCCCATTTCCAGATAGCCATCCTGGGAGTCAAAATACTGTAAAACACGTTTTCATGGATATTAGTGAATTCCAGAGGAACGAAGGCTCAACTTTGAATTCTGCCGACAGCGTTCGATTAGTCGTGTCATTTTACGCAGGAAATGCTTGTTCCCATTTCCCGATAGCGATCCTGGTAGTCAAAATACTGTAAAACACGTTTTCATACATATTAGTGAATTCCAGAGGAACGGAGGCTCAGCTTTGAATTCTGCCGACAGCGTTCGATTAGTCGTGTCATTTTACGTAGGAAATGCTTGTTTCCATTTCCTGATAACGATCCTGGGAGCCAAAATACTGTAAAACACGTTTTCATACATATTAGTGAATTCCAGAGGAACGGAGGCCCGGATTTGAATTCTGCCGACAGCATTCGATTAGTCGTGTGATTTTACGCAGGAAATGCTTGTTCCCATTTCCCGATAGCGATCCTGGGAGCCATAATACTGTAAAATACGTTTTCATGGATATTAGTGAATTCGAGAGGAACGGAGGCTTGGATTTGAATTCTGCCGGCAGCGTTCGATTACTTGTGTCATTTTACGTAGGAAATGCTTGTTCCCATTTCAGGATAGCGATCCTGGGAGCCAAAATACTGTAAAACACGTTTTCATACATATTAGTGAATTCCAGAGGGACGGAGGCTCCGATTTGAATTCTGCCGACAGCATTCGATTAGTCGTGTCATTTTACGTAGGAAATAATTGTTCCCATTTCCCGATAGCGATCCTGGGAGCCAAAATACTGTAAAACATGTTTTCATACATATTAGTGAATTCGAGAGGAACGGAGGCTTGGCTTTGAATTCTGCCGGCAGCGTTCGATTAGTCGTGTCATTTTACGTAGGAAATAATTGTTCCCATTTCCTGATAGCGATCCTGGGAGTCAAAATACTGTAAAACACGTTTTCATACATATTAGTGAATTCCAGAGAAACGGAGGCCCGGATTTGAATTCTGCCGACAGCATTCGATTAGTCGTGTGATTTTACGCAGGAAATGCTTGTTCCCATTTCCCGATAGCGATCCTGGGAGCCATAATACTGTAAAACACGTTTTCATGGATATTAGTGAATTCGAGAGGAACGGAGGCTTGGATTTGAATTCTGCCGGCAGCGTTCGATTACTTGTGTCATTTTACGTAGGAAATGCTTGTTCCCATTTCAGGATAGCGATCCTGGGAGCCAAAATACTGTAAAACACGTTTTCATACATATTAGTGAATTCCAGAGGAACGGAGGCTCCGATTTGAATTCTGCCGACAGCATTCGATTAGTCGTGTCATTTTACGTAGGAAATAATTGTTCCCATTTCCAGATAGCCATCCTGGGAGTCAAAATACTGTAAAACACGTTTTCATGGATATTAGTGAATTCGAGAGGAACGGAGGCTCCGATTTGAATTCTGCCGACAGCATTCGATTAGTCGTGTCATTTTACGTAGGAAATGCTTGTTTCCATTTCCTGATAACGATCCTGGGAGTCAAAATACTGTAAAACACGTTTTCATGGATATTAGTGAATTCGAGAGGAACGGAGGCTTGGCTTTGAATTCTGCCGGCAGCGTTCGATTAGTCGTGTCATTTTACGTAGGAAATAATTGTTCCCATTTCCTGATAGCGATCCTGGGAGTCAAAATACTGTAAAACACGTTTTCATACATATTAGTGAATTCCAGAGGAACCGGAGGCTCCGATTTGAATTCTGCCGGCAGCATTCCATTACTCCTGCCATTTTACGTAGGAAATGCTTGTTCCCATTTCCCGATAGCGATCCTGGGAGCCAAAATACTGTAAAACACGTTTTCATACATATTAGTGAATTCCAGAGAAACGGAGGCCCGGATTTGAATTCTGCCGACAGCATTCGATTAGTCGTGTGATTTTACGCAGGAAATGCTTGTTCCCATTTCCCGATAGCGATCCTGGGAGCCATAATACTGTAAAACACGTTTTCATGGATATTAGTGAATTCGAGAGGAACGGAGGCTTGGATTTGAATTCTGCCGGCAGCGTTCGATTACTTGTGTCATTTTACGTAGGAAATGCTTGTTCCCATTTCCCGATAGCGATCCTGGGAGCCAAAATACTGTAAAACACGTTTTCATACATATTAGTGAATTCCAGAGGAACGGAGGCTCCGATTTGAATTCTGCCGACAGCATTCGATTAGTCGTGTCATTTTACGTAGGAAATAATTGTTCCCATTTCCAGATAGCCATCCTGGGAGTCAAAATACTGTAAAACACGTTTTCATGGATATTAGTGAATTCGAGAGGAACGGAGGCTTGGCTTTGAATTCTGCCGGCAGCGTTCGATTAGTCGTGTCATTTTACGTAGGAAATAATTGTTCCCATTTCCCGATAGCGATCCTGGGAGCCAAAATACTGTAAAACACGTTTTCATACATAGTAGTGAATTCCAAAGGAACGGAGGCTCCGATTTGAATTCTGCCGACAGCATTCGATTAGTCGTGTCATTTTACGCAGGAAATGCTTGTTCCCATTTCCCGATAGCGATCCTGGTAGTCAAAATACTGTAAAACACGTTTTCATACATATTAGTGAATTCCAGAGGAACGGAGGCCCGGATTTGAATTCTGCCGACAGCATTCGATTAGTCGTGTGATTTTACGCAGGAAATGCTTGTTCCCATTTCCCGATAGCGATCCTGGGAGCCATAATACTGTAAAACACGTTTTCATGGATATTAGTGAATTCGAGAAGAACGGAGGCTTGGATTTGAATTCTGCCGGCAGCGTTCGATTACTTGTGTCATTTTACGTAGGAAATGCTTGTTCCCATTTCCCGATAGCGATCCTGGGAGCCAAAATACTGTAAAACACGTTTTCATACATATTAGTGAATTCCAGAGGGACGGAGGCTCCGATTTGAATTCTGCCGACAGCATTCGATTAGTCGTGTCATTTTACGTAGGAAATAATTGTTCCCATTTCCAGATAGCCATCCTGGGAGTCAAAATACTGTAAAACACGTTTTCATGGATATTAGTGAATTCGAGAGGAACGGAGGCTTGGCTTTGAATTCTGCCGGCAGCGTTCGATTAGTCGTGTCATTTTACGTAGGAAATAATTGTTCCCATTTCCCGATAGCGATCCTGGGAGCCAAAATACTGTAAAACATGTTTTCATACATATTAGTGAATTCCAGAGGAACGGAGGCTCCGATTTGAATTCTGCCGACAGCATTCGATTAGTCGTGTCATTTTACGTAGGAAATGCTTGTTTCCATTTCCTGATAACGATCCTGGGAGCCAAAATACTGTAAAACACGTTTTCATACATATTAGTGAATTCCAGAGGAACGGAGGCTCCGATTTGAATTCTGCAGGCAGCATTCGATTAGTCGTGTCATTTTAGGTAGGAAATAATTGTTCCCATTTCCAGATAGCCATCCTGGGAGTCAAAATACTGTAAAACACGTTTTCATGGATATTAGTGAATTCGAGAGGAACGGAGGCTTGGCTTTGAATTCTGCCGGCAGCGTTCGATTAGTCGTGTCATTTTACGTAGGAAATAATTGTTCCCATTTCCTGATAGCGATCCTGGGAGCCATAATACTGTAAAACACGTTTTCATGGATATTAGTGAATTCGAGAGGAACGGAGGCTTGGATTTGAATTCTGCCGGCAGCATTCCATTACTCCTGCCATTTTACGTAGGAAATGCTTGTTCCCATTTCCCGATAGCGATCCTGGGAGCCAAAATACTGTAAAACACGTTTTCATACATATTAGTGAATTCCAGAGGAACGGAGGCTCCGATTTGAATTCTGCCGACAGCATTCGATTAGTCGTGTCATTTTACGTAGGAAATAATTGTTCCCATTTCCAGATAGCCATCCTGGGAGTCAAAATACTGTAAAACACGTTTTCATGGATATTAGTGAATTCCAGAGGAACGAAGGCTCAACTTTGAATTCTGCCGACAGCGTTCGATTAGTCGTGTCATTTTACGTAGGAAATGCTTGTTTCCATTTCCTGATAACGATCCTGGGAGCCATAATACTGTAAAACACGTTTTCACGGATATTAGTGAATTCGAGAGGAACGGAGGCTCCGATTTGAATTCTGCCGACAGCATTCGATTAGTCGTGTCATTTTACGTAGGAAATAATTGTTCCCATTTCCAGATAGCCATCCTGGGAGTCAAAATACTGTAAAACACGTTTTCATGGATATTAGTGAATTCGAGAGGAACGGAGGCTTGGCTTTGAATTCTGCCGGCAGCGTTCGATTAGTCGTGTCATTTTACGTAGGAAATAATTGTTCCCATTTCCCGATAGCGATCCTGGGAGCCAAAATACTGTAAAACATGTTTTCATACATATTAGTGAATTCGAGAGGAACGGAGGCTTGGCTTTGAATTCTGCCGGCAGCGTTCGATTAGTCGTGTCATTTTACGTAGGAAATAATTGTTCCCATTTCCTGATAGCGATCCTGGGAGTCAAAATACTGTAAAACACGTTTTCATACATATTAGTGAATTCCAGAGGAACCGGAGGCTCCGATTTGAATTCTGCCGGCAGCATTCCATTACTCCTGCCATTTTACGTAGGAAATGCTTGTTCCCATTTCCCGATAGCGATCCTGGGAGCCAAAATACTGTAAAACACGTTTTCATACATATTAGTGAATTCCAGAGGAACGGAGGCCCGGATTTGAATTCTGCCGACAGCATTCGATTAGTCGTGTGATTTTACGCAGGAAATGCTTGTTCCCATTTCCCGATAGCGATCCTGGGAGCCATAATACTGTAAAACACGTTTTCATGGATATTAGTGAATTCGAGAGGAACGGAGGCTTGGATTTGAATTCTGCCGGCAGCATTCCATTACTCCTGCCATTTTACGTAGGAAATGCTTGTTCCCATTTCCCGATAGCGATCCTGGGAGCCAAAATACTGTAAAACACGTTTTCATACATATTAGTGAATTCCAGAGGAACGGAGGCTCGGATTTGAATTCTGCCGACAGCATTCGATTAGTCGTGTCATTTTACGTAGGAAATAATTGTTCCCATTTCCAGATAGCCATCCTGGGAGTCAAAATACTGTAAAACACGTTTTCATGGATATTAGTGAATTCCAGAGGAACGAAGGCTCAACTTTGAATTCTGCCGACAGCGTTCGATTAGTCGTGTCATTTTACGTAGGAAATGCTTGTTTCCATTTCCTGATAACGATCCTGGGAGCCATAATACTGTAAAACACGTTTTCACGGATATTAGTGAATTCGAGAGGAACGGAGGCTCCGATTTGAATTCTGCCGACAGCATTCGATTAGTCGTGTCATTTTACGTAGGAAATAATTGTTCCCATTTCCAGATAGCCATCCTGGGAGTCAAAATACTGTAAAACACGTTTTCATGGATATTAGTGAGTTCGAGAGGAACGGAGGCTTGGCTTTGAATTCTGCCGGCAGCGTTCGATTAGTCGTGTCATTTTACGTAGGAAATAATTGTTCCCATTTCCCGATAGCGATCCTGGGAGCCAAAATACTGTAAAACATGTTTTCATACATATTAGTGAATTCGAGAGGAACGGAGGCTTGGCTTTGAATTCTGCCGGCAGCGTTCGATTAGTCGTGTCATTTTACGTAGGAAATAATTGTTCCCATTTCCAGATAGCGATCCTGGGAGTCAAAATACTGTAAAACACGTTTTCATACACATTAGTGAATTCCAGAGGAACGGAGGCCCGGATTTGAATTCTGCCGGCAGCGTTCGATTAGTCGTGTCATTTTACGTAGGAAATGCTTGTTTCTATTTCCTGATAGCGATCCTGGGAGTCAAAATACTGTAAAACACGTTTTCATACATATTAGTGAATTCCAGAGGAACGGAGGCCCGGATTTGAATTCTGCCCACAGCATTCGATTAGTCGTGTGATTTTACGTAGGAAATAATTGTTCCCATTTCCTGATAGCGATCCTGGGAGTCAAAATACTGTAAAACACGTTTTCATACATATTAGTGAATTCCAGAGGAACCGGAGGCTCCGATTTGAATTCTGCCGGCAGCATTCCATTACTCCTGCCATTTTACGTAGGAAATGCTTGTTCCCATTTCCCGATAGCGATCCTGGGAGCCAAAATACTGTAAAACACGTTTTCATGGATATTAGTGAATTCGAGAGGAACGGAGGCTTGGCTTTGAATTCTGCCGGCAGCGTTCGATTAGTCGTGTCATTTTACGTAGGAAATAATTGTTCCCATTTCCTGATAGCGATCCTGGGAGTCAAAATACTGTAAAACACGTTTTCATACATATTAGTGAATTCCAGAGGAACCGGAGGCTCCGATTTGAATTCTGCCGGCAGCATTCCATTACTCCTGCCATTTTACGTAGGAAATGCTTGTTCCCATTTCCCGATAGCGATCCTGGGAGCCATAATACTGTAAAACACGTTTTCATGGATATTAGTGAATTCGAGAAGAACGGAGGCTTGGATTTGAATTCTGCCGGCAGCGTTCGATTACTTGTGTCATTTTACGTAGGAAATGCTTGTTCCCATTTCCCGATAGCGATCCTGGGAGCCAAAATACTGTAAAACACGTTTTCATACATATTAGTGAATTCCAGAGGGACGGAGGCTCCGATTTGAATTCTGCCGACAGCATTCGATTAGTCGTGTCATTTTACGTAGGAAATAATTGTTCCCATTTCCAGATAGCCATCCTGGGAGTCAAAATACTGTAAAACACGTTTTCATGGATATTAGTGAATTCGAGAGGAACGGAGGCTTGGCTTTGAATTCTGCCGGCAGCGTTCGATTAGTCGTGTCATTTTACGTAGGAAATAATTGTTCCCATTTCCCGATAGCGATCCTGGGAGCCAAAATACTGTAAAACATGTTTTCATACATATTAGTGAATTCCAGAGGAACGGAGGCTCCGATTTGAATTCTGCCGACAGCATTCGATTAGTCGTGTCATTTTACGTAGGAAATGCTTGTTTCCATTTCCTGATAACGATCCTGGGAGCCAAAATACTGTAAAACACGTTTTCATACATATTAGTGAATTCCAGAGGAACGGAGGCTCCGATTTGAATTCTGCAGGCAGCATTCGATTAGTCGTGTCATTTTAGGTAGGAAATAATTGTTCCCATTTCCAGATAGCCATCCTGGGAGTCAAAATACTGTAAAACACGTTTTCATGGATATTAGTGAATTCGAGAGGAACGGAGGCTTGGCTTTGAATTCTGCCGGCAGCGTTCGATTAGTCGTGTCATTTTACGTAGGAAATACTTGTTCCCATTTCCTGATAGCGATCCTGGGAGCCATAATACTGTAAAACACGTTTTCATGGATATTAGTGAATTCGAGAGGAACGGAGGCTTGGATTTGAATTCTGCCGGCAGCGTTCGATTACTCCTGCCATTTTACGTAGGAAATGCTTGTTCCCATTTCCCGATAGCGATCCTGGGAGCCAAAATACTGTAAAACACGTTTTCATACATATTAGTGAATTCCAGAGGAACGGAGGCTCCGATTTGAATTCTGCCGACAGCATTCGATTAGTCGTGTCATTTTACGTAGGAAATAATTGTTCCCATTTCCAGATAGCCATCCTGGGAGTCAAAATACTGTAAAACACGTTTTCATGGATATTAGTGAATTCCAGAGGAACGAAGGCTCAACTTTGAATTCTGCCGACAGCGTTCGATTAGTCGTGTCATTTTACGTAGGAAATGCTTGTTTCCATTTCCTGATAACGATCCTGGGAGCCATAATACTGTAAAACACGTTTTCATGGATATTAGTGAATTCGAGAGGAACGGAGGCTCCGATTTGAATTCTGCCGACAGCATTCGATTAGTCGTGTCATTTTACGTAGGAAATAATTGTTCCCATTTCCAGATAGCCATCCTGGGAGTCAAAATACTGTAAAACACGTTTTCATGGATATTAGTGAATTCGAGAGGAACGGAGGCTTGGCTTTGAATTCTGCCGGCAGCGTTCGATTAGTCGTGTCATTTTACGTAGGAAATAATTGTTCCCATTTCCCGATAGCGATCCTGGGAGCCAAAATACTGTAAAACATGTTTTCATACATATTAGTGAATTCGAGAGGAACGGAGGCTTGGCTTTGAATTCTGCCGGCAGCGTTCGATTAGTCGTGTCATTTTACGTAGGAAATAATTGTTCCCATTTCCTGATAGCGATCCTGGGAGTCAAAATACTGTAAAACACGTTTTCATACATATTAGTGAATTCCAGAGGAACCGGAGGCTCCGATTTGAATTCTGCCGGCAGCATTCCATTACTCCTGCCATTTTACGTAGGAAATGCTTGTTCCCATTTCCCGATAGCGATCCTGGGAGCCAAAATACTGTAAAACACGTTTTCATACATATTAGTGAATTCCAGAGGAACGGAGGCCCGGATTTGAATTCTGCCGACAGCATTCGATTAGTCGTGTGATTTTACGCAGGAAATGCTTGTTCCCATTTCCCGATAGCGATCCTGGGAGCCATAATACTGTAAAACACGTTTTCATGGATATTAGTGAATTCGAGAGGAACGGAGGCTTGGATTTGAATTCTGCCGGCAGCATTCCATTACTCCTGCCATTTTACGTAGGAAATGCTTGTTCCCATTTCCCGATAGCGATCCTGGGAGCCAAAATACTGTAAAACACGTTTTCATACATATTAGTGAATTCCAGAGGAACGGAGGCTCCGATTTGAATTCTGCCGACAGCATTCGATTAGTCGTGTCATTTTACGTAGGAAATAATTGTTCCCATTTCCAGATAGCCATCCTGGGAGTCAAAATACTGTAAAACACGTTTTCATGGATATTAGTGAATTCCAGAGGAACGAAGGCTCAACTTTGAATTCTGCCGACAGCGTTCGATTAGTCGTGTCATTTTACGTAGGAAATGCTTGTTTCCATTTCCTGATAACGATCCTGGGAGCCATAATACTGTAAAACACGTTTTCACGGATATTAGTGAATTCGAGAGGAACGGAGGCTCCGATTTGAATTCTGCCGACAGCATTCGATTAGTCGTGTCATTTTACGTAGGAAATAATTGTTCCCATTTCCAGATAGCCATCCTGGGAGTCAAAATACTGTAAAACACGTTTTCATGGATATTAGTGAATTCGAGAGGAACGGAGGCTCGGCTTTGAATTCTGCCGGCAGCGTTCGATTAGTCGTGTCATTTTACGTAGGAAATAATTGTTCCCATTTCCCGATAGCGATCCTGGGAGCCAAAATACTGTAAAACACGTTTTCATACATATTAGTGAATTCGAGAGGAACGGAGGCTTGGCTTTGAATTCTGCCGGCAGCGTTCGATTAGTCGTGTCATTTTACGTAGGAAATAATTGTTCCCATTTCCTGATAGCGATCCTGGGAGTCAAAATACTGTAAAACACGTTTTCATACATATTAGTGAATTCCAGAGGAACGGAGGCCCGGATTTGAATTCTGCCGGCAGCGTTCGATTAGTCGTGTCATTTTACGTAGGAAATGCTTGTTTCTATTTCCTGATAGCGATCCTGGGAGTCAAAATACTGTAAAACACGTTTTCATACATATTAGTGAATTCCAGAGGAACGGAGGCCCGGATTTGAATTCTGCCCACAGCATTCGATTAGTCGTGTGATTTTACGTAGGAAATAATTGTTCCCATTTCCTGATAGCGATCCTGGGAGTCAAAATACTGTAAAACACGTTTTCATACATATTAGTGAATTCCAGAGGAACCGGAGGCTCCGATTTGAATTCTGCCGGCAGCATTCCATTACTCCTGCCATTTTACGTAGGAAATGCTTGTTCCCATTTCCCGATAGCGATCCTGGGAGCCAAAATACTGTAAAACACGTTTTCATGGATATTAGTGAATTCGAGAGGAACGGAGGCTTGGCTTTGAATTCTGCCGGCAGCGTTCGATTAGTCGTGTCATTTTACGTAGGAAATAATTGTTCCCATTTCCTGATAGCGATCCTGGGAGTCAAAATACTGTAAAACACGTTTTCATACATATTAGTGAATTCCAGAGGAACCGGAGGCTCCGATTTGAATTCTGCCGGCAGCATTCCATTACTCCTGCCATTTTACGTAGGAAATGCTTGTTCCCATTTCCCGATAGCGATCCTGGGAGCCAAAATACTGTAAAACACGTTTTCATGGATATTAGTGAATTCGAGAGGAACGGAGGCTCCGATTTGAATTCTGCCGACAGCATTCGATTAGTCGTGTCATTTTACGCAGGAAATGCTTGTTCCCATTTCCCGATAGCGATCCTGGGAGCCAAAATACTGTAAAACACGTTTTCATACATAGTAGTGAATTCCAAAGGAACGGAGGCTCCGATTTGAATTCTGCCGACAGCATTCGATTAGTCGTGTCATTTTACGCAGGAAATGCTTGTTCCCATTTCCCGATAGCGATCCTGGTAGTCAAAATACTGTAAAACACGTTTTCATACATATTAGTGAATTCCAGAGGAACGGAGGCTCAACTTTGAATTCTGCCGACAGCGTTCGATTAGTCGTGTCATTTTACGTAGGAAATAATTGTTCCCATTTCCAGATAGCCATCCTGGGAGTCAAAATACTGTAAAACACGTTTTCATGGATATTAGTGAATTCCAGAGGAACGAAGGCTCAACTTTGAATTCTGCCGACAGCGTTCGATTAGTCGTGTCATTTTACGCAGGAAATGCTTGTTCCCATTTCCCGATAGCGATCCTGGTAGTCAAAATACTGTAAAACACGTTTTCATACATATTAGTGAATTCCAGAGGAACGGAGGCTCAGCTTTGAATTCTGCCGACAGCGTTCGATTAGTCGTGTCATTTTACGTAGGAAATGCTTGTTTCCATTTCCTGATAACGATCCTGGGAGCCAAAATACTGTAAAACACGTTTTCATACATATTAGTGAATTCCAGAGGAACGGAGGCCCGGATTTGAATTCTGCCGACAGCATTCGATTAGTCGTGTGATTTTACGCAGGAAATGCTTGTTCCCATTTCCCGATAGCGATCCTGGGAGCCATAATACTGTAAAATACGTTTTCATGGATATTAGTGAATTCGAGAGGAACGGAGGCTTGGATTTGAATTCTGCCGGCAGCGTTCGATTACTTGTGTCATTTTACGTAGGAAATGCTTGTTCCCATTTCAGGATAGCGATCCTGGGAGCCAAAATACTGTAAAACACGTTTTCATACATATTAGTGAATTCCAGAGGGACGGAGGCTCCGATTTGAATTCTGCCGACAGCATTCGATTAGTCGTGTCATTTTACGTAGGAAATAATTGTTCCCATTTCCAGATAGCCATCCTGGGAGTCAAAATACTGTAAAACACGTTTTCATGGATATTAGTGAATTCGAGAGGAACGGAGGCTTGGCTTTGAATTCTGCCGGCAGCGTTGGATTAGTCGTGTCATTTTACGTAGGAAATAATTGTTCCCATTTCCCGATAGCGATCCTGGGAGCCAAAATACTGTAAAACATGTTTTCATACATATTAGTGAATTCCAGAGGAACGGAGGCTCCGATTTGAATTCTGCCGACAGCATTCGATTAGTCGTGTCATTTTACGTAGGAAATGCTTGTTTCCATTTCCTGATAACGATCCTGGGAGTCAAAATACTGTAAAACACGTTTTCATGGATATTAGTGAATTCGAGAGGAACGGAGGCTTGGCTTTGAATTCTGCCGGCAGCGTTCGATTAGTCGTGTCATTTTACGTAGGAAATAATTGTTCCCATTTCCTGATAGCGATCCTGGGAGTCAAAATACTGTAAAACACGTTTTCATACATATTAGTGAATTCCAGAGGAACCGGAGGCTCCGATTTGAATTCTGCCGGCAGCATTCCATTACTCCTGCCATTTTACGTAGGAAATGCTTGTTCCCATTTCCCGATAGCGATCCTGGGAGCCAAAATACTGTAAAACACGTTTTCATACATATTAGTGAATTCCAGAGAAACGGAGGCCCGGATTTGAATTCTGCCGACAGCATTCGATTAGTCGTGTGATTTTACGCAGGAAATGCTTGTTCCCATTTCCCGATAGCGATCCTGGGAGCCATAATACTGTAAAACACGTTTTCATGGATATTAGTGAATTCGAGAGGAACGGAGGCTTGGATTTGAATTCTGCCGGCAGCGTTCGATTACTTGTGTCATTTTACGTAGGAAATGCTTGTTCCCATTTCCCGATAGCGATCCTGGGAGCCAAAATACTGTAAAACACGTTTTCATACATATTAGTGAATTCCAGAGGAACGGAGGCTCCGATTTGAATTCTGCCGACAGCATTCGATTAGTCGTGTCATTTTACGTAGGAAATAATTGTTCCCATTTCCAGATAGCCATCCTGGGAGTCAAAATACTGTAAAACACGTTTTCATGGATATTAGTGAATTCGAGAGGAACGGAGGCTTGGCTTTGAATTCTGCCGGCAGCGTTCGATTAGTCGTGTCATTTTACGTAGGAAATAATTGTTCCCATTTCCCGATAGCGATCCTGGGAGCCAAAATACTGTAAAACACGTTTTCATACATAGTAGTGAATTCCAAAGGAACGGAGGCTCCGATTTGAATTCTGCCGACAGCATTCGATTAGTCGTGTCATTTTACGCAGGAAATGCTTGTTCCCATTTCCCGATAGCGATCCTGGTAGTCAAAATACTGTAAAACACGTTTTCATACATATTAGTGAATTCCAGAGGAACGGAGGCCCGGATTTGAATTCTGCCGACAGCATTCGATTAGTCGTGTGATTTTACGCAGGAAATGCTTGTTCCCATTTCCCGATAGCGATCCTGGGAGCCATAATACTGTAAAACACGTTTTCATGGATATTAGTGAATTCGAGAAGAACGGAGGCTTGGATTTGAATTCTGCCGGCAGCGTTCGATTACTTGTGTCATTTTACGTAGGAAATGCTTGTTCCCATTTCCCGATAGCGATCCTGGGAGCCAAAATACTGTAAAACACGTTTTCATACATATTAGTGAATTCCAGAGGGACGGAGGCTCCGATTTGAATTCTGCAGGCAGCATTCGATTAGTCGTGTCATTTTAGGTAGGAAATAATTGTTCCCATTTCCAGATAGCCATCCTGGGAGTCAAAATACTGTAAAACACGTTTTCATGGATATTAGTGAATTCGAGAGGAACGGAGGCTTGGCTTTGAATTCTGCCGGCAGCGTTCGATTAGTCGTGTCATTTTACGTAGGAAATAATTGTTCCCATTTCCTGATAGCGATCCTGGGAGTCAAAATACTGTAAAACACGTTTTCATACATATTAGTGAATTCCAGAGGAACCGGAGGCTCCGATTTGAATTCTGCCGGCAGCATTCCATTACTCCTGCCATTTTACGTAGGAAATGCTTGTTCCCATTTCCCGATAGCGATCCTGGGAGCCAAAATACTGTAAAACACGTTTTCATACATATTAGTGAATTCCAGAGGAACGGAGGCCCGGATTTGAATTCTGCCGACAGCATTCGATTAGTCGTGTGATTTTACGCAGGAAATGCTTGTTCCCATTTCCCGATAGCGATCCTGGGAGCCATAATACTGTAAAACACGTTTTCACGGATATTAGTGAATTCGAGAGGAACGGAGGCTCCGATTTGAATTCTGCCGGCAGCGTTCGATTAGTCGTGTCATTTTACGTAGGAAATAATTGTTCCCATTTCCCGATAGCGATCCTGGGAGCCAAAATACTGTAAAACATGTTTTCATACATATTAGTGAATTCGAGAGGAACGGAGGCTTGGCTTTGAATTCTGCCGGCAGCGTTCGATTAGTCGTGTCATTTTACGTAGGAAATAATTGTTCCCATTTCCTGATAGCGATCCTGGGAGCCAAAATACTGTAAAACATGTTTTCATACATATTAGTGAATTCGAGAGGAACGGAGGCTTGGCTTTGAATTCTGCCGGCAGCGTTCGATTAGTCGTGTCATTTTACGTAGGAAATAATTGTTCCCATTTCCTGATAGCGATCCTGGGAGTCAAAATACTGTAAAACACGTTTTCATACACATTAGTGAATTCCAGAGGAACGGAGGCCCGGATTTGAATTCTGCCGGCAGCGTTCGATTAGTCGTGTCATTTTACGTAGGAAATGCTTGTTTCTATTTCCTGATAGCGATCCTGGGAGTCAAAATACTGTAAAACACGTTTTCATACATATTAGTGAATTCCAGAGGAACGGAGGCCCGGATTTGAATTCTGCCCACAGCATTCGATTAGTCGTGTGATTTTACGTAGGAAATAATTGTTCCCATTTCCTGATAGCGATCCTGGGAGTCAAAATACTGTAAAACACGTTTTCATACATATTAGTGAATTCCAGAGGAACCGGAGGCTCCGATTTGAATTCTGCCGGCAGCATTCCATTACTCCTGCCATTTTACGTAGGAAATGCTTGTTCCCATTTCCCGATAGCGATCCTGGGAGCCAAAATACTGTAAAACACGTTTTCATGGATATTAGTGAATTCGAGAGGAACGGAGGCTTGGCTTTGAATTCTGCCGGCAGCGTTCGATTAGTCGTGTCATTTTACGTAGGAAATAATTGTTCCCATTTCCTGATAGCGATCCTGGGAGTCAAAATACTGTAAAACACGTTTTCATACATATTAGTGAATTCCAGAGGAACCGGAGGCTCCGATTTGAATTCTGCCGGCAGCATTCCATTACTCCTGCCATTTTACGTAGGAAATGCTTGTTCCCATTTCCCGATAGCGATCCTGGGAGCCAAAATACTGTAAAACACGTTTTCATGGATATTAGTGAATTCGAGAGGAACGGAGGCTCCGATTTGAATTCTGCCGACAGCATTCGATTAGTCGTGTCATTTTACGCAGGAAATGCTTGTTCCCATTTCCCGATAGCGATCCTGGGAGCCAAAATACTGTAAAACACGTTTTCATACATAGTAGTGAATTCCAAAGGAACGGAGGCTCCGATTTGAATTCTGCCGACAGCATTCGATTAGTCGTGTCATTTTACGCAGGAAATGCTTGTTCCCATTTCCCGATAGCGATCCTGGTAGTCAAAATACTGTAAAACACGTTTTCATACATATTAGTGAATTCCAGAGGAACGGAGGCTCAACTTTGAATTCTGCCGACAGCGTTCGATTAGTCGTGTCATTTTACGTAGGAAATAATTGTTCCCATTTCCAGATAGCCATCCTGGGAGTCAAAATACTGTAAAACACGTTTTCATGGATATTAGTGAATTCCAGAGGAACGAAGGCTCAACTTTGAATTCTGCCGACAGCGTTCGATTAGTCGTGTCATTTTACGCAGGAAATGCTTGTTCCCATTTCCCGATAGCGATCCTGGTAGTCAAAATACTGTAAAACACGTTTTCATACATATTAGTGAATTCCAGAGGAACGGAGGCTCAGCTTTGAATTCTGCCGACAGCGTTCGATTAGTCGTGTCATTTTACGTAGGAAATGCTTGTTTCCATTTCCTGATAACGATCCTGGGAGCCAAAATACTGTAAAACACGTTTTCATACATATTAGTGAATTCCAGAGGAACGGAGGCCCGGATTTGAATTCTGCCGACAGCATTCGATTAGTCGTGTGATTTTACGCAGGAAATGCTTGTTCCCATTTCCCGATAGCGATCCTGGGAGCCATAATACTGTAAAATACGTTTTCATGGATATTAGTGAATTCGAGAGGAACGGAGGCTTGGATTTGAATTCTGCCGGCAGCGTTCGATTACTTGTGTCATTTTACGTAGGAAATGCTTGTTCCCATTTCAGGATAGCGATCCTGGGAGCCAAAATACTGTAAAACACGTTTTCATACATATTAGTGAATTCCAGAGGGACGGAGGCTCCGATTTGAATTCTGCCGACAGCATTCGATTAGTCGTGTCATTTTACGTAGGAAATAATTGTTCCCATTTCCAGATAGCCATCCGGGGAGTCAAAATACTGTAAAACACGTTTTCATGGATATTAGTGAATTCGAGAGGAACGGAGGCTTGGCTTTGAATTCTGCCGGCAGCGTTGGATTAGTCGTGTCATTTTACGTAGGAAATAATTGTTCCCATTTCCCGATAGCGATCCTGGGAGCCAAAATACTGTAAAACATGTTTTCATACATATTAGTGAATTCCAGAGGAACGGAGGCTCCGATTTGAATTCTGCCGACAGCATTCGATTAGTCGTGTCATTTTACGCAGGAAATGCTTGTTCCCATTTCCCGATAGCGATCCTGGGAGCCAAAATACTGTAAAACACGTTTTCATACATAGTAGTGAATTCCAAAGGAACGGAGGCTCCGATTTGAATTCTGCCGACAGCATTCGATTAGTCGTGTCATTTTACGCAGGAAATGCTTGTTCCCATTTCCCGATAGCGATCCTGGTAGTCAAAATACTGTAAAACACGTTTTCATACATATTAGTGAATTCCAGAGGAACGGAGGCTCAACTTTGAATTCTGCCGACAGCGTTCGATTAGTCGTGTCATTTTACGTAGGAAATAATTGTTCCCATTTCCAGATAGCCATCCTGGGAGTCAAAATACTGTAAAACACGTTTTCATGGATATTAGTGAATTCCAGAGGAACGAAGGCTCAACTTTGAATTCTGCCGACAGCGTTCGATTAGTCGTGTCATTTTACGCAGGAAATGCTTGTTCCCATTTCCCGATAGCGATCCTGGTAGTCAAAATACTGTAAAACACGTTTTCATACATATTAGTGAATTCCAGAGGAACGGAGGCTCAGCTTTGAATTCTGCCGACAGCGTTCGATTAGTCGTGTCATTTTACGTAGGAAATGCTTGTTTCCATTTCCTGATAACGATCCTGGGAGCCAAAATACTGTAAAACACGTTTTCATACATATTAGTGAATTCCAGAGGAACGGAGGCCCGGATTTGAATTCTGCCGACAGCATTCGATTAGTCGTGTGATTTTACGCAGGAAATGCTTGTTCCCATTTCCCGATAGCGATCCTGGGAGCCATAATACTGTAAAATACGTTTTCATGGATATTAGTGAATTCGAGAGGAACGGAGGCTTGGATTTGAATTCTGCCGGCAGCGTTCGATTACTTGTGTCATTTTACGTAGGAAATGCTTGTTCCCATTTCAGGATAGCGATCCTGGGAGCCAAAATACTGTAAAACACGTTTTCATACATATTAGTGAATTCCAGAGGGACGGAGGCTCCGATTTGAATTCTGCCGACAGCATTCGATTAGTCGTGTCATTTTACGTAGGAAATAATTGTTCCCATTTCCAGATAGCCATCCTGGGAGTCAAAATACTGTAAAACACGTTTTCATGGATATTAGTGAATTCGAGAGGAACGGAGGCTTGGCTTTGAATTCTGCCGGCAGCGTTGGATTAGTCGTGTCATTTTACGTAGGAAATAATTGTTCCCATTTCCCGATAGCGATCCTGGGAGCCAAAATACTGTAAAACATGTTTTCATACATATTAGTGAATTCCAGAGGAACGGAGGCTCCGATTTGAATTCTGCCGACAGCGTTCGATTAGTCGTGTCATTTTACGTAGGAAATGCTTGTTTCCATTTCCTGATAACGATCCTGGGAGTCAAAATACTGTAAAACACGTTTTCATGGATATTAGTGAATTCGAGAGGAACGGAGGCTTGGCTTTGAATTCTGCCGGCAGCGTTCGATTAGTCGTGTCATTTTACGTAGGAAATAATTGTTCCCATTTCCTGATAGCGATCCTGGGAGTCAAAATACTGTAAAACACGTTTTCATACATATTAGTGAATTCCAGAGGAACCGGAGGCTCCGATTTGAATTCTGCCGGCAGCATTCCATTACTCCTGCCATTTTACGTAGGAAATGCTTGTTCCCATTTCCCGATAGCGATCCTGGGAGCCAAAATACTGTAAAACACGTTTTCATACATATTAGTGAATTCCAGAGAAACGGAGGCCCGGATTTGAATTCTGCCGACAGCATTCGATTAGTCGTGTGATTTTACGCAGGAAATGCTTGTTCCCATTTCCCGATAGCGATCCTGGGAGCCATAATACTGTAAAACACGTTTTCATGGATATTAGTGAATTCGAGAGGAACGGAGGCTTGGATTTGAATTCTGCCGGCAGCGTTCGATTACTCGTGTCATTTTACGTAGGAAATGCTTGTTCCCATTTCCCGAGAGCGATCCTGGGAGCCAAAATACTGTAAAACACGTTTTCATACATATTAGTGAATTCCAGAGGAACGGAGGCTCCGATTTGAATTCTGCCGACAGCATTCGATTAGTCGTGTCATTTTACGTAGGAAATAATTGTTCCCATTTCCAGATAGCCATCCTGGGAGTCAAAATACTGTAAAACACGTTTTCATGGATATTAGTGAATTCGAGAGGAACGGAGGCTTGGATTTGAATTCTGCCGGCAGCGTTCGATTAGTCGTGTCATTTTACGTAGGAAATAATTGTTCCCATTTCCCGATAGCGATCCTGGGAGCCAAAATACTGTAAAACACGTTTTCATACATAGTAGTGAATTCCAAAGGAACGGAGGCTCCGATTTGAATTCTGCCGACAGCATTCGATTAGTCGTGTCATTTTACGCAGGAAATGCTTGTTCCCATTTCCCGATAGCGATCCTGGTAGTCAAAATACTGTAAAACACGTTTTCATACATATTAGTGAATTCCAGAGGAACGGAGGCCCGGATTTGAATTCTGCCGACAGCATTCGATTAGTCGTGTGATTTTACGCAGGAAATGCTTGTTCCCATTTCCCGATAGCGATCCTGGGAGCCATAATACTGTAAAACACGTTTTCATGGATATTAGTGAATTCGAGAAGAACGGAGGCTTGGATTTGAATTCTGCCGGCAGCGTTCGATTACTTGTGTCATTTTACGTAGGAAATGCTTGTTCCCATTTCCCGATAGCGATCCTGGGAGCCAAAATACTGTAAAACACGTTTTCATACATATTAGTGAATTCCAGAGGGACGGAGGCTCCGATTTGAATTCTGCCGACAGCATTCGATTAGTCGTGTCATTTTACGTAGGAAATAATTGTTCCCATTTCCAGATAGCCATCCTGGGAGTCAAAATACTGTAAAACACGTTTTCATGGATATTAGTGAATTCGAGAGGAACGGAGGCTTGGCTTTGAATTCTGCCGGCAGCGTTCGATTAGTCGTGTCATTTTACGTAGGAAATAATTGTTCCCATTTCCCGATAGCGATCCTGGGAGCCAAAATACTGTAAAACATGTTTTCATACATATTAGTGAATTCCAGAGGAACGGAGGCTCCGATTTGAATTCTGCCGACAGCATTCGATTAGTCGTGTCATTTTACGTAGGAAATGCTTGTTTCCATTTCCTGATAACGATCCTGGGAGCCAAAATACTGTAAAACACGTTTTCATACATATTAGTGAATTCCAGAGGAACGGAGGCTCCGATTTGAATTCTGCAGGCAGCATTCGATTAGTCGTGTCATTTTAGGTAGGAAATAATTGTTCCCATTTCCAGATAGCCATCCTGGGAGTCAAAATACTGTAAAACACGTTTTCATGGATATTAGTGAATTCGAGAGGAACGGAGGCTTGGCTTTGAATTCTGCCGGCAGCGTTCGATTAGTCGTGTCATTTTACGTAGGAAATAATTGTTCCCATTTCCTGATAGCGATCCTGGGAGTCAAAATACTGTAAAACACGTTTTCATACATATTAGTGAATTCCAGAGGAACCGGAGGCTCCGATTTGAATTCTGCCGGCAGCATTCCATTACTCCTGCCATTTTACGTAGGAAATGCTTGTTCCCATTTCCCGATAGCGATCCTGGGAGCCAAAATACTGTAAAACACGTTTTCATACATATTAGTGAATTCCAGAGGAACGGAGGCTCCGATTTGAATTCTGCCGGCAGCGTTCGATTAGTCGTGTCATTTTACGTAGGAAATAATTGTTCCCATTTCCCGATAGCGATCCTGGGAGCCAAAATACTGTAAAACACGTTTTCACGGATATTAGTGAATTCGAGAGGAACGGAGGCTCCGATTTGAATTCTGCCGGCAGCGTTCGATTAGTCGTGTCATTTTACGTAGGAAATAATTGTTCCCATTTCCCGATAGCGATCCTGGGAGCCAAAATACTGTAAAACATGTTTTCATACATATTAGTGAATTCGAGAGGAACGGAGGCTTGGCTTTGAATTCTGCCGGCAGCGTTCGATTAGTCGTGTCATTTTACGTAGGAAATAATTGTTCCCATTTCCTGATAGCGATCCTGGGAGTCAAAATACTGTAAAACACGTTTTCATACATATTAGTGAATTCCAGAGGAACCGGAGGCTCCGATTTGAATTCTGCCGGCAGCATTCCATTACTCCTGCCATTTTACGTAGGAAATGCTTGTTCCCATTTCCCGATAGCGATCCTGGGAGCCAAAATACTGTAAAACACGTTTTCATACATATTAGTGAATTCCAGAGGAACGGAGGCCCGGATTTGAATTCTGCCGACAGCATTCGATTAGTCGTGTGATTTTACGCAGGAAATGCTTGTTCCCATTTCCCGATAGCGATCCTGGGAGCCATAATACTGTAAAACACGTTTTCATGGATATTAGTGAATTCGAGAGGAACGGAGGCTTGGATTTGAATTCTGCCGGCAGCATTCCATTACTCCTGCCATTTTACGTAGGAAATGCTTGTTCCCATTTCCCGATAGCGATCCTGGGAGCCAAAATACTGTAAAACACGTTTTCATACATATTAGTGAATTCCAGAGGAACGGAGGCTCCGATTTGAATTCTGCCGACAGCATTCGATTAGTCGTGTCATTTTACGTAGGAAATAATTGTTCCCATTTCCAGATAGCCATCCTGGGAGTCAAAATACTGTAAAACACGTTTTCATGGATATTAGTGAATTCCAGAGGAACGAAGGCTCAACTTTGAATTCTGCCGACAGCGTTCGATTAGTCGTGTCATTTTACGTAGGAAATGCTTGTTTCCATTTCCTGATAACGATCCTGGGAGCCATAATACTGTAAAACACGTTTTCACGGATATTAGTGAATTCGAGAGGAACGGAGGCTCCGATTTGAATTCTGCCGACAGCATTCGATTAGTCGTGTCATTTTACGTAGGAAATAATTGTTCCCATTTCCAGATAGCCATCCTGGGAGTCAAAATACTGTAAAACACGTTTTCATGGATATTAGTGAATTCGAGAGGAACGGAGGCTTGGCTTTGAATTCTGCCGGCAGCGTTCGATTAGTCGTGTCATTTTACGTAGGAAATAATTGTTCCCATTTCCCGATAGCGATCCTGGGAGCCAAAATACTGTAAAACATGTTTTCATACATATTAGCGAATTCGAGAGGAACGGAGGCTTGGCTTTGAATTCTGCCGGCAGCGTTCGATTAGTCGTGTCATTTTACGTAGGAAATAATTGTTCCCATTTCCTGATAGCGATCCTGGGAGTCAAAATACTGTAAAACACGTTTTCATACACATTAGTGAATTCCAGAGGAACGGAGGCCCGGATTTGAATTCTGCCGGCAGCGTTCGATTAGTCGTGTCATTTTACGTAGGAAATGCTTGTTTCTATTTCCTGATAGCGATCCTGGGAGTCAAAATACTGTAAAACACGTTTTCATACATATTAGTGAATTCCAGAGGAACGGAGGCCCGGATTTGAATTCTGCCCACAGCATTCGATTAGTCGTGTGATTTTACGTAGGAAATAATTGTTCCCATTTCCTGATAGCGATCCTGGGAGTCAAAATACTGTAAAACACGTTTTCATACATATTAGTGAATTCCAGAGGAACCGGAGGCTCCGATTTGAATTCTGCCGGCAGCATTCCATTACTCCTGCCATTTTACGTAGGAAATGCTTGTTCCCATTTCCCGATAGCGATCCTGGGAGCCAAAATACTGTAAAACACGTTTTCATACATATTAGTGAATTCCAGAGGAACGGAGGCTCAACTTTGAATTCTGCCGGCAGCATTCGATTAGTCGTGTCATTTTACGTAGGAAATAATTGTTCCCATTTCCAGATAGCCATCCTGGGAGTCAAAATACTGTAAAACACGTTTTCATGGATATTAGTGAATTCGAGAGGAACGGAGGCTTGGCTTTGAATTCTGCCGGCAGCGTTCGATTAGTCGTGTCATTTTACGTAGGAAATAATTGTTCCCATTTCCTGATAGCGATCCTGGGAGTCAAAATACTGTAAAACACGTTTTCATACATATTAGTGAATTCCAGAGGAACGGAGGCTCAACTTTGAATTCTGCCGGCAGCATTCGATTAGTCGTGTCATTTTACGTAGGAAATAATTGTTCCCATTTCCAGATAGCCATCCTGGGAGTCAAAATACTGTAAAACACGTTTTCATGGATATTAGTGAATTCGAGAGGAACGGAGGCTTGGCTTTGAATTCTGCCGGCAGCGTTCGATTAGTCGTGTCATTTTACGTAGGAAATAATTGTTCCCATTTCCTGATAGCGATCCTGGGAGTCAAAATACTGTAAAACACGTTTTCATACATATTAGTGAATTCCAGAGGAACCGGAGGCTCCGATTTGAATTCTGCCGGCAGCATTCCATTACTCCTGCCATTTTACGTAGGAAATGCTTGTTCCCATTTCCCGATAGCGATCCTGGGAGCCAAAATACTGTAAAACACGTTTTCATGGATATTAGTGAATTCGAGAGGAACGGAGGCTCCGATTTGAATTCTGCCGACAGCATTCGATTAGTCGTGTCATTTTACGCAGGAAATGCTTGTTCCCATTTCCCGATAGCGATCCTGGGAGCCAAAATACTGTAAAACACGTTTTCATACATAGTAGTGAATTCCAAAGGAACGGAGGCTCCGATTTGAATTCTGCCGACAGCATTCGATTAGTCGTGTCATTTTACGCAGGAAATGCTTGTTCCCATTTCCCGATAGCGATCCTGGTAGTCAAAATACTGTAAAACACGTTTTCATACATATTAGTGAATTCCAGAGGAACGGAGGCTCAACTTTGAATTCTGCCGACAGCGTTCGATTAGTCGTGTCATTTTACGTAGGAAATGCTTGTTTCCATTTCCTGATAACGATCCTGGGAGCCATAATACTGTAAAACACGTTTTCACGGATATTAGTGAATTCGAGAGGAACGGAGGCTCCGATTTGAATTCTGCAGGCAGCATTCGATTAGTCGTGTCATTTTACGTAGGAAATGCTTGTTCCCATTTCCCGATAGCGATCCTGGGAGCCAAAATACTGTAAAACACGTTTTCATACATATTAGTGAATTCCAGAGGAACCGGAGGCTCCGATTTGAATTCTGCCGGCAGCATTCCATTACTCCTGTCATTTTACGTAGGAAACGCTTGTTCCCATTTCCCGATAGCGATCCTGGGAGTCAAAATACTGTAAAACACGTTTTCATACACATTAGTGAATTCCAGAGGAACGGAGGCCCGGATTTGAATTCTGCCGACAGCGTTCGATTAGTCGTGTCATTTTACGCAGGAAATGCTTGTTCCCATTTCCCGATAGCGATCCTGGGAGCCATAATACTGTAAAACACGTTTTCACGGATATTAGTGAATTCGAGAGGAACGGAGGCTCCGATTTGAATTCTGCAGGCAGCATTCGATTAGTCGTGTCATCTTACGTAGGAAATAATTGTTCCCATTTCCAGATAGCCATCCTGGGAGTCAAAATACTGTAAAACACGTTTTCATACATATTAGTGAATTCCAGAGGAACGGAGGCTCCGATTTGAATTCTGCCGGCAGCATTCCACTACTCCTGTCATTTTACGTAGGAAATGCTTGTTTCCATTTCCTGATAACGATCCTGGGAGCCAAAATACTGTAAAACACGTTTTCATACATATTAGTGAATTCCAGAGGAACGGAGGCTCCGATTTGAATTCTGCCGGCAGCATTCCATTACTCCTGTCATTTTACGTAGGAAACGCTTGTTCCCATTTCCCGATAGCCATCCTTAGAGTCAAAATACTGTAAAACACGTTTTCATACATATTAGTGAATTCCAGAGGAACGGAGGCTCAACTTTGAATTCTGCCGACAGCGTTCGATTAGTCGTGTCATTTTACGTAGGAAATGCTTGTTTCCATTTCCTGATAACGATCCTGGGAGCCAAAATACTGTAAAACACGTTTTCATACATATTAGTGAATTCCAGAGGAACGGAGGCTCCGATTTGAATTCTGCCGGCAGCATTCCATTACTCCTGTCATTTTACGTAGGAAACGCTTGTTCCCATTTCCCGATAGCGATCCTGGGAGCCAAAATACTGTAAAACACGTTTTCATACACATTAGTGAATTCCAGAGGAACGGAGGCCCGGATTTGAATTCTGCCGACAGCGTTCGATTAGTCGTGTCATTTTACGCAGGAAATGCTTGTTCCCATTTCCCGATAGCGATCCTGGGAGCCATAATACTGTAAAACACGTTTTCACGGATATTAGTGAATTCGAGAGGAACGGAGGCTCCGATTTGAATTCTGCAGGCAGCATTCGATAAGTCGTGTCATTTTACGTAGGAAATAATTGTTCCCATTTCCAGATAGCCATCCTGGGAGTCAAAATACTGTAAAACACGTTTTCATACATATTAGTGAATTCCAGAGGAACGGAGGCTCCGATTTGAATTCTGCCGGCAGCATTCCATTACTCCTGTCATTTTACGTAGGAAACGCTTGTTCCCATTTCCCGATAGCGATCCTGGGAGCCAAAATACTGTAAAACACGTTTTCATACACATTAGTGAATTCCAGAGGAACGGAGGCTCCGATTTGAATTCTGCCGACAGCATTCGATTAGTCGTGTCATTTTACGCAGGAAATGCTTGTTCCCATTTCCCGATAGCGATCCTGGGAGCCAAAATACTGTAAAACACGTTTTCATACATAGTAGTGAATTCCAAAGGAACGGAGGCTCCGATTTGAATTCTGCCGACAGCGTTCGATTAGTCGTGTCATTTTACGTAGGAAATAATTGTTCCCATTTCCAGATAGCCATCCTGGGAGTCAAAATACTGTAAAACACGTTTTCATGGATATTAGTGAATTCCAGAGGAACGAAGGCTCAACTTTGAATTCTGCCGACAGCGTTCGATTAGTCGTGTCATTTTACGTAGGAAATGCTTGTTTCCATTTCCTGATAACGATCCTGGGAGCCATAATACTGTAAAACACGTTTTCACGGATATTAGTGAATTCGAGAGGAACGGAGGCTCCGATTTGAATTCTGCCGACAGCATTCGATTAGTCGTGTCATTTTACGTAGGAAATAATTGTTCCCATTTCCAGATAGCCATCCTGGGAGTCAAAATACTGTAAAACACGTTTTCATGGATATTAGTGAATTCGAGAGGAACGGAGGCTTGGCTTTGAATTATGCCGGCAGCGTTCGATTAGTCGTGTCATTTTACGTAGGAAATAATTGTTCCCATTTCCCGATAGCGATCCTGGGAGCCAAAATACTGTAAAACATGTTTTCATACATATTAGTGAATTCGAGAGGAACGGAGGCTTGGCTTTGAATTCTGCCGGCAGCGTTCGATTAGTCGTGTCATTTTACGTAGGAAATAATTGTTCCCATTTCCTGATAGCGATCCTGGGAGTCAAAATACTGTAAAACACGTGTTCATACACATTAGTGAATTCCAGAGGAACGGAGGCCCGGATTTGAATTCTGCCGGCAGCGTTCGATTAGTCGTGTCATTTTACGTAGGAAATGCTTGTTTCTATTTCCTGATAGCGATCCTGGGAGTCAAAATACTGTAAAACACGTTTTCATACATATTAGTGAATTCCAGAGGAACGGAGGCCCGGATTTGAATTCTGCCCACAGCATTCGATTAGTCGTGTGATTTTACGTAGGAAATAATTGTTCCCATTTCCTGATAGCGATCCTGGGAGTCAAAATACTGTAAAACACGTTTTCATACATATTAGTGAATTCCAGAGGAACCGGAGGCTCCGATTTGAATTCTGCCGGCAGCATTCCATTACTCCTGCCATTTTACGTAGGAAATGCTTGTTCCCATTTCCCGATAGCGATCCTGGGAGCCAAAATACTGTAAAACACGTTTTCATACATATTAGTGAATTCCAGAGGAACGGAGGCTCAACTTTGAATTCTGCCGGCAGCATTCGATTAGTCGTGTCATTTTACGTAGGAAATAATTGTTCCCATTTCCAGATAGCCATCCTGGGAGTCAAAATACTGTAAAACACGTTTTCATGGATATTAGTGAATTCGAGAGGAACGGAGGCTTGGCTTTGAATTCTGCCGGCAGCGTTCGATTAGTCGTGTCATTTTACGTAGGAAATAATTGTTCCCATTTCCTGATAGCGATCCTGGGAGTCAAAATACTGTAAAACACGTTTTCATACATATTAGTGAATTCCAGAGGAACGGAGGCTCAACTTTGAATTCTGCCGGCAGCATTCGATTAGTCGTGTCATTTTACGTAGGAAATAATTGTTCCCATTTCCAGATAGCCATCCTGGGAGTCAAAATACTGTAAAACACGTTTTCATGGATATTAGTGAATTCGAGAGGAACGGAGGCTTGGCTTTGAATTCTGCCGGCAGCGTTCGATTAGTCGTGTCATTTTACGTAGGAAATAATTGTTCCCATTTCCTGATAGCGATCCTGGGAGTCAAAATACTGTAAAACACGTTTTCATACATATTAGTGAATTCCAGAGGAACGGAGGCTCAACTTTGAATTCTGCCGACAGCGTTCGATTAGTCGTGTCATTTTACGTAGGAAATGCTTGTTTCCATTTCCTGATAACGATCCTGGGAGCCATAATACTGTAAAACACGTTTTCACGGATATGAGTGAATTCGAGAGGAACGGAGGCTCCGATTTGAATTCTGCAGGCAGCATTCGATTAGTCGTGTCATTTTACGTAGGAAATGCTTGTTCCCATTTCCCGATAGCGATCCTGGGAGCCAAAATACTGTAAAACACGTTTTCATACATATTAGTGAATTCCAGAGGAACCGGAGGCTCCGATTTGAATTCTGCCGGCAGCATTCCATTACTCCTGTCATTTTACGTAGGAAACGCTTGTTCCCATTTCCCGATAGCGATCCTGGGAGCCAAAATACTGTAAAACACGTTTTCATACACATTAGTGAATTCCAGAGGAACGGAGGCCCGGATTTGAATTCTGCCGACAGCGTTCGATTAGTCGTGTCATTTTACGCAGGAAATGCTTGTTCCCATTTCCCGATAGCGATCCTGGGAGCCATAATACTGTAAAACACGTTTTCACGGATATTAGTGAATTCGAGAGGAACGGAGGCTCCGATTTGAATTCTGCAGGCAGCATTCGATTAGTCGTGTCATTTTACGTAGGAAATAATTGTTCCCATTTCCAGATAGCCATCCTGGGAGTCAAAATACTGTAAAACACGTTTTCATACATATTAGTGAATTCCAGAGGAACGGAGGCTCCGATTTGAATTCTGCCGGCAGCATTCCACTACTCCTGTCATTTTACGTAGGAAATGCTTGTTTCCATTTCCTGATAACGATCCTGGGAGCCAAAATACTGTAAAACACGTTTTCATGGATATTAGTGAATTCGAGAGGAACGGAGGCTCCGATTTGAATTCTGCCGACAGCATTCGATTAGTCGTGTCATTTTACGCAGGAAATGCTTGTTCCCATTTCCCGATAGCGATCCTGGGAGCCAAAATACTGTAAAACACGTTTTCATACATAGTAGTGAATTCCAAAGGAACGGAGGCTCCGATTTGAATTCTGCCGACAGCATTCGATTAGTCGTGTCATTTTACGCAGGAAATGCTTGTTCCCATTTCCCGATAGCGATCCTGGTAGTCAAAATACTGTAAAACACGTTTTCATACATATTAGTGAATTCCAGAGGAACGGAGGCTCAACTTTGAATTCTGCCGACAGCGTTCGATTAGTCGTGTCATTTTACGTAGGAAATAATTGTTCCCATTTCCAGATAGCCATCCTGGGAGTCAAAATACTGTAAAACACCTTTTCATGGATATTAGTGAATTCCAGAGGAACGAAGGCTCAACTTTGAATTCTGCCGACAGCGTTCGATTAGTCGTGTCATTTTACGTAGGAAATGCTTGTTTCCATTTCCTGGTAGCCATCCTGGGAGTCAAAATACTGTAAAACACGTTTTCATGGATATTAGTGAATTCGAGAGGAACGGAGGCTTGGCTTTGAATTCTGAAGGCAGCGTTCGATTAGTCGTGTCATTTTACGTAGGAAATAATTGTTCCCATTTCCTGATAGCGATCCTGGGAGTCAAAATACTGTAAAACACGTGTTCATACACATTAGTGAATTCCAGAGGAACGGAGGCCCGGATTTGAATTCTGCCGGCAGCGTTCGATTAGTCGTGTCATTTTACGTAGGAAATGCTTGTTTCTATTTCCTGATAGCGATCCTGGGAGTCAAAATACTGTAAAACACGTTTTCATACATATTAGTGAATTCCAGAGGAACGGAGGCCCGGATTTGAATTCTGCCCACAGCATTCGATTAGTCGTGTGATTTTACGTAGGAAATAATTGTTCCCATTTCCTGATAGCGATCCTGGGAGTCAAAATACTGTAAAACACGTTTTCATACATATTAGTGAATTCCAGAGGAACCGGAGGCTCCGATTTGAATTCTGCCGGCAGCATTCCATTACTCCTGCCATTTTACGTAGGAAATGCTTGTTCCCATTTCCCGATAGCGATCCTGGGAGCCAAAATACTGTAAAACACGTTTTCATACATATTAGTGAATTCCAGAGGAACGGAGGCTCAACTTTGAATTCTGCCGGCAGCATTCGATTAGTCGTGTCATTTTACGTAGGAAATAATTGTTCCCATTTCCTGATAGCGATCCTGGGAGTCAAAATACTGTAAAACACGTTTTCATGGATATTAGTGAATTCGAGAGGAACGGAGGCTTGGCTTTGAATTCTGCCGGCAGCGTTCGATTAGTCGTGTCATTTTACGTAGGAAATAATTGTTCCCATTTCCTGATAGCGATCCTGGGAGTCAAAATACTGTAAAACACGTTTTCATACATATTAGTGAATTCCAGAGGAACGGAGGCTCAACTTTGAATTCTGCCGGCAGCATTCGATTAGTCGTGTCATTTTACGTAGGAAATAATTGTTCCCATTTCCAGATAGCCATCCTGGGAGTCAAAATACTGTAAAACACGTTTTCATGGATATTAGTGAATTCGAGAGGAACGGAGGCTTGGCTTTGAATTCTGCCGGCAGCGTTCGATTAGTCGTGTCATTTTACGTAGGAAATAATTGTTCCCATTTCCTGATAGCGATCCTGGGAGTCAAAATACTGTAAAACACGTTTTCATACATATTAGTGAATTCCAGAGGAACCGGAGGCTCCGATTTGAATTCTGCCGGCAGCATTCCATTACTCCTGCCATTTTACGTAGGAAATGCTTGTTCCCATTTCCCGATAGCGATCCTGGGAGCCAAAATACTGTAAAACACGTTTTCATGGATATTAGTGAATTCGAGAGGAACGGAGGCTCCGATTTGAATTCTGCCGACAGCATTCGATTAGTCGTGTCATTTTACGCAGGAAATGCTTGTTCCCATTTCCCGATAGCGATCCTGGGAGCCAAAATACTGTAAAACACGTTTTCATACATAGTAGTGAATTCCAAAGGAACGGAGGCTCCGATTTGAATTCTGCCGACAGCATTCGATTAGTCGTGTCATTTTACGCAGGAAATGCTTGTTCCCATTTCCCGATAGCGATCCTGGTAGTCAAAATACTGTAAAACACGTTTTCATACATATTAGTGAATTCCAGAGGAACGGAGGCTCAACTTTGAATTCTGCCGACAGCGTTCGATTAGTCGTGTCATTTTACGTAGGAAATGCTTGTTTCCATTTCCTGATAACGATCCTGGGAGCCATAATACTGTAAAACACGTTTTCACGGATATGAGTGAATTCGAGAGGAACGGAGGCTCCGATTTGAATTCTGCAGGCAGCATTCGATTAGTCGTGTCATTTTACGTAGGAAATGCTTGTTCCCATTTCCCGATAGCGATCCTGGGAGCCAAAATACTGTAAAACACGTTTTCATACATATTAGTGAATTCCAGAGGAACGGAGGCTCCGATTTGAATTCTGCCGGCAGCATTCCACTACTCCTGTCATTTTACGTAGGAAATGCTTGTTTCCATTTCCTGATAACGATCCTGGGAGCCAAAATACTGTAAAACACGTTTTCATACATATTAGTGAATTCCAGAGGAACGGAGGCTCCGATTTGAATTCTGCCGGCAGCATTCCATTACTCCTGTCATTTTACGTAGGAAACGCTTGTTCCCATTTCCCGATAGCCATCCTTAGAGTCAAAATACTGTAAAACACGTTTTCATACATATTAGTGAATTCCAGAGGAACGGAGGCTCAACTTTGAATTCTGCCGACAGCGTTCGATTAGTCGTGTCATTTTACGTAGGAAATGCTTGTTTCGATTTCCTGATAACGATCCTGGGAGCCAAAATACTGTAAAACACGTTTTCATACATATTAGTGAATTCCAGAGGAACGGAGGCTCCGATTTGAATTCTGCAGGCAGCATTCGATAAGTCGTGTCATTTTACGTAGGAAATAATTGTTCCCATTTCCAGATAGCCATCCTGGGAGTCAAAATACTGTAAAACACGTTTTCATACATATTAGTGAATTCCAGAGGAACGGAGGCTCCGATTTGAATTCTGCCGGCAGCATTCCATTACTCCTGTCATTTTACGTAGGAAACGCTTGTTCCCATTTCCCGATAGCGATCCTGGGAGCCAAAATACTGTAAAACACGTTTTCATACACATTAGTGAATTCCAGAGGAACGGAGGCCCGGATTTGAATTCTGCCGGCAGCGTTCGATTAGTCGTGTCATTTTACGTAGGAAATGCTTGTTTCTATTTTCTGATAGCGATCCTGGGAGTCAAAATACTGTAAAACACGTTTTCATACATATTAGTGAATTCCAGAGGAACGGAGGCCCGGATTTGAATTCTGCCGACAGCATTCGATTAGTCGTGTGATTTTACGTAGGAAATAATTGTTCCCATTTCCTGATAGCGATCCTGGGAGTCAAAATACTGTAAAACACGTTTTCATACATATTAGTGAATTCCAGAGGAACCGGAGGCTCCGATTTGAATTCTGCCGGCAGCATTCCATTACTCCTGTCATTTTACGTAGGAAACGCTTGTTCCCATTTCCCGATAGCGATCCTGGGAGCCATAATACTGTAAAACACGTTTTCCTGGATATTAGTGAATTCGAGAGGAACGGAGGCTCCGATTTGAATTCTGCCGACAGCATTCGATTAGTCGTGTCATTTTACGCAGGAAATGCTTGTTCCCATTTCCCGATAGCGATCCTGGGAGCCAAAATATTGTAAAACACGTTTTCATACATAGTAGTGAATTCCAAAGGAACGGAGGCTCCGATTTGAATTCTGCCGACAGCATTCGATTAGTCGTGTCATTTTACGCAGGAAATGCTTGTTCCCATTTCCCGATAGCGATCCTGGTAGTCAAAATACTGTAAAACACGTTTTCATACATATTAGTGAATTCCAGAGGAACGGAGGCTCAACTTTGAATTCTGCCGACAGCGTTCGATTAGTCGTGTCATTTTACGTAGGAAATGCTTGTTTCCATTTCCTGATAACGATCCTGGGAGCCATAATACTGTAAAACACGTTTTCACGGATATTAGTGAATTCGAGAGGAACGGAGGCTCCGATTTGAATTCTGCAGGCAGCATTCGATTAGTCGTGTCATTTTACGTAGGAAATTCTTGTTCCCATTTCCCGATAGCGATCCTGGGAGCCATAATACTGTAAAACACGTTTTCACGGATATTAGTGAATTCGAGAGGAACGGAGGCTCCGATTTGAATTCTGCAGGCAGCATTCGATAAGTCGTGTCATTTTACGTAGGAAATAATTGTTCCCATTTCCAGATAGCCATCCTGGGAGTCAAAATACTGTAAAACACGTTTTCATACATATTAGTGAATTCCAGAGGAACGGAGGCTCCGATTTGAATTCTGCCGGCAGCATTCCATTACTCCTGTCATTTTACGTAGGAAACGCTTGTTCCCATTTCCCGATAGCGATCCTGGGAGCCAAAATACTGTAAAACACGTTTTCATACACATTAGTGAATTCCAGAGGAACGGAGGCCCGGATTTGAATTCTGCCGGCAGCGTTCGATTAGTCGTGTCATTTTACGTAGGAAATGCTTGTTTCTATTTTCTGATAGCGATCCTGGGAGTCAAAATACTGTAAAACACGTTTTCATACATATTAGTGAATTCCAGAGGAACGGAGGCCCGGATTTGAATTCTGCCGACAGCATTCGATTAGTCGTGTGATTTTACGTAGGAAATAATTGTTCCCATTTCCTGATAGCGATCCTGGGAGTCAAAATACTGTAAAACACGTTTTCATACATATTAGTGAATTCCAGAGGAACCGGAGGCTCCGATTTGAATTCTGCCGGCAGCATTCCATTACTCCTGTCATTTTACGTAGGAAACGCTTGTTCCCATTTCCCGATAGCGATCCTGGGAGCCATAATACTGTAAAACACGTTTTCCTGGATATTAGTGAATTCGAGAGGAACGGAGGCTCCGATTTGAATTCTGCCGACAGCATTCGATTAGTCGTGTCATTTTACGCAGGAAATGCTTGTTCCCATTTCCCGATAGCGATCCTGGGAGCCAAAATATTGTAAAACACGTTTTCATACATAGTAGTGAATTCCAAAGGAACGGAGGCTCCGATTTGAATTCTGCCGACAGCATTCGATTAGTCGTGTCATTTTACGCAGGAAATGCTTGTTCCCATTTCCCGATAGCGATCCTGGTAGTCAAAATACTGTAAAACACGTTTTCATACATATTAGTGAATTCCAGAGGAACGGAGGCTCAACTTTGAATTCTGCCGACAGCGTTCGATTAGTCGTGTCATTTTACGTAGGAAATGCTTGTTTCCATTTCCTGATAACGATCCTGGGAGCCATAATACTGTAAAACACGTTTTCACGGATATTAGTGAATTCGAGAGGAACGGAGGCTCCGATTTGAATTCTGCAGGCAGCATTCGATTAGTCGTGTGATTTTACGCAGGAAATGCTTGTTCCCATTTCCCGATAGCGATCCTGGGAGCCATAATACTGTAAAACACGTTTTCATGGATATTAGTGAATTCGAGAGGAACGGAGGCTCCGATTTGAATTCTGCCGACAGCATTCGATTAGTCGTGTCATTTTACGCAGGAAATGCTTGTTCCCATTTCCCGATAGCGATCCTGGGAGCCAAAATACTGTAAAACACGTTTTCATACATAGTAGTGAATTCCAAAGGAACGGAGGCTCCGATTTGAATTCTGCCGACAGCATTCGATTAGTCGTGTCATTTTACGCAGGAAATGCTTGTTCCCATTTCCCGATAGCGATCCTGGTAGTCAAAATACTGTAAAACACGTTTTCATACATATTAGTGAATTCCAGAGGAACGGAGGCTCAACTTTGAATTCTGCCGACAGCGTTCGATTAGTCGTGTCATTTTACGTAGGAAATGCTTGTTTCCATTTCCTGATAACGATCCTGGGAGCCATAATACTGTAAAACACGTTTTCACGGATATTAGTGAATTCGAGAGGAACGGTGGCTCCGATTTGAATTCTGCAGGCAGCGTTCGATTAGTCGTGTCATTTTACGTAGGAAATAATTGTTCCCATTTCCTGATAGCGATCCTGGGAGTCAAAATACTGTAAAACACGTTTTCATACATATTAGTGAATTCCAGAGGAACGGAGGCTCCGATCTGAATTCTGCCGGCAGCATTCCATTACTCCTGCCATTTTACGTAGGAAATGCTTGTTCCCATTTCCCGATAGCGATCCTGGGAGCCAAAATACTGTAAAACACGTTTTCATACATATTAGTGAATTCCAGAGGAACGGAGGCCCGGATTTGAATTCTGCCGACAGCATTCGATTAGTCGTGTCATTTTACGCAGGAAATGCTTGTTCCCATTTCCCGATTGCGATCCTGGGAGCCATAATACTGTAAAACACGTTTTCACGGATATTAGTGAATTCGAGAGGAACGGTGGCTCCGATTTGAATTCTGCAGGCAGCGTTCGATTAGTCGTGTCATTTTACGTAGGAAATAATTGTTCCCATTTCCTGATAGCGATCCTGGGAGTCAAAATACTGTAAAACACGTTTTCATACATATTAGTGAATTCCAGAGGAACGGAGGCTCCGATCTGAATTCTGCCGGCAGCATTCCATTACTCCTGCCATTTTACGTAGGAAATGCTTGTTCCCATTTCCCGATAGCGATCCTGGGAGCCAAAATACTGTAAAACACGTTTTCATACATATTAGTGAATTCCAGAGGAACGGAGGCTCCGATTTGAATTCTGCCGACAGCATTCGATTAGTCGTGTCATTTTACGCAGGAAATGCTTGTTCCCATTTCCCGATAGCGATCCTGGGAGCCAAAATACTGTAAAACACGTTTTCATACATATTAGTGAATTCCAAAGGAACGGAGGCTCCGATTTGAATTCTGCCGACAGCATTGGATTAGTCGTGTCATTTTACGCAGGAAATGCTTGTTCCCATTTTCCGATAGCGATCCTGGTAGTCAAAATACTGTAAAACACGTTTTCATACATATTAGTGAATTCCTGAGGAACGGAGGCTCAACTTTGAATTCTGCCGACAGCGTTCGATTAGTCGTGTCATTTTACGCAGGAAATGCTTGTTCCCATTTCCCGATAGCGATCCTGGTAGTCAAAATACTGTAAAACACGTTTTCATACATATTAGTGAATTCCAGAGGAACGGAGGCTCAGCTTTGAATTCTGCCGACAGCGTTCGATTAGTCGTGTCATTTTACGTAGGAAATGCTTGTTTCCATTTCCTGATAACGATCCTGGGAGCCAAAATACTGTAAAACACGTTTTCATACATATTAGTGAATTCCAGAGGAACGGAGGCCCGGATTTGAATTCTGCCGACAGCATTCGATTAGTCGTGTGATTTTACGCAGGAAATGCTTGTTCCCATTTCCCGATAGCGATCCTGGGAGCCATAATACTGTAAAATACGTTTTCATGGATATTAGTGAATTCGAGAGGAACGGAGGCTTGGATTTGAATTCTGCCGGCAGCGTTCGATTACTTGTGTCATTTTACGTAGGAAATGCTTGTTCCCATTTCCCGATAGCGATCCTGGGAGCCAAAATACTGTAAAACACGTTTTCATACATATTAGTGAATTCCAGAGGGACGGAGGCTCCGATTTGAATTCTGCCGACAGCATTCGATTAGTCGTGTCATTTTACGTAGGAAATAATTGTTCCCATTTCCAGATAGCCATCCTGGGAGTCAAAATACTGTAAAACACGTTTTCATGGATATTAGTGAATTCGAGAGGAACGGAGGCTTGGCTTTGAATTCTGCCGGCAGCGTTGGATTAGTCGTGTCATTTTACGTAGGAAATAATTGTTCCCATTTCCCGATAGCGATCCTGGGAGCCAAAATACTGTAAAACATGCTTTCATACATATTAGTGAATTCCAGAGGAACGGAGGCTCCGATTTGAATTCTGCCGACAGCATTCGATTAGTCGTGTCATTTTACGTAGGAAATGCTTGTTTCCATTTCCTGATAACGATCCTGGGAGCCAAAATACTGTAAAACACGTTTTCATACATATTAGTGAATTCCAGAGGAACGGAGGCTCCGATTTGAATTCTGCAGGCAGCATTCGATTAGTCGTGTCATTTTAGGTAGGAAATAATTGTTCCCATTTCCAGATAGCCATCCTGGGAGTCAAAATACTGTAAAACACGTTTTCATACATATTAGTGAATTCCAGAGGAACGGAGGCCCGGATTTGAATTCTGCCGACAGCATTCGATTAGTCGTGTGATTTTACGCAGGAAATGCTTGTTCCCATTTCCCGATAGCGATCCTGGGAGCCATAATACTGTAAAACACGTTTTCATGGATATTAGTGAATTCGAGAGGAACGGAGGCTTGGATTTGAATTCTGCCGGCAGCGTTCGATTACTTGTGTCATTTTACGTAGGAAATGCTTGTTCCCATTTCCCGATAGCGATCCTGGGAGCCAAAATACTGTAAAACACGTTTTCATACATATTAGTGAATTCCAGAGGAACGGAGGCTCCGATTTGAATTCTGCCGACAGCATTCGATTAGTCGTGTCATTTTACGTAGGAAATAATTGTTCCCATTTCCAGATAGCCATCCTGGGAGTCAAAATACTGTAAAACACGTTTTCATGGATATTAGTGAATTCGAGAGGAACGGAGGCTTGGCTTTGAATTCTGCCGGCAGCGTTCGATTAGTCGTGTCATTTTACGTAGGAAATAATTGTTCCCATTTCCCGATAGCGATCCTGGGAGCCAAAATACTGTAAAACACGTTTTCATACATAGTAGTGAATTCCAAAGGAACGGAGGCTCCGATTTGAATTCTGCCGACAGCATTCGATTAGTCGTGTCATTTTACGCAGGAAATGCTTGTTCCCATTTCCCGATAGCGATCCTGGTAGTCAAAATACTGTAAAACACGTTTTCATACATATTAGTGAATTCCAGAGGAACGGAGGCCCGGATTTGAATTCTGCCGACAGCATTCGATTAGTCGTGTCATTTTACGTAGGAAATAATTGTTCCCATTTCCAGATAGCCATCCTGGGAGTCAAAATACTGTAAAACACGTTTTCATGGATATTAGTGAATTCGAGAGGAACGGAGGCTTGGCTTTGAATTCTGCCGGCAGCGTTCGATTAGTCGTGTCATTTTACGTAGGAAATAATTGTTCCCATTTCCCGATAGCGATCCTGGGAGCCAAAATACTGTAAAACATGTTTTCATACATATTAGTGAATTCCAGAGGAACGGAGGCTCCGATTTGAATTCTGCCGACAGCATTCGATTAGTCGTGTCATTTTACGTAGGAAATGCTTGTTCCCATTTCCCGATAGCGATCCTGGGAGCCAAAATACTGTAAAACACGTTTTCATACATATTAGTGAATTCCAGAGGGACGGAGGCTCCGATTTGAATTCTGCCGACAGCATTCGATTAGTCGTGTCATTTTACGTAGGAAATAATTGTTCCCATTTCCAGATAGCCATCCTGGGAGTCAAAATACTGTAAAACACGTTTTCATGGATATTAGTGAATTCGAGAGGAACGGAGGCTTGGCTTTGAATTCTGCCGGCAGCGTTCGATTAGTCGTGTCATTTTACGTAGGAAATAATTGTTCCCATTTCCCGATAGCGATCCTGGGAGCCAAAATACTGTAAAACATGTTTTCATACATATTAGTGAATTCCAGAGGAACGGAGGCTTCGATTTGAATTCTGCCGACAGCATTCGATTAGTCGTGTCATTTTACGTAGGAAATGCTTGTTTCCATTTCCTGATAACGATCCTGGGAGCCAAAATACTGTAAAACACGTTTTCATACATATTAGTGAATTCCAGAGGAACGGAGGCTCCGATTTGAATTCTGCAGGCAGCATTCGATTAGTCGTGTCATTTTAGGTAGGAAATAATTGTTCCCAATTCCAGATAGCCATCCTGGGAGTCAAAATACTGTAAAACACGTTTTCATGGATATTAGTGAATTCGAGAGGAACGGAGGCTTGGCTTTGAATTCTGCCGGCAGCGTTCGATTAGTCGTGTCATTTTACGTAGGAAATAATTGTTCCCATTTCCTGATAGCGATCCTGGGAGTCAAAATACTGTAAAACACGTTTTCATACATATTAGTGAATTCCAGAGGAACCGGAGGCTCCGATTTGAATTCTGCCGGCAGCATTCCATTACTCCTGCCATTTTACGTAGGAAATGCTTGTTCCCATTTCCCGATAGCGATCCTGGGAGCCAAAATACTGTAAAACACGTTTTCATACATATTAGTGAATTCCAGAGGAACGGAGGCCCGGATTTGAATTCTGCCGACAGCATTCGATTAGTCGTGTGATTTTACGCAGGAAATGCTTGTTCCCATTTCCCGATAGCGATCCTGGGAGCCATAATACTGTAAAACACGTTTTCATGGATATTAGTGAATTCGAGAGGAACGGAGGCTTGGATTTGAATTCTGCCGGCAGCGTTCGATTACTTGTGTCATTTTACGTAGGAAATGCTTGTTCCCATTTCCCGATAGCGATCCTGGGAGCCAAAATACTGTAAAACACGTTTTCATACATATTAGTGAATTCCAGAGGAACGGAGGCTCCGATTTGAATTCTGCCGACAGCATTCGATTAGTCGTGTCATTTTACGTAGGAAATAATTGTTCCCATTTCCAGATAGCCATCCTGGGAGTCAAAATACTGTAAAACACGTTTTCATGGATATTAGTGAATTCGAGAGGAACGGAGGCTTGGCTTTGAATTCTGCCGGCAGCGTTCGATTAGTCGTGTCATTTTACGTAGGAAATAATTGTTCCCATTTCCCGATAGCGATCCTGGGAGCCAAAATACTGTAAAACATGTTTTCATACATATTAGTGAATTCCAGAGGAACGGAGGCTCCGATTTGAATACTGCCGACAGCATTCGATTAGTCGTGTCATTTTACGTAGGAAATGCTTGTTTCCATTTCCTGATAACGATCCTGGGAGCCAAAATACTGTAAAACACGTTTTCATACATATTAGTGAATTCCAGAGGAACGGAGGCTCCGATTTGAATTCTGCAGGCAGCATTCGATTAGTCGTGTCATTTTAGGTAGGAAATAATTGTTCCCATTTCCAGATAGCCATCCTGGGAGTCAAAATACTGTAAAACACGTTTTCATGGATATTAGTGAATTCGAGAGGAACGGAGGCTTGGATTTGAATTCTGCCGGCAGCGTTCGATTACTTGTGTCATTTTACGTAGGAAATGCTTGTTCCCATTTCCCGATAGCGATCCTGGGAGCCAAAATACTGTAAAACACGTTTTCATACATATTAGTGAATTCCAGAGGAACGGAGGCTCAACTTTGAATTCTGCCGACAGCGTTCGATTAGTCGTGTCATTTTACGTAGGAAATAATTGTTCCCATTTCCCGATAGCGATCCTGGTAGTCAAAATACTGTAAAACACGTTTTCATACATATTAGTGAATTCCAGAGGAACGGAGGCTCAGCTTTGAATTCTGCCGACAGCGTTCGATTAGTCGTGTCATTTTACGTAGGAAATGCTTGTTTCCATTTCCTGATAACGATCCTGGGAGCCAAAATACTGTAAAACACGTTTTCATACATATTAGTGAATTCCAGAGGAACGGAGGCCCGGATTTGAATTCTGCCGACAGCATTCGATTAGTCGTGTGATTTTACGCAGGAAATGCTTGTTCCCATTTCCCGATAGCGATCCTGGGAGCCATAATACTGTAAAACACGTTTTCATGGATATTAGTGAATTCGAGAGGAACGGAGGCTTGGCTTTGAATTCTGCCGGCAGCGTTCGATTAGTCGTGTCATTTTACGTAGGAAATAATTGTTCCCATTTCCCGATAGCGATCCTGGGAGCCAAAATACTGTAAAACACGTTTTCATACATATTAGTGAATTCCAGAGGAACGGAGGCTCCGATTTGAATTCTGCCGACAGCATTCGATTAGTCGTGTCATTTTACGCAGGAAATGCTTGTTCCCATTTCCCGATAGCGATCCTGGTAGTCAAAATACTGTAAAACACGTTTTCATACATATTAGTGAATTCCAGAGGAACGAAGGCTCAACTTTGAATTCTGCCGACAGCGTTCGATTAGTCGTGTCATTTTACGTAGGAAATGCTTGTTTCCATTTCCTGATAACGATCCTGGGAGCCATAATACTGTAAAACACGTTTTCACGGATATTAGTGAATTCGAGAGGAACGGAGGCTCCGATTTGAATTCTGCCGACAGCATTCGATTAGTCGTGTCATTTTACGTAGGAAATAATTGTTCCCATTTCCAGATAGCCATCCTGGGAGTCAAAATACTGTAAAACACGTTTTCATGGATATTAGTGAATTCGAGAGGAACGGAGGCTTGGCTTTGAATTCTGCCGGCAGCGTTCGATTAGTCGTGTCATTTTACGTAGGAAATAATTGTTCCCATTTCCCGATAGCGATCCTGGGAGCCATAATACTGTAAAACACGTTTTCATGGATATTAGTGAATTCGAGAGGAACGGAGGCTTGGATTTGAATTCTGCCGGCAGCGTTCGATTACTTGTGTCATTTTACGTAGGAAATGCTTGTTCCCATTTCCCGATAGCGATCCTGGGAGCCAAAATACTGTAAAACACGTTTTCATACATATTAGTGAATTCCAGAGGAACGGAGGCCCGGATTTGAATTCTGCCGACAGCATTCGATTAGTCGTGTGATTTTACGCGGGAAATGCTTGTTCCCATTTCCCGATAGCGATCCTGGGAGCCATAATACTGTAAAACACGTTTTCATGGATATTAGTGAATTCGAGAGGAACGGAGGCTTGGATTTGAATTCTGCCGGCAGCGTTCGATTACTTGTGTCATTTTACGTAGGAAATGCTTGTTCCCATTTCCCGATAGCGATCCTGGGAGCCAAAATACTGTAAAACACGTTTTCATACATATTAGTGAATTCCAGAGGAACGGAGGCTCCGATTTGAATTCTGCCGACAGCATTCGATTAGTCGTGTCATTTTACGTAGGAAATAATTGTTCCCATTTCCAGATAGCCATCCTGGGAGTCAAAATACTGTAAAACACGTTTTCATGGATATTAGTGAATTCCAGAGGAACGGAGGCTCCGATTTGAATTCTGCCGACAGCATTCGATTAGTCGTGTCATTTTACGCAGGAAATGCTTGTTCCCATTTCCCGATAGCGATCCTGATAGTCAAAATACTGTAAAACACGTTTTCATACATATTAGTGAATTCCAGAGGAACGGAGGCTCCGATTTGAATTCTGCCGACAGCATTCGATTAGTCGTGTCATTTTACGTAGGAAATAATTGTTCCCATTTCCAGATAGCCATCCTGGGAGTCAAAATACTGTAAAACACGTTTTCATGGATATTAGTGAATTCGAGAGGAACGGAGGCTTGGCTTTGAATTCTGCCGGCAGCGTTCGATTAGTCGTGTCATTTTACGTAGGAAATAATTGTTCCCATTTCCCGATAGCGATCCTGGGAGCCAAAATACTGTAAAACATGTTTTCATACATATTAGTGAATTCCAGAGGAACGGAGGCTCCGATTTGAATTCTGCCGACAGCATTCGATTAGTCGTGTCATTTTACGTAGGAAATGCTTGTTTCCATTTCCTGATAACGATCCTGGGAGCCAAAATACTGTAAAACACGTTTTCATACATATTAGTGAATTCCAGAGGAACGGAGGCTCCGATTTGAATTCTGCAGGCAGCATTCGATTAGTCGTGTCATTTTAGGTAGGAAATAATTGTTCCCATTTCCAGATAGCCATTCTGGGAGTCAAAATACTGTAAAACACGTTTTCATGGATATTAGTGAATTCGAGAGGAACGGAGGCTTGGCTTTGAATTCTGCCGGCAGCGTTCGATTAGTCGTGTCATTTTACGTAGGAAATAATTGTTCCCATTTCCTGATAGCGATCCTGGGAGTCAAAATACTGTAAAACACGTTTTCATACATATTAGTGAATTCCAGAGGAACCGGAGGCTCCGATTTGAATTCTGCCGGCAGCATTCCATTACTCCTGCCATTTTACGTAGGAAATGCTTGTTCCCATTTCCCGATAGCGATCCTGGGAGCCAAAATACTGTAAAACACGTTTTCATACATATTAGTGAATTCCAGAGGAACGGAGGCCCGGATTTGAATTCTGCCGACAGCATTCGATTAGTCGTGTGATTTTACGCAGGAAATGCTTGTTCCCATTTCCCGATAGCGATCCTGGGAGCCATAATACTGTAAAACACGTTTTCATGGATATTAGTGAATTCGAGAGGAACGGAGGCTTGGATTTGAATTCTGCCGGCAGCGTTCGATTAGTCGTGTCATTTTACGTAGGAAATAATTGTTCCCATTTCCCGATAGCGATCCTGGGAGCCAAAATACTGTAAAACATGTTTTCATACATATTAGTGAATTCCAGAGGAACGGAGGCTCCGATTTGAATTCTGCCGACAGCATTCGATTAGTCGTGTCATTTTACGTAGGAAATGCTTGTTTCCATTTCCTGATAACGATCCTGGGAGCCAAAATACTGTAAAACACGTTTTCATACATATTAGTGAATTCCAGAGGAACGGAGGCTCCGATTTGAATTCTGCAGGCAGCATTCGATTAGTCGTGTCATTTTAGGTAGGAAATAATTGTTCCCATTTCCAGATAGCCATCCTGGGAGTCAAAATACTGTAAAACACGTTTTCATGGATATTAGTGAATTCGAGAGGAACGGAGGCTTGGCTTTGAATTCTGCCGGCAGCGTTCGATTAGTCGTGTCATTTTACGTAGGAAATAATTGTTCCCATTTCCTGATAGCGATCCTGGGAGTCAAAATACTGTAAAACACGTTTTCATACATATTAGTGAATTCCAGAGGAACCGGAGGCTCCGATTTGAATTCTGCCTGCAGCATTCCATTACTCCTGCCATTTTACGTAGGAAATGCTTGTTCCCATTTCCCGATAGCGATCCTGGGAGCCAAAATACTGTAAAACACGTTTTCATGGATATTAGTGAATTCGAGAGGAACGGAGGCTTGGCTTTGAATTCTGCCGGGAGCGTTCGATTAGTCGTGTCATTTTACGTAGGAAATAATTGTTCCCATTTCCCGATAGCGATCCTGGGAGCCAAAATACTGTAAAACACGTTTTCATACATATTAGTGAATTCCAGAGGAACGGAGGCTCCGATTTGAATTCTGCCGACAGCATTCGATTAGTCGTGTCATTTTACGCAGGAAATGCTTGTTCCCATTTCCCGATAGCGATCCTGGTAGTCAAAATACTGTAAAACACGTTTTCATACATATTAGTGAATTCCAGAGGAACGGAGGCTTGGCTTTGAATTCTGCCGGCAGCGTTCGATTAGTCGTGTCATTTTACGTAGGAAATAATTGTTCCCATTTCCCGATAGCGATCCTGGGAGCCAAAATACTGTAAAACACGTTTTCATACATATTAGTGAATTCCAGAGGAACGGAGGCTCCGATTTGAATTCTGCCGACAGCATTCGATTAGTCGTGTCATTTTACGCAGGAAATGCTTGTTCCCATTTCCCGATAGCGATCCTGGTAGTCAAAATACTGTAAAACACGTTTTCATACATATTAGTGAATTCCAGAGGAACGGAGGCTCAACTTTGAATTCTGCCGACAGCGTTCGATTAGTCGTGTCATTTTACGTAGGAAATGCTTGTTTCCATTTCCTGATAACGATCCTGGGAGCCATAATACTGTAAAACACGTTTTCACGGATATTAGTGAATTCGAGAGGAACGGAGGCTCCGATTTGAATTCTGCAGGCAGCATTCGATTAGTCGTGTCATTTTACGTAGGAAATAATTGTTCCCATTTCCAGATAGCGATCCTGGGAGTCAAAATACTGTAAAACACGTTTTCATACATATTAGTGAATTCCAGAGGAACGGAGGCCCGGATTTGAATTCTGCCGACAGCATTCGATTAGTCGTGTGATTTTACGTAGGAAATAATTGTTCCCATTTCCTGATAGCGATCCTGGGAGTCAAAATACTGTAAAACACGTTTTCATACATATTAGTGAATTCCAGAGGAACCGGAGGCTCCGATTTGAATTCTGCCGGCAGCATTCCATTACTCCTGCCATTTTACGTAGGAAATGCTTGTTCCCATTTCCCGATAGCGATCCTGGGAGCCAAAATACTGTAAAACACGTTTTCATACATATTAGTGAATTCCAGAGGAACGGAGGCCCGGATTTGAATTCTGCCGACAGCATTCGATTAGTCGTGTGATTTTACGCAGGAAATGCTTGTTCCCATTTCCCGATAGCGATCCTGGGAGCCATAATACTGTAAAACACGTTTTCATGGATATTAGTGAATTCGAGAGGAACGGAGGCTTGGATTTGAATTCTGCCGGCAGCGTTCGATTAGTCGTGTCATTTTACGCAGGAAATGCTTGTTCCCATTTCCCGATAGCGATCCTGGTAGTCAAAATACTGTAAAACACGTTTTCATACATATTAGTGAATTCCAGAGGAACGGAGGCTCCGATTTGAATTCTGCAGGCAGCATTCGATTAGTCGTGTCATTTTACGTAGGAAATAATTGTTCCCATTTCCAGATAGCGATCCTGGGAGTCAAAATACTGTAAAACACGTTTTCATACATATTAGTGAATTCCAGAGGAACGGAGGCCCGGATTTGAATTCTGCCGACAGCATTCGATTAGTCGTGTGATTTTACGTAGGAAATAATTGTTCCCATTTCCTGATAGCGATCCTGGGAGTCAAAATACTGTAAAACACGTTTTCATACATATTAGTGAATTCCAGAGGAACGGAGGCCCGGATTTGAATTCTGCCGACAGCATTCGATTAGTCGTGTGATTTTACGTAGGAAATGCTTGTTCCCCTTTCCCGATAGCGATCCTGGGAGCCAAAATACTGTAAAACACGTTTTCATACATATTAGTGAATTCCAGAGGAACGGAGGCTCCGATTTGAATTCTGCCGGCAGCATTCCATTACTCCTGTCATTTTACGTAGGAAACGCTTGTTCCCATTTCCCGATAGCGATCCTGGGAGCCAAAATACTGTAAAAGACGTTTTCATACACATTAGTGAATTCCAGAGGAACGGAGGCCCGGATTTGAATTCTGCCGACAGCGTTCGATTAGTCGTGTCATTTTACGCAGGAAATGCTTGTTCCCATTTCCCGATAGCGATCCTGGGAGCCATAATACTGTAAAACACGTTTTCACGGATATTAGTGAATTCGAGAGGAACGGAGGCTCCGATTTGAATTCTGCAGGCAGCATTCGATTAGTCGTGTCATTTTACGTAGGAAATAATTGTTTCCATTTCCTGATAACGATCCTGGGAGCCAAAATACTGTAAAACACGTTTTCATACATATTAGTGAATTCCAGAGGAACGGAGGCTCAACTTTGAATTCTGCCGACAGCGTTCGATTAGTCGTGTCATTTTACGTAGGAAATGCTTGTTTCCATTTCCTGATAACGATCCTGGGAGCCATAATACTGTAAAACACGTTTTCATACATATTAGTGAATTCCAGAGGAACGGAGGCTCCGATTTGAATTCTGCCGGCAGCATTCCATTACTCCTGTCATTTTACGTAGGAAACGCTTGTTCCCATTTCCCGATAGCGATCCTGGGAGCCAAAATACTGTAAAACACGTTTTCATACACATTAGTGAATTCCAGAGGAACGGAGGCCCGGATTTGAATTCTGCCGACAGCGTTCGATTAGTCGTGTCATTTTACGTAGGAAATAATTGTTCCCATTTCCTGATAGCGATCCTGGGAGTCAAAATACTGTAAAACACGTTTTCATACATATTAGTGAATTCCAGAGGAACGGAGACTCAACTTTGAATTCTGCCGACAGCGTTCGATTAGTCGTGTCATTTTACGCAGGAAATGCTTGTTCCCATTTCCCGATAGCGATCCTGGTAGTCAAAATACTGTAAAACACGTTTTCATACATATTAGTGAATTCCAGGGGAACGGAGGCTCAACTTTGAATTCTGCCGACAGCGTTCGATTAGTCGTGTCATATTACGCAGGAAATGCTTGTTCCCATTTCCCGATAGCGATCCTGGTAGTCAAAATACTGTAAAACACGTTTTCATACATATTAGTGAATTCCAGAGGAACCGGAGGCTCCGATTTGAATTCTGCCGGCAGCATTCCATTACTCCTGCCATTTTACGTAGGAAATGCTTGTTCCCATTTCCCGATAGCGATCCTGGGAGCCAAAATACTGTAAAACACGTTTTCATGGATATTAGTGAATTCGAGAGGAACGGAGGCTTGGCTTTGAATTCTGCCGGCAGCGTTCGATTAGTCGTGTCATTTTACGTAGGAAATAATTGTTCCCATTTCCCGATAGCGATCCTGGTAGTCAAAATACTGTAAAACACGTTTTCATACATATTAGTGAATTCCAGAGGAACGGAGGCTTGGCTTTGAATTCTGCCGGCAGCGTTCGATTAGTCGTGTCATTTTACGTAGGAAATAATTGTTCCCATTTCCCGATAGCGATCCTGGGAGCCAAAATACTGTAAAACACGTTTTCATACATATTAGTGAATTCCAGAGGAACGGAGGCTCCGATTTGAATTCTGCCGACAGCATTCGATTAGTCGTGTCATTTTACGCAGGAAATGCTTGTTCCCATTTCCCGATAGCGATCCTGGTAGTCAAAATACTGTAAAACACGTTTTCATACATATTAGTGAATTCCAGAGGAACGGAGGCTCAACTTTGAATTCTGCCGACAGCGTTCGATTAGTCGTGTCATTTTACGTAGGAAATGCTTGTTTCCATTTCCTGATAACGATCCTGGGAGCCATAATACTGTAAAACACGTTTTCACGGATATTAGTGAATTCGAGAGGAACGGAGGCTCCGATTTGAATTCTGCAGGCAGCATTCGATTAGTCGTGTCATTTTACGTAGGAAATAATTGTTCCCATTTCCAGATAGCGATCCTGGGAGTCAAAATACTGTAAAACACGTTTTCATACATATTAGTGAATTCCAGAGGAACGGAGGCCCGGATTTGAATTCTGCCGACAGCATTCGATTAGTCGTGTGATTTTACGTAGGAAATAATTGTTCCCATTTCCTGATAGCGATCCTGGGAGTCAAAATACTGTAAAACACGTTTTCATACATATTAGTGAATTCCAGAGGAACCGGAGGCTCCGATTTGAATTCTGCCGGCAGCATTCCATTACTCCTGCCATTTTACGTAGGAAATGCTTGTTCCCATTTCCCGATAGCGATCCTGGGAGCCAAAATACTGTAAAACACGTTTTCATACATATTAGTGAATTCCAGAGGAACGGAGGCCCGGATTTGAATTCTGCCGACAGCATTCGATTAGTCGTGTGATTTTACGCAGGAAATGCTTGTTCCCATTTCCCGATAGCGATCCTGGGAGCCATAATACTGTAAAACACGTTTTCATGGATATTAGTGAATTCGAGAGGAACGGAGGCTTGGATTTGAATTCTGCCGGCAGCGTTCGATTAGTCGTGTCATTTTACGCAGGAAATGCTTGTTCCCATTTCCCGATAGCGATCCTGGTAGTCAAAATACTGTAAAACACGTTTTCATACATATTAGTGAATTCCAGAGGAACGGAGGCTCCGATTTGAATTCTGCAGGCAGCATTCGATTAGTCGTGTCATTTTACGTAGGAAATAATTGTTCCCATTTCCAGATAGCCATCCTGGGAGTCAAAATACTGTAAAACACGTTTTCATACATATTAGTGAATTCCAGAGGAACGGAGGCCCGGATTTGAATTCTGCCGACAGCATTCGATTAGTCGTGTGATTTTACGTAGGAAATAATTGTTCCCATTTCCTGATAGCGATCCTGGGAGTCAAAATACTGTAAAACACGTTTTCATACATATTAGTGAATTCCAGAGGAACCGGAGGCTCCGATTTGAATTCTGCCGGCAGCATTCCATTACTCCTGCCATTTTACGTAGGAAATGCTTGTTCCCATTTCCCGATAGCGATCCTGGGAGCCAAAATACTGTAAAACACGTTTTCATACATATTAGTGAATTCCAGAGGAACGGAGGCCCGGATTTGAATTCTGCCGGCAGCGTTCGATTACTTGTGTCATTTTACGTAGGAAATGCTTGTTCCCATTTCCCGATAGCGATCCTGGGAGCCATAATACTGTAAAACACGTTTTCATGGATATTAGTGAATTCGAGAGGAACGGAGGCTTGGCTTTGAATTCTGCCGGCAGCGTTCGATTAGTCGTGTCATTTTACGTAGGAAATAATTGTTCCCATTTCCTGATAGCGATCCTGGGAGTCAAAATACTGTAAAACACGTTTTCATACATATTAGTGAATTCCAGAGGAACCGGAGGCTCCGATTTGAATTCTGCCGGCAGCATTCCATTACTCCTGCCATTTTACGTAGGAAATGCTTGTTCCCATTTCCCGATAGCGATCCTGGGAGCCAAAATACTGTAAAACACGTTTTCATACATATTAGTGAATTCCAGAGGAACGGAGGCCCGGATTTGAATTCTGCCGACAGCATTCGATTAGTCGTGTGATTTTACGCAGGAAATGCTTGTTCCCATTTCCCGATAGCGATCCTGGGAGCCATAATACTGTAAAACACGTTTTCATGGATATTAGTGAATTCGAGAGGAACGGAGGCTTGGATTTGAATTCTGCCGGCAGCGTTCGATTACTTGTGTCATTTTACGTAGGAAATGCTTGTTCCCATTTCCCGATAGCGATCCTGGGAGCCAAAATACTGTAAAACACGTTTTCATACATATTAGTGAATTCCAGAGGAACGGAGGCTCCGATTTGAATTCTGCCGTCAGCATTCGATTAGTCGTGTCATTTTACGCAGGAAATGTTTGTTCCCATTTCCCGATAGCGATCCTGGTAGTCAAAATACTGTAAAACACGTTTTCATACATATTAGTGAATTCCAGAGGAACGGAGGCTCAACTTTGAATTCTGCCGACAGCGTTCGATTAGTCGTGTCATTTTACGTAGGAAATGCTTGTTTCCATTTCCTGATAACGATCCTGGGAGCCAAAATACTGTAAAACACGTTTTCATACATATTAATGAATTCCAGAGGAACGGAGGCTCCGATTTGAATTCTGCCGGCAGCATTCCATTACTCCTGTCATTTTACGTAGGAAACGCTTGTTCCCATTTCCCGATAGCGATCCTGGGAGCCAAAATACTGTAAAAGACGTTTTCATACACATTAGTGAATTCCAGAGGAACGGAGGCCCGGATTTGAATTCTGCCGACAGCGTTCGATTAGTCGTGTCATTTTACGCAGGAAATGCTTGTTCCCATTTCCCGATAGCGATCCTGGGAGCCATAATACTGTAAAACACGTTTTCACAGATATTAGTGAATTCGAGAGGAACGGAGGCTCCGATTTGAATTCTGCAGGCAGCATTCGATTAGTCGTGTCATTTTACGTAGGAAATAATTGTTTCCATTTCCTGATAACGATCCTGGGAGCCAAAATACTGTAAAACACGTTTTCATACATATTAGTGAATTCCAGAGGAACGGAGGCTCCGATTTGAATTCTGCCGGCAGCATTCCATTACTCCTGTCATTTTACGTAGGAAACGCTTGTTCCCATTTCCCGATAGCGATCCTGGGAGCCAAAATACTGTAAAACACGTTTTCATACACATTAGTAAATTCCAGAGGAACGGAGGCCCGGATTTGAATTCTGCCGACAGCGTTCGATTAGTCGTGTCATTTTACGTAGGAAATAATTGTTCCCATTTCCTGATAGCGATCCTGGGAGTCAAAATACTGTAAAACACGTTTTCATACATATTAGTGAATTCCAGAGGAACGGAGGCTCAACTTTGAATTCTGCCGACAGCGTTCGATTAGTCGTGTCATTTTACGCAGGAAATGCTTGTTCCCATTTCCCGATAGCGATCCTGGTAGTCAAAATACTGTAAAACACGTTTTCATACATATTAGTGAATTCCAGGGGAACGGAGGCTCAACTTTGAATTCTGCCGACAGCGTTCGATTAGTCGTGTCATTTTACGCAGGAAATGCTTGTTCCCATTTCCCGATAGCGATCCTGGTAGTCAAAATACTGTAAAACACGTTTTCATACATATTAGTGAATTCCAGAGGAACGGAGGCTCAGCTTTGAATTCTGCCGACAGCGTTCGATTAGTCGTGTCATTTTACGTAGGAAATGCTTGTTTCCATTTCCTGATAACGATCCTGGGAGCCAAAATACTGTAAAACACGTTTTCATACATATTAGTGAATTCCAGAGGAACGGAGGCCCGGATTTGAATTCTGCCGACAGCATTCGATTAGTCGTGTGATTTTACGCAGGAAATGCTTGTTCCCATTTCCCGATAGCGATCCTGGGAGCCATAATACTGTAAAACACGTTTTCATGGATATTAGTGAATTCGAGAGGAACGGAGGCTTGGATTTGAATTCTGCCGGCAGCGTTCGATTACTTGTGTCATTTTACGTAGGAAATGCTTGTTCCCATTTCCCGATAGCGATCCTGGGAGCCAAAATACTGTAAAACACGTTTTCATACATATTAGTGAATTCCAGAGGGACGGAGGCTCCGATTTGAATTCTGCCGACAGCATTCGATTAGTCGTGTCATTTTACGTAGGAAATAATTGTTCCCATTTCCAGATAGCCATCCTGGGAGTCAAAATACTGTAAAACACGTTTTCATGGATATTAGTGAATTCGAGAGGAACGGAGGCTTGGCTTTGAATTCTGCCGGCAGCGTTCGATTAGTCGTGTCATTTTACGTAGGAAATAATTGTTCCCATTTCCCGATAGCGATCCTGGGAGCCAAAATACTGTAAAACATGTTTTCATACATATTAGTGAATTCCAGAGGAACGGAGGCTCCGATTTGAATTCTGCCGACAGCATTCGATTAGTCGTGTCATTTTACGTAGGAAATGCTTGTTTCCATTTCCTGATAACGATCCTGGGAGCCAAAATACTGTAAAACACGTTTTCATACATATTAGTGAATTCCAGAGGAACGGAGGCTTGGATTTGAATTCTGCCGGCAGCGTTCGATTACTTGTGTCATTTTACGTAGGAAATGCTTGTTTCCATTTCCTGATAACGATCCTGGGAGCCAAAATACTGTAAAACACGTTTTCATACATATTAGTGAATTCCAGAGGAACGGAGGCCCGGATTTGAATTCTGCCGACAGCATTCGATTAGTCGTGTGATTTTACGCAGGAAATGCTTGTTCCCATTTCCCGATAGCGATCCTGGGAGCCATAATACTGTAAAACACGTTTTCATGGATATTAGTGAATTCGAGAGGAACGGAGGCTTGGATTTGAATTCTGCCGGCAGCGTTCGATTACTTGTGTCATTTTACGTAGGAAATGCTTGTTCCCATTTCCCGATAGCGATCCTGGGAGCCAAAATACTGTAAAACACGTTTTCATACATATTAGTGAATTCCAGAGGGACGGAGGCTCCGATTTGAATTCTGCCGACAGCATTCGATTAGTCGTGTCATTTTACGCAGGAAATGCTTGTTCCCATTTCCCGATAGCGATCCTGGGAGCCAAAATACTGTAAAACACGTTTTCATACATATTAGTGAATTCCAAAGGAACGGAGGCTCCGATTTGAATTCTGCCGACAGCATTCGATTAGTCGTGTCATTTTACGCAGGAAATGCTTGTTCCCATTTCCCGATAGCGATCCTGGGAGCCAAAATACTGTAAAACACGTTTTCATACATATTAGTGAATTCCAGAGGGACGGAGGCTCCGATTTGAATTCTGCCGACAGCATTCGATTAGTCGTGTCATTTTACGTAGGAAATAATTGTTCCCATTTCCAGATAGCCATCCTGGGAGTCAAAATACTGTAAAACACGTTTTCATGGATATTAGTGAATTCGAGAGGAACGGAGGCTTGGCTTTGAATTCTGCCGGCAGCGTTCGATTAGTCGTGTCATTTTACGTAGGAAATAATTGTTCCCATTTCCTGATAGCGATCCTGGGAGTCAAAATACTGTAAAACACGTTTTCATACATATTAGTGAATTCCAGAGGAACCGGAGGCTCCGATTTGAATTCTGCCGGCAGCATTCCATTACTCCTGCCATTTTACGTAGGAAATGCTTGTTCCCATTTCCCGATAGCGATCCTGGGAGCCAAAATACTGTAAAACACGTTTTCATACATATTAGTGAATTCCAGAGGAACGGAGGCCCGGATTTGAATTCTGCCGACAGCATTCGATTAGTCGTGTGATTTTACGCAGGAAATGCTTGTTCCCATTTCCCGATAGCGATCCTGGGAGCCATAATACTGTAAAACACGTTTTCATGGATATTAGTGAATTCGAGAGGAACGGAGGCTTGGATTTGAATTCTGCCGGCAGCGTTCGATTACTTGTGTCATTTTACGTAGGAAATGCTTGTTCCCATTTCCCGATAGCGATCCTGGGAGCCAAAATACTGTAAAACACGTTTTCATACATATTAGTGAATTCCAGAGGAACGGAGGCCCGGATTTGAATTCTGCCGACAGCATTCGATTAGTCGTGTGATTTTACGCAGGAAATGCTTGTTCCCATTTCCCGATAGCGATCCTGGGAGCCATAATACTGTAAAACACGTTTTCATGGATATTAGTGAATTCGAGAGGAACGGAGGCTTGGATTTGAATTCTGCCGGCAGCGTTCGATTACTTGTGTCATTTTACGTAGGAAATGCTTGTTCCCATTTCCCGATAGCGATCCTGGGAGCCAAAATACTGTAAAACACGTTTTCATACATATTAGTGAATTCCAGAGGAACGGAGGCTCCGATTTGAATTCTGCCGACAGCATTCGATTAGTCGTGTCATTTTACGCAGGAAATGCTTGTTCCCATTTCCCGATAGCGATCCTGGTAGTCAAAATACTGTAAAACACGTTTTCATACATATTAGTGAATTCCAGAGGAACGGAGGCTCAACTTTGAATTCTGCCGACAGCGTTCGATTAGTCGTGTCATTTTACGTAGGAAATGCTTATTTCCATTTCCTGATAACGATCCTGGGAGCCAAAATACTGTAAAACACGTTTTCATACATATTAATGAATTCCAGAGGAACGGAGGCTCCGATTTGAATTCTGCCGGCAGCATTCCATTACTCCTGTCATTTTACGTAGGAAACGCTTGTTCCCATTTCCCGATAGCGATCCTGGGAGCCAAAATACTGTAAAAGACGTTTTCATACACATTAGTGAATTCCAGAGGAACGGAGGCCCGGATTTGAATTCTGCCGACAGCGTTCGATTAGTCGTGTGATTTTACGCAGGAAATGCTTGTTCCCATTTCCCGATAGCGATCCTGGGAGCCATAATACTGTAAAACACGTTTTCATACATATTAGTGAATTCCAGAGGAACGGAGGCTCCGATTTGAATTCTGCCGACAGCGTTCGATTAGTCGTGTCATTTTACGTAGGAAATGCTTGTTTCCATTTCCTGATAACGATCCTGGGAGCCAAAATACTGTAAAACACGTTTTCATACATATTAGTGAATTCCAGAGGAACGGAGGCCCGGATTTGAATTCTGCCGACAGCATTCGATTAGTCGTGTGATTTTACGCAGGAAATGCTTGTTCCCATTTCCCGATAGCGATCCTGGGAGCCATAATACTGTAAAACACGTTTTCATGGATATTAGTGAATTCGAGAGGAACGGAGGCTTGGATTTGAATTCTGCCGGCAGCGTTCGATTACTTGTGTCATTTTACGTAGGAAATGCTTGTTCCCATTTCCCGATAGCGATCCTGGGAGCCAAAATACTGTAAAACACGTTTTCATACATATTAGTGAATTCCAGAGGAACGGAGGCCCGGATTTGAATTCTGCCGACAGCATTCGATTAGTCGTGTGATTTTACGCAGGAAATGCTTGTTCCCATTTCCCGATAGCGATCCTGGGAGCCATAATACTGTAAAACACGTTTTCATGGATATTAGTGAATTCGAGAGGAACGGAGGCTTGGATTTGAATTCTGCCGGCAGCGTTCGATTACTTGTGTCATTTTACGTAGGAAATGCTTGTTCCCATTTCCCGATAGCGATCCTGGGAGCCAAAATACTGTAAAACACGTTTTCGTACATATTAGTGAATTCCAGAGGAACGGAGGCTCCGATTTGAATTCTGCCGTCAGCATTCGATTAGTCGTGTCATTTTACGCAGGAAATGCTTGTTCCCATTTCCCGATAGCGATCCTGGTAGTCAAAATACTGTAAAACACGTTTTCATACATATTAGTGAATTCCAGAGGAACGGAGGCTCAACTTTGAATTCTGCCGACAGCGTTCGATTAGTCGTGTCATTTTACGTAGGAAATGCTTGTTTCCATTTCCTGATAACGATCCTGGGAGCCAAAATACTGTAAAACACGTTTTCATACATATTAATGAATTCCAGAGGAACGGAGGCTCCGATTTGAATTCTGCCGGCAGCATTCCATTACTCCTGTCATTTTACGTAGGAAACGCTTGTTCCCATTTCCCGATAGCGATCCTGGGAGCCAAAATACTGTAAAAGACGTTTTCATACACATTAGTGAATTCCAGAGGAACGGAGGCCCGGATTTGAATTCTGCCGACAGCGTTCGATTAGTCGTGTCATTTTACGCAGGAAATGCTTGTTCCCATTTCCCGATAGCGATCCTGGGAGCCATAATACTGTAAAACACGTTTTCACGGATATTAGTGAATTCGAGAGGAACGGAGGCTCCGATTTGAATTCTGCAGGCAGCATTCGATTAGTCGTGTCATTTTACGTAGGAAATAATTGTTTCCATTTCCTGATAACGATCCTGGGAGCCAAAATACTGTAAAACACGTTTTCATACATATTAGTGAATTCCAGAGGAACGGAGGCTCCGATTTGAATTCTGCCGGCAGCATTCCATTACTCCTGTCATTTTACGTAGGAAACGCTTGTTCCCATTTCCCGATAGCGATCCTGGCAGCCAAAATACTGTAAAACACGTTTTCATACACATTAGTGAATTCCAGAGGAACGGAGGCCCGGATTTGAATTCTGCCGACAGCGTTCGATTAGTCGTGTCATTTTACGTAGGAAATAATTGTTCCCATTTCCTGATAGCGATCCTGGGAGTCAAAATACTGTAAAACACGTTTTCATACATATTAGTGAATTCCAGAGGAACGGAGGCTCAACTTTGAATTCTGCCGACAGCGTTCGATTAGTCGTGTCATTTTACGCAGGAAATGCTTGTTCCCATTTCCCGATAGCGATCCTGGTAGTCAAAATACTGTAAAACACGTTTTCATACATATTAGTGAATTCCAGGGGAACGGAGGCTCAACTTTGAATTCTGCCGACAGCGTTCGATTAGTCGTGTCATTTTACGCAGGAAATGCTTGTTCCCATTTCCCGATAGCGATCCTGGTAGTCAAAATACTGTAAAACACGTTTTCATACATATTAGTGAATTCCAGAGGAACCGGAGGCTCCGATTTGAATTCTGCCGGCAGCATTCCATTACTCCTGCCATTTTACGTAGAAAATGCTTGTTCCCATTTCCCGATAGCGATCCTGGGAGCCAAAATACTGTAAAACACGTTTTCATGGATATTAGTGAATTCGAGAGGAACGGAGGCTTGGCTTTGAATTCTGCCGGCAGCGTTCGATTAGTCGTGTCATTTTACGTAGGAAATAATTGTTCCCATTTCCCGATAGCGATCCTGGGAGCCAAAATACTGTAAAACACGTTTTCATACATATTAGTGAATTCCAGAGGAACGGAGGCTTGGCTTTGAATTCTGCCGGCAGCGTTCGATTAGTCGTGTCATTTTACGTAGGAAATAATTGTTCCCATTTCCCGATAGCGATCCTGGGAGCCAAAATACTGTAAAAAACGTTTTCATACATATTAGTGAATTCCAGAGGAACGGAGGCTCCGATTTGAATTCTGCCGACAGCATTCGATTAGTCGTGTCATTTTACGCAGGAAATGCTTGTTCCCATTTCCCGATAGCGATCCTGGTAGTCAAAATACTGTAAAACACGTTTTCATACATATTAGTGAATTCCAGAGGAACGGAGGCTCAACTTTGAATTCTGCCGACAGCGTTCGATTAGTCGTGTCATTTTACGTAGGAAATGCTTGTTTCCATTTCCTGATAACGATCCTGGGAGCCATAATACTGTAAAACACGTTTTCACGGATATTAGTGAATTCGAGAGGAACGGAGGCTCCGATTTGAATTCTGCAGGCAGCATTCGATTAGTCGTGTCATTTTACGTAGGAAATAATTGTTCCCATTTCCAGATAGCCATCCTGGGAGTCAAAATACTGTAAAACACGTTTTCATACATATTAGTGAATTCCAGAGGAACGGAGGCCCGGATTTGAATTCTGCCGACAGCATTCGATTAGTCGTGTGATTTTACGTAGGAAATAATTGTTCCCATTTCCTGATAGCGATCCTGGGAGTCAAAATACTGTAAAACACGTTTTCATACATATTAGTGAATTCCAGAGGAACCGGAGGCTCCGATTTGAATTCTGCCGGCAGCATTCCATTACTCCTGCCATTTTACGTAGGAAATGCTTGTTCCCATTTCCCGATAGCGATCCTGGGAGCCAAAATACTGTAAAACACGTTTTCATACATATTAGTGAATTCCAGAGGAACGGAGGCCCGGATTTGAATTCTGCCGACAGCATTCGATTAGTCGTGTGATTTTACGCAGGAAATGCTTGTTCCCATTTCCCGATAGCGATCCTGGGAGCCATAATACTGTAAAACACGTTTTCATGGATATTAGTGAATTCGAGAGGAACGGAGGCTTGGATTTGAATTCTGCCGGCAGCGTTCGATTAGTCGTGTCATTTTACGCAGGAAATGCTTGTTCCCATTTCCCGATAGCGATCCTGGTAGTCAAAATACTGTAAAACACGTTTTCATACATATTAGTGAATTCCAGAGGAACGGAGGCTCCGATTTGAATTCTGCAGGCAGCATTCGATTAGTCGTGTCATTTTACGTAGGAAATAATTGTTCCCATTTCCAGATAGCGATCCTGGGAGTCAAAATACTGTAAAACACGTTTTCATACATATTAGTGAATTCCAGAGGAACGGAGGCCCGGATTTGAATTCTGCCGACAGCATTCGATTAGTCGTGTGATTTTACGTAGGAAATAATTGTTCCCATTTCCTGATAGCGATCCTGGGAGTCAAAATACTGTAAAACACGTTTTCATACATATTAGTGAATTCCAGAGGAACCGGAGGCTCCGATTTGAATTCTGCCGGCAGCATTCCATTACTCCTGCCATTTTACGTAGGAAATGCTTGTTCCCATTTCCCGATAGCGATCCTGGGAGCCAAAATACTGTAAAACACGTTTTCATACATATTAGTGAATTCCAGAGGAACGGAGGCCCGGATTTGAATTCTGCCGGCAGCGTTCGATTACTCGTGTCATTTTACGTAGGAAATGCTTGTTCCCATTTCCCGATAGCGATCCTGGGAGCCATAATACTGTAAAACACGTTTTCATGGATATTAGTGAATTCGAGAGGAACGGAGGCTTGGCTTTGAATTCTGCCGGCAGCGTTCGATTAGTCGTGTCATTTTACGTAGGAAATAATTGTTCCCATTTCCTGATAGCGATCCTGGGAGTCAAAATACTGTAAAACACGTTTTCATACATATTAGTGAATTCCAGAGGAACCGGAGGCTCCGATTTGAATTCTGCCGGCAGCATTCCATTACTCCTGCCATTTTACGTAGGAAATGCTTGTTCCCATTTCCCGATAGCGATCCTGGGAGCCAAAATACTGTAAAACACGTTTTCATACATATTAGTGAATTCCAGAGGAACGGAGGCCCGGATTTGAATTCTGCCGACAGCATTCGATTAGTCGTGTGATTTTACGCAGGAAATGCTTGTTCCCATTTCCCGATAGCGATCCTGGGAGCCATAATACTGTAAAACACGTTTTCATGGATATTAGTGAATTCGAGAGGAACGGAGGCTTGGATTTGAATTCTGCCGGCAGCGTTCGATTACTCGTGTCATTTTACGTAGGAAATGCTTGTTTCCATTTCCTGATAACGATCCTGGGAGCCAAAATACTGTAAAACACGTTTTCATACATATTAATGAATTCCAGAGGAACGGAGGCTCCGATTTGAATTCTGCCGGCAGCATTCCATTACTCCTGTCATTTTACGTAGGAAACGCTTGTTCCCATTTCCCGATAGCGATCCTGGGAGCCAAAATACTGTAAAAGACGTTTTCATACACATTAGTGAATTCCAGAGGAACGGAGGCCCGGATTTGAATTCTGCCGACAGCGTTCGATTAGTCGTGTCATTTTACGCAGGAAATGCTTGTTCCCATTTCCCGATAGCGATCCTGGGAGCCATAATACTGTAAAACACGTTTTCACGGATATTAGTGAATTCGAGAGGAACGGAGGCTCCGATTTGAATTCTGCAGGCAGCATTCGATTAGTCGTGTCATTTTACGTAGGAAATAATTGTTTCCATTTCCTGATAACGATCCTGGGAGCCAAAATACTGTAAAACACGTTTTCATACATATTAGTGAATTCCAGAGGAACGGAGGCTCCGATTTGAATTCTGCCGGCAGCATTCCATTACTCCTGTCATTTTACGTAGGAAACGCTTGTTCCCATTTCCCGATAGCGATCCTGGGAGCCAAAATACTGTAAAACACGTTTTCATACACATTAGTGAATTCCAGAGGAACGGAGGCCCGGATTTGAATTCTGCCGACAGCGTTCGATTAGTCGTGTCATTTTACGTAGGAAATAATTGTTCCCATTTCCTGATAGCGATCCTGGGAGTCAAAATACTGTAAAACACGTTTTCATACATATTAGTGAATTCCAGAGGAACGGAGGCTCAACTTTGAATTCTGCCGACAGCGTTCGATTAGTCGTGTCATTTTACGCAGGAAATGCTTGTTCCCATTTCCCGATAGCGATCCTGGTAGTCAAAATACTGTAAAACACGTTTTCATACATATTAGTGAATTCCAGGGGAACGGAGGCTCAACTTTGAATTCTGCCGACAGCGTTCGATTAGTCGTGTCATTTTACGCAGGAAATGCTTGTTCCCATTTCCCGATAGCGATCCTGGTAGTCAAAATACTGTAAAACACGTTTTCATACATATTAGTGAATTCCAGAGGAACGGAGGCTCAGCTTTGAATTCTGCCGACAGCGTTCGATTAGTCGTGTCATTTTACGTAGGAAATGCTTGTTTCCATTTCCTGATAACGATCCTGGGAGCCAAAATACTGTAAAACACGTTTTCATACATATTAGTGAATTCCAGAGGAACGGAGGCCCGGATTTGAATTCTGCCGACAGCATTCGATTAGTCGTGTGATTTTACGCAGGAAATGCTTGTTCCCATTTCCCGATAGCGATCCTGGGAGCCATAATACTGTAAAACACGTTTTCATGGATATTAGTGAATTCGAGAGGAACGGAGGCTTGGATTTGTATTCTGCCGGCAGCGTTCGATTACTTGTGTCATTTTACGTAGGAAATGCTTGTTTCCATTTCCCGATAGCGATCCTGGGAGCCAAAATACTGTAAAACACGTTTTCATACATATTAGTGAATTCCAGAGGGACGGAGGCTCCGATTTGAATTCTGCCGACAGCATTCGATTAGTCGTGTCATTTTACGTAGGAAATAATTGTTCCCATTTCCAGATAGCCATCCTGGGAGTCAAAATACTGTAAAACACGTTTTCATGGATATTAGTGAATTCGAGAGGAACGGAGGCTTGGCTTTGAATTCTGCCGGCAGCGTTCGATTAGTCGTGTCATTTTACGTAGGAAATAATTGTTCCCATTTCCCGATAGCGATCCTGGGAGCCAAAATACTGTAAAACATGTTTTCATACATATTAGTGAATTCCAGAGGAACGGAGGCTCCGATTTGAATTCTGCCGACAGCATTCGATTAGTCGTGTCATTTTACGTAGGAAATGCTTGTTTCCATTTCCTGATAACGATCCTGGGAGCCAAAATACTGTAAAACACGTTTTCATACATATTAGTGAATTCCAGAGGAACGGAGGCTTGGATTTGAATTCTGCCGGCAGCGTTCGATTACTTGTGTCATTTTACGTAGGAAATGCTTGTTTCCATTTCCTGATAACGATCCTGGGAGCCAAAATACTGTAAAACACGTTTTCATACATATTAGTGAATTCCAGAGGAACGGAGGCCCGGATTTGAATTCTGCCGACAGCATTCGATTAGTCGTGTGATTTTACGCAGGAAATGCTTGTTCCCATTTCCCGATAGCGATCCTGGGAGCCATAATACTGTAAAACACGTTTTCATGGATATTAGTGAATTCGAGAGGAACGGAGGCTTGGATTTGAATTCTGCCGGCAGCGTTCGATTACTTGTGTCATTTTACGTAGGAAATGCTTGTTCCCATTTCCCGATAGCGATCCTGGGAGCCAAAATACTGTAAAACACGTTTTCATACATATTAGTGAATTCCAGAGGGACGGAGGCTCCGATTTGAATTCTGCCGACAGCATTCGATTAGTCGTGTCATTTTACGCAGGAAATGCTTGTTCCCATTTCCCGATAGCGATCCTGGGAGCCAAAATACTGTAAAACACGTTTTCATACATATTAGTGAATTCCAAAGGAACGGAGGCTCCGATTTGAATTCTGCCGACAGCATTCGATTAGTCGTGTCATTTTACGCAGGAAATGCTTGTTCCCATTTCCCGATAGCGATCCTGGGAGCCAAAATACTGTAAAACACGTTTTCATACATATTAGTGAATTCCAGAGGGACGGAGGCTCCGATTTGAATTCTGCCGACAGCATTCGATTAGTCGTGTCATTTTACGTAGGAAATAATTGTTCCCATTTCCAGATAGCCATCCTGGGAGTCAAAATACTGTAAAACACGTTTTCATGGATATTAGTGAATTCGAGAGGAACGGAGGCTTGGCTTTGAATTCTGCCGGCAGCGTTCGATTAGTCGTGTCATTTTACGTAGGAAATAATTGTTCCCATTTCCTGATAGCGATCCTGGTAGTCAAAATACTGTAAAACACGTTTTCATACATATTAGTGAATTCCAGAGGAACCGGAGGCTCCGATTTGAATTCTGCCGGCAGCATTCCATTACTCCTGCCATTTTACGTAGGAAATGCTTGTTCCCATTTCCCGATAGCGATCCTGGGAGCCAAAATACTGTAAAACACGTTTTCATACATATTAGTGAATTCCAGAGGAACGGAGGCCCGGATTTGAATTCTGCCGACAGCATTCGATTAGTCGTGTGATTTTACGCAGGAAATGCTTGTTCCCATTTCCCGATAGCGATCCTGGGAGCCATAATACTGTAAAACACGTTTTCATGGATATTAGTGAATTCGAGAGGAACGGAGGCTTGGATTTGAATTCTGCCGGCAGCGTTCGATTACTTGTGTCATTTTACGTAGGAAATGCTTGTTCCCATTTCCCGATAGCGATCCTGGGAGCCAAAATACTGTAAAACACGTTTTCATACATATTAGTGAATTCCAGAGGAACGGAGGCCCGGATTTGAATTCTGCCGACAGCATTCGATTAGTCGTGTGATTTTACGCAGGAAATGCTTGTTCCCATTTCCCGATAGCGATCCTGGGAGCCATAATACTGTAAAACACGTTTTCATGGATATTAGTGAATTCGAGAGGAACGGAGGCTTGGATTTGAATTCTGCCGGCAGCGTTCGATTACTTGTGTCATTTTACGTAGGAAATGCTTGTTCCCATTTCCCGATAGCGATCCTGGGAGCCTAAATACTGTAAAACACGTTTTCATACATATTAGTGAATTCCAGAGGAACGGAGGCTCCGATTTGAATTCTGCCGACAGCATTCGATTAGTCGTGTCATTTTACGCAGGAAATGCTTGTTCCCATTTCCCGATAGCGATCCTGGTAGTCAAAATACTGTAAAACACGTTTTCATACATATTAGTGAATTCCAGAGGAACGGAGGCTCAACTTTGAATTCTGCCGACAGCGTTCGATTAGTCGTGTCATTTTACGTAGGAAATGCTTGTTTCCATTTCCTGATAACGATCCTGGGAGCCAAAATACTGTAAAACACGTTTTCATACATATTAATGAATTCCAGAGGAACGGAGGCTCCGATTTGAATTCTGCCGGCAGCATTCCATTACTCCTGTCATTTTACGTAGGAAACGCTTGTTCCCATTTCCCGATAGCGATCCTGGGAGCCAAAATACTGTAAAAGACGTTTTCATACACATTAGTGAATTCCAGAGGAACGGAGGCCCGGATTTGAATTCTGTCGACAGCGTTCGATTAGTCGTGTGATTTTACGCAGGAAATGCTTGTTCCCATTTCCCGATAGCGATCCTGGGAGCCATAATACTGTAAAACACGTTTTCATACATATTAGTGAATTCCAGAGGAACGGAGGCTCCGATTTGAATTCTGCCGACAGCGTTCGATTAGTCGTGTCATTTTACGTAGGAAATGCTTGTTTCCATTTCCTGATAACGATCCTGGGAGCCAAAATACTGTAAAACACGTTTTCATACATATTAGTGAATTCCAGAGGAACGGAGGCCCGGATTTGAATTCTGCCGACAGCATTCGATTAGTCGTGTGATTTTACGCAGGAAATGCTTGTTCCCATTTCCCGATAGCGATCCTGGGAGCCATAATACTGTAAAACACGTTTTCATGGATATTAGTGAATTCGAGAGGAACGGAGGCTTGGATTTGAATTCTGCCGGCAGCGTTCGATTACTTGTGTCATTTTACGTAGGAAATGCTTGTTCCCATTTCCCGATAGCGATCCTGGGAGCCAAAATACTGTAAAAGACGTTTTCATACACATTAGTGAATTCCAGAGGAACGGAGGCCCGGATTTGAATTCTGCCGACAGCGTTCGATTAGTCGTGTTATTTTACGCAGGAAATGCTTGTTCCCATTTCCCGATAGCGATCCTGGGAGCCATAATACTGTAAAACACGTTTTCACGGATATTAGTGAATTCGAGAGGAACGGAGGCTCCGATTTGAATTCTGCAGGCAGCATTCGATTAGTCGTGTCATTTTACGTAGGAAATAATTGTTTCCATTTCCTGATAACGATCCTGGGAGCCATAATACTGTAAAACACGTTTTCATACATATTAGTGAATTCCAGAGGAACGGAGGCTCCGATTTGAATTCTGCCGACAGCGTTCGATTAGTCGTGTCATTTTACGTAGGAAATGCTTGTTTCCATTTCCTGATAACGATCCTGGGAGCCAAAATACTGTAAAACACGTTTTCATACATATTAGTGAATTCCAGAGGAACGGAGGCCCGGATTTGAATTCTGCCGACAGCATTCGATTAGTCGTGTGATTTTACGCAGGAAATGCTTGTTCCCATTTCCCGATAGCGATCCTGGGAGCCATAATACTGTAAAACACGTTTTCATGGATATTAGTGAATTCGAGAGGAACGGAGGCTTGGATTTGAATTCTGCCGGCAGCGTTCGATTACTTGTGTCATTTTACGTAGGAAATGCTTGTTCCCATTTCCCGATAGCGATCCTGGGAGCCAAAATACTGTAAAACACGTTTTCATACATATTAGTGAATTCCAGAGGAACGGAGGCTCCGATTTGAATTCTGCCGACAGCATTCGATTAGTCGTGTCATTTTACGTAGGAAATGCTTGTTCCCATTTCCCGATAGCGATCCTGGTAGTCAAAATACTGTAAAACACGTTTTCATACATATTAGTGAATTCCAGAGGAACGGAGGCTCCGATTTGAATTCTGCCGACAGCATTCGATTAGTCGTGTCATTTTACGCAGGAAATGCTTGTTCCCATTTCCCGATAGCGATCCTGGTAGTCAAAATACTGTAAAACACGTTTTCATACATATTAGTGAATTCCAGAGGAACGGAGGCTCAACTTTGAATTCTGCCGACAGCGTTCGATTAGTCGTGTCATTTTACGCAGGAAATGCTTGTTCCCATTTCCCGATAGCGATCCTGGTAGTCAAAATACTGTAAAACACGTTTTCATACATATTAGTGAATTCCAGAGGAACGGAGGCTCAACTTTGAATTCTGCCGACAGCGTTCGATTAGTCGTGTCATTTTACGCAGGAAATGCTTGTTCCCATTTCCCGATAGCGATCCTGGTAGTCAAAATACTGTAAAACACGTTTTCATACATATTAGTGAATTCCAGGGGAACGGAGGCTCAACTTTGAATTCTACCGACAGCGTTCGATTAGTCGTGTCATTTTACGCAGGAAATGCTTGTTCCCATTTCCCGATAGCGATCCTGGTAGTCAAAATACTGTAAAACACGTTTTCATACATATTAGTGAATTCCAGAGGAACGGAGGCTCAGCTTTGAATTCTGCCGACAGCGTTCGATTAGTCGTGTCATTTTACGTAGGAAATGCTTGTTTCCATTTCCTGATAACGATCCTGGGAGCCAAAATACTGTAAAACACGTTTTCATACATATTAGTGAATTCCAGAGGAACGGAGGCCCGGATTTGAATTCTGCCGACAGCATTCGATTAGTCGTGTGATTTTACGCAGGAAATGCTTGTTCCCATTTCCCGATAGCGATCCTGGGAGCCATAATACTGTAAAACACGTTTTCATGGATATTAGTGAATTCGAGAGGAACGGAGGCTTGGATTTGAATTCTGCCGGCAGCGTTCGATTACTTGTGTCATTTTACGTAGGAAATGCTTGTTCCCATTTCCCGATAGCGATCCTGGGAGCCAAAATACTGTAAAACACGTTTTCATACATATTAGTGAATTCCAGAGGAACGGAGGCTCCGATTTGAATTCTGCCGACAGCATTCGATTAGTCGTGTCATTTTACGCAGGAAATGCTTGTTCCCATTTCCCGATAGCGATCCTGGTAGTCAAAATACTGTAAAACACGTTTTCATACATATTAGTGAATTCCAGAGGAACGGAGGCTCAACTTTGAATTCTGCCGACAGCGTTCGATTAGTCGTGTCATTTTACGTAGGAAATGCTTGTTTCCATTTCCTGATAACGATCCTGGGAGCCAAAATACTGTAAAACACGTTTTCATACATATTAGTGAATTCCAGAGGAACGGAGGCTCAACTTTGAATTCTGCCGACAGCGTTCGATTAGTCGTGTTATTTTACGCAGGAAATGCTTGTTCCCATTTCCCGATAGCGATCCTGGGAGCCATAATACTGTAAAACACGTTTTCACGGATATTAGTGAATTCGAGAGGAACGGAGGCTCCGATTTGAATTCTGCAGGCAGCATTCGATTAGTCGTGTCATTTTACGTAGGAAATAATTGTTTCCATTTCCTGATAACGATCCTGGGAGCCAAAATACTGTAAAACACGTTTTCATACATATTAGTGAATTCCAGAGGAACGGAGGCTCCGATTTGAATTCTGCCGGCAGCATTCCATTACTCCTGTCATTTTACGTAGGAAACGCTTGTTCCCATTTCCCGATAGCGATCCTGGGAGCCAAAATACTGTAAAACACGTTTTCATACACATTAGTGAATTCCAGAGGAACGGAGGCCCGGATTTGAATTCTGCCGGCAGCATTCCATTACTCCTGTCATTTTACGTAGGAAACGCTTGTTCCCATTTCCCGATAGCGATCCTGGGAGCCAAAATACTGTAAAAGACGTTTTCATACACATTAGTGAATTCCAGAGGAACGGAGGCCCGGATTTGAATTCTGCCGACAGCGTTCGATTAGTCGTGTGATTTTACGCAGGAAATGCTTGTTCCCATTTCCCGATAGCGATCCTGGGAGCCATAATACTGTAAAACACGTTTTCATACATATTAGTGAATTCCAGAGGAACGGAGGCTCCGATTTGAATTCTGCCGACAGCGTTCGATTAGTCGTGTCATTTTACGTAGGAAATGCTTGTTTCCATTTCCTGATAACGATCCTGGGAGCCAAAATACTGTAAAACACGTTTTCATACATATTAGTGAATTCCAGAGGAACGGAGGCCCGGATTTGAATTCTGCCGACAGCATTCGATTAGTCGTGTGATTTTACGCAGGAAATGCTTGTTCCCATTTCCCGATAGCGATCCTGGGAGCCATAATACTGTAAAACACGTTTTCATGGATATTAGTGAATTCGAGAGGAACGGAGGCTTGGATTTGAATTCTGCCGGCAGCGTTCGATTACTTGTGTCATTTTACGTAGGAAATGCTTGTTCCCATTTCCCGATAGCGATCCTGGGAGCCAAAATACTGTAAAACACGTTTTCATACATATTAGTGAATTCCAGAGGAACGGAGGCTCCGATTTGAATTCTGCCGACAGCATTCGATTAGTCGTGTCATTTTACGCAGGAAATGCTTGTTCCCATTTCCCGATAGCGATCCTGGTAGTCAAAATACTGTAAAACACGTTTTCATACATATTAGTGAATTCCAGAGGAACGGAGGCTCCGATTTGAATTCTGCCGACAGCATTCGATTAGTCGTGTCATTTTACGCAGGAAATGCTTGTTCCCATTTCCCGATAGCGATCCTGGTAGTCAAAATACTGTAAAACACGTTTTCATACATATTAGTGAATTCCAGAGGAACGGAGGCTCCGATTTGAATTCTGCCGACAGCATTCGATTAGTCGTGTCATTTTACGCAGGAAATGCTTGTTCCCATTTCCCGATAGCGATCCTGGTAGTCAAAATACTGTAAAACACGTTTTCATACATATTAGTGAATTCCAGAGGAACGGAGGCTCCGATTTGAATTCTGCCGGCAGCATTCCATTACTCCTGTCATTTTACGTAGGAAACGCTTGTTCCCATTTCCCGATAGCGATCCTGGGAGCCAAAATACTGTAAAAGACGTTTTCATACACATTAGTGAATTCCAGAGGAACGGAGGCCCGGATTTGAATTCTGCCGACAGCGTTCGATTAGTCGTGTCATTTTACGCAGGAAATGCTTGTTCCCATTTCCCGATAGCGATCCTGGTAGTCAAAATACTGTAAAACACGTTTTCATACATATTAGTGAATTCCAGGGGAACGGAGGCTCAACTTTGAATTCTACCGACAGCGTTCGATTAGTCGTGTCATTTTACGCAGGAAATGCTTGTTCCCATTTCCCGATAGCGATCCTGGTAGTCAAAATACTGTAAAACACGTTTTCATACATATTAGTGAATTCCAGAGGAACGGAGGCTCAGCTTTGAATTCTGCCGACAGCGTTCGATTAGTCGTGTCATTTTACGTAGGAAATGCTTGTTTCCATTTCCTGATAACGATCCTGGGAGCCAAAATACTGTAAAACACGTTTTCATACATATTAGTGAATTCCAGAGGAACGGAGGCCCGGATTTGAATTCTGCCGACAGCATTCGATTAGTCGTGTGATTTTACGCAGGAAATGCTTGTTCCCATTTCCCGATAGCGATCCTGGGAGCCATAATACTGTAAAACACGTTTTCATGGATATTAGTGAATTCGAGAGGAACGGAGGCTTGGATTTGAATTCTGCCGGCAGCGTTCGATTACTTGTGTCATTTTACGTAGGAAATGCTTGTTCCCATTTCCCGATAGCGATCCTGGGAGCCAAAATACTGTAAAACACGTTTTCATACATATTAGTGAATTCCAGAGGAACGGAGGCTCCGATTTGAATTCTGCCGACAGCATTCGATTAGTCGTGTCATTTTACGCAGGAAATGCTTGTTCCCATTTCCCGATAGCGATCCTGGTAGTCAAAATACTGTAAAACACGTTTTCATACATATTAGTGAATTCCAGAGGAACGGAGGCTCAACTTTGAATTCTGCCGACAGCGTTCGATTAGTCGTGTCATTTTACGTAGGAAATGCTTGTTTCCATTTCCTGATAACGATCCTGGGAGCCAAAATACTGTAAAACACGTTTTCATACATATTAATGAATTCCAGAGGAACGGAGGCTCCGATTTGAATTCTGCCGGCAGCATTCCATTACTCCTGTCATTTTACGTAGGAAACGCTTGTTCCCATTTCCCGATAGCGATCCTGGGAGCCAAAATACTGTAAAAGACGTTTTCATACACATTAGTGAATTCCAGAGGAACGGAGGCCCGGATTTGAATTCTGCCGACAGCGTTCGATTAGTCGTGTTATTTTACGCAGGAAATGCTTGTTCCCATTTCCCGATAGCGATCCTGGGAGCCATAATACTGTAAAACACGTTTTCACGGATATTAGTGAATTCGAGAGGAACGGAGGCTCCGATTTGAATTCTGCAGGCAGCATTCGATTAGTCGTGTCATTTTACGTAGGAAATAATTGTTTCCATTTCCTGATAACGATCCTGGGAGCCAAAATACTGTAAAACACGTTTTCATACATATTAGTGAATTCCAGAGGAACGGAGGCTCCGATTTGAATTCTGCCGGCAGCATTCCATTACTCCTGTCATTTTACGTAGGAAACGCTTGTTCCCATTTCCCGATAGCGATCCTGGGAGCCAAAATACTGTAAAACACGTTTTCATACACATTAGTGAATTCCAGAGGAACGGAGGCCCGGATTTGAATTCTGCCGGCAGCATTCCATTACTCCTGTCATTTTACGTAGGAAACGCTTGTTCCCATTTCCCGATAGCGATCCTGGGAGCCAAAATACTGTAAAACACGTTTTCATACACATTAGTGAATTCCAGAGGAACGGAGGCCCGGATTTGAATTCTGCCGACAGCGTTCGATTAGTCGTGTCATTTTACGTAGGAAATAATTGTTCCCATTTCCTGATAGCGATCCTGGGAGTCAAAATACTGTAAAACACGTTTTCATACATATTAGTGAATTCCAGAGGAACGGAGGCTCAACTTTGAATTCTGCCGACAGCGTTCGATTAGTCGTGTCATTTTACGCAGGAAATGCTTGTTCCCATTTCCCGATAGCGATCCTGGTAGTCAAAATACTGTAAAACACGTTTTCATACATATTAGTGAATTCCAGGGGAACGGAGGCTCAACTTTGAATTCTGCCGACAGCGTTCGATTAGTCGTGTCATTTTACGCAGGAAATGCTTGTTCCCATTTCCCGATAGCGATCCTGGTAGTCAAAATACTGTAAAACACGTTTTCATACATATTAGTGAATTCCAGAGGAACGGAGGCTCAGCTTTGAATTCTGCCGACAGCGTTCGATTAGTCGTGTCATTTTACGTAGGAAATGCTTGTTTCCATTTCCTGATAACGATCCTGGGAGCCAAAATACTGTAAAACACGTTTTCATACATATTAGTGAATTCCAGAGGAACGGAGGCCCGGATTTGAATTCTGCCGACAGCATTCGATTAGTCGTGTGATTTTACGCAGGAAATGCTTGTTCCCATTTCCCGATAGCGATCCTGGGAGCCATAATACTGTAAAACACGTTTTCATGGATATTAGTGAATTCGAGAGGAACGGAGGCTTGGATTTGTATTCTGCCGGCAGCGTTCGATTACTTGTGTCATTTTACGTAGGAAATGCTTGTTCCCATTTCCCGATAGCGATCCTGGGAGCCAAAATACTGTAAAACACGTTTTCATACATATTAGTGAATTCCAGAGGGACGGAGGCTCCGATTTGAATTCTGCCGACAGCATTCGATTAGTCGTGTCATTTTACGTAGGAAATAATTGTTCCCATTTCCAGATAGCCATCCTGGGAGTCAAAATACTGTAAAACACGTTTTCATGGATATTAGTGAATTCGAGAGGAACGGAGGCTTGGCTTTGAATTCTGCCGGCAGCGTTCGATTAGTCGTGTCATTTTACGTAGGAAATAATTGTTCCCATTTCCCGATAGCGATCCTGGGAGCCAAAATACTGTAAAACATGTTTTCATACATATTAGTGAATTCCAGAGGAACGGAGGCTCCGATTTGAATTCTGCCGACAGCATTCGATTAGTCGTGTCATTTTACGTAGGAAATGCTTGTTTCCATTTCCTGATAACGATCCTGGGAGCCAAAATACTGTAAAACACGTTTTCATACATATTAGTGAATTCCAGAGGAACGGAGGCTCCGATTTGAATTCTGCAGGCAGCATTCGATTAGTCGTGTCATTTTAGGTAGGAAATAATTGTTCCCATTTCCAGATAGCCATCCTGGGAGTCAAAATACTGTAAAACACGTTTTCATGGATATTAGTGAATTCGAGAGGAACGGAGGCCCGGATTTGAATTCTGCCGACAGCATTCGATTAGTCGTGTGATTTTACGCAGGAAATGCTTGTTCCCATTTCCCGATAGCGATCCTGGGAGCCATAATACTGTAAAACACGTTTTCATGGATATTAGTGAATTCGAGAGGAACGGAGGCTTGGATTTGAATTCTGCCGGCAGCGTTCGATTACTTGTGTCATTTTACGTAGGAAATGCTTGTTTCCATTTCCTGATAACGATCCTGGGAGCCAAAATACTGTAAAACACGTTTTCATACATATTAGTGAATTCCAGAGGAACGGAGGCCCGGATTTGAATTCTGCCGACAGCATTCGATTAGTCGTGTGATTTTACGCAGGAAATGCTTGTTCCCATTTCCCGATAGCGATCCTGGGAGCCATAATACTGTAAAACACGTTTTCATGGATATTAGTGAATTCGAGAGGAACGGAGGCTTGGATTTGAATTCTGCCGGCAGCGTTCGATTACTTGTGTCATTTTACGTAGGAAATGCTTGTTCCCATTTCCCGATAGCGATCCTGGGAGCCAAAATACTGTAAAACACGTTTTCATACATATTAGTGAATTCCAGAGGGACGGAGGCTCCGATTTGAATTCTGCCGACAGCATTCGATTAGTCGTGTCATTTTACGTAGGAAATAATTGTTCCCATTTCCAGATAGCCATCCTGGGAGTCAAAATACTGTAAAACACGTTTTCATGGATATTAGTGAATTCGAGAGGAACGGAGGCTTGGCTTTGAATTCTGCCGGCAGCGTTCGATTAGTCGTGTCATTTTACGTAGGAAATAATTGTTCCCATTTCCCGATAGCGATCCTGGGAGCCAAAATACTGTAAAACATGTTTTCATACATATTAGTGAATTCCAGAGGAACGGAGGCTCCGATTTGAATTCTGCCGACAGCATTCGATTAGTCGTGTCATTTTACGTAGGAAATGCTTGTTTCCATTTCCTGATAACGATCCTGGGAGCCAAAATACTGTAAAACACGTTTTCATACATATTAGTGAATTCCAGAGGAACGGAGGCTCCGATTTGAATTCTGCAGGCAGCATTCGATTAGTCGTGTCATTTTAGGTAGGAAATAATTGTTCCCATTTCCAGATAGCCATCCTGGGAGTCAAAATACTGTAAAACACGTTTTCATGGATATTAGTGAATTCGAGAGGAACGGAGGCCCGGATTTGAATTCTGCCGACAGCATTCGATTAGTCGTGTGATTTTACGCAGGAAATGCTTGTTCCCATTTCCCGATAGCGATCCTGGGAGCCATAATACTGTAAAACACGTTTTCATGGATATTAGTGAATTCGAGAGGAACGGAGGCTTGGATTTGAATTCTGCCGGCAGCGTTCGATTACTTGTGTCATTTTACGTAGGAAATGCTTGTTCCCATTTCCCGATAGCGATCCTGGGAGCCAAAATACTGTAAAACACGTTTTCATACATATTAGTGAATTCCAGAGGGACGGAGGCTCCGATTTGAATTCTGCCGACAGCATTCGATTAGTCGTGTCATTTTGCGCAGGAAATGCTTGTTCCCATTTCCCGATAGCGATCCTGGGAGCCAAAATACTGTAAAACACGTTTTCATACATATTAGTGAATTCCAAAGGAACGGAGGCTCCGATTTGAATTCTGCCGACAGCATTCGATTAGTCGTGTCATTTTACGCAGGAAATGCTTGTTCCCATTTCCCGATAGCGATCCTGGTAGTCAAAATACTGTAAAACACGTTTTCATACATATTAGTGAATTCCAGAGGAACGGAGGCTCAGCTTTGAATTCTGCCGACAGCGTTCGATTAGTCGTGTCATTTTACGCAGGAAATGCTTGTTCCCATTTCCCGATAGCGATCCTGGGAGCCAAAATACTGTAAAACACGTTTTCATGGATATTAGTGAATTCGAGAGGAACGGAGGCTTGGATTTGAATTCTGCCGGCAGCGTTCGATTACTTGTGTCATTTTACGTAGGAAATGCTTGTTCCCATTTCCCGATAGCGATCCTGGGAGCCAAAATACTGTAAAACACGTTTTCATACATATTAGTGAATTCCAGAGGGACGGAGGCTCCGATTTGAATTCTGCCGACAGCATTCGATTAGTCGTGTCATTTTACGTAGGAAATAATTGTTCCCATTTCCAGATAGCCATCCTGGGAGTCAAAATACTGTAAAACACGTTTTCATGGATATTAGTGAATTCGAGAGGAACGGAGGCTTGGATTTGAATTCTGCCGGCAGCGTTCGATTACTTGTGTCATTTTACGTAGGAAATGCTTGTTCCCATTTCCCGATAGCGATCCTGGGAGCCAAAATACTGTAAAACACGTTTTCATACATATTAGTGAATTCCAGAGGAACGGAGGCTCCGATTTGAATTCTGCCGACAGCATTCGATTAGTCGTGTCATTTTACGTAGGAAATAATTGTTCCCATTTCCAGATAGCCATCCTGGGAGTCAAAATACTGTAAAACACGTTTTCATGGATATTAGTGAATTCCAGAGGAACGGAGGCTCCGATTTGAATTCTGCAGGCAGCATTCGATTAGTCATGTCATTTTAGGTAGGAAATAATTGTTCCCATTTCCAGATAGCCATCCTGGGAGTCAAAATACTGTAAAACACGTTTTCATGGATATTAGTGAATTCGAGAGGAACGGAGGCTTGGCTTTGAATTCTGCCGGCAGCGTTCGATTAGTCGTGTCATTTTACGTAGGAAATAATTGTTCCCATTTCCTGATAGCGATCCTGGGAGTCAAAATACTGTAAAACACGTTTTCATACATATTAGTGAATTCCAGGGGAACGGAGGCTCAACTTTGAATTCTGCCGACAGCGTTCGATTAGTCGTGTCATTTTACGCAGGAAATGCTTGTTCCCATTTCCCGATAGCGATCCTGGTAGTCAAAATACTGTAAAACACGTTTTCATACATATTAGTGAATTCCAGAGGAACGGAGGCTCAGCTTTGAATTCTGCCGACAGCGTTCGATTAGTCGTGTCATTTTACGTAGGAAATGCTTGTTTCCATTTCCTGATAACGATCCTGGGAGCCAAAATACTGTAAAACACGTTTTCATACATATTAGTGAATTCCAGAGGAACGGAGGCCCGGATTTGAATTCTGCCGACAGCATTCGATTAGTCGTGTGATTTTACGCAGGAAATGCTTGTTCCCATTTCCCGATAGCGATCCTGGGAGCCATAATACTGTAAAACACGTTTTCATGGATATTAGTGAATTCGAGAGGAACGGAGGCTTGGATTTGAATTCTGCCGGCAGCGTTCGATTACTTGTGTCATTTTACGTAGGAAATGCTTGTTCCCATTTCCCGATAGCGATCCTGGGAGCCAAAATACTGTAAAACACGTTTTCATACATATTAGTGAATTCCAGAGGAACGGAGGCTCCGATTTGAATTCTGCCGACAGCATTCGATTAGTCGTGTCATTTTACGCAGGAAATGCTTGTTCCCATTTCCCGATAGCGATCCTGGTAGTCAAAATACTGTAAAACACGTTTTCATACATATTAGTGATTTCCAGAGGAACGGAGGCTCCGATTTGAATTCTGCCGACAGCATTCGATTAGTCGTGTCATTTTACGCAGGAAATGCTTGTTCCCATTTCCCGATAGCGATCCTGGTAGTCAAAATACTGTAAAACACGTTTTCATACATATTAGTGAATTCCAGAGGAACGGAGGCTCAACTTTGAATTCTGCCGACAGCGTTCGATTAGTCGTGTCATTTTACGCAGGAAATGCTTGTTCCCATTTCCCGATAGCGATCCTGGTAGTCAAAATACTGTAAAACACGTTTTCATACATATTAGTGAATTCCAGAGGAACGGAGGCTCAACTTTGAATTCTGCCGACAGCGTTCGATTAGTCGTGTCATTTTACGCAGGAAATGCTTGTTCCCATTTCCCGATAGCGATCCTGGTAGTCAAAATACTGTAAAACACGTTTTCATACATATTAGTGAATTCCAGGGGAACGGAGGCTCAACTTTGAATTCTACCGACAGCGTTCGATTAGTCGTGTCATTTTACGCAGGAAATGCTTGTTCCCATTTCCCGATAGCGATCCTGGTAGTCAAAATACTGTAAAACACGTTTTCATACATATTAGTGAATTCCAGAGGAACGGAGGCTCAGCTTTGAATTCTGCCGACAGCGTTCGATTAGTCGTGTCATTTTACGTAGGAAATGCTTGTTTCCATTTCCTGATAACGATCCTGGGAGCCAAAATACTGTAAAACACGTTTTCATACATATTAGTGAATTCCAGAGGAACGGAGGCCCGGATTTGAATTCTGCCGACAGCATTCGATTAGTCGTGTGATTTTACGCAGGAAATGCTTGTTCCCATTTCCCGATAGCGATCCTGGGAGCCATAATACTGTAAAACACGTTTTCATGGATATTAGTGAATTCGAGAGGAACGGAGGCTTGGATTTGAATTCTGCCGGCAGCGTTCGATTACTTGTGTCATTTTACGTAGGAAATGCTTGTTCCCATTTCCCGATAGCGATCCTGGGAGCCAAAATACTGTAAAAGACGTTTTCATACACATTAGTGAATTCCAGAGGAACGGAGGCCCGGATTTGAATTCTGCCGACAGCGTTTGATTAGTCGTGTCATTTTACGCAGGAAATGCTTGTTCCCATTTCCCGATAGCGATCCTGGGAGCAATAATACTGTAAAACACGTTTTCACGGATATTAGTGAATTCGAGAGGAACGGAGGCTCCGATTTGAATTCTGCAGGCAGCATTCGATTAGTCGTGTCATTTTACGTAGGAAATAATTGTTCCCATTTCCAGATAGCCATCCTGGGAGTCAAAATACTGTAAAACACGTTTTCATGGATATTAGTGAATTCGGGAGGAACGGAGGCTTGGCTTTGAATTCTGCCGGCAGCGTTCGATTAGTCGTGTCATTTTACGTAGGAAATAATTGTTCCCATTTCCCGATAGCGATCCTGGGAGCCAAAATACTGTAAAACACGTTTTCATGGATATTAGTGAATTCGGGAGGAACGGAGGCTCCGATTTGAATTCTGCCGGCAGCATTCCATTACTCCTGTCATTTTACGTAGGAAACGCTTGTTCCCATTTCCCGATAGCGATCCTGGGAGCCAAAATACTGTAAAAGACGTTTTCATACACATTAGTGAATTCCAGAGGAACGGAGGCCCGGATTTGAATTCTGCCGACAGCATTCGATTAGTCGTGTCATTTTACGCAGGAAATGCTTGTTCCCATTTCCCGATAGCGATCCTGGGAGCCATAATACTGTAAAACACGTTTTCACGGATATTAGTGAATTCGAGAGGAACGGAGGCTCCGATTTGAATTCTGCAGGCAGCATTCGATTAGTCGTGTCATTTTACGTAGGAAATAATTGTTCCCATTTCCAGATAGCCATCCTGGGAGTCAAAATACTGTAAAACACGTTTTCATGGATATTAGTGAATTCGAGAGGAACGGAGGCTTGGCTTTGAATTCTGCCGGCAGCGTTCGATTAGTCGTGTCATTTTACGTAGGAAATAATTGTTCCCATTTCCTGATAGCGATCCTGGGAGTCAAAATACTGTAAAACACGTTTTCATACATATTAGTGAATTCCAGAGGAACCGGAGGCTCCGATTTGAATTCTGCCGGCAGCATTCCATTACTCCTGCCATTTTACGTAGGAAATGCTTGTTCCCATTTCCCGATAGCGATCCTGGGAGCCAAAATACTGTAAAACACGTTTTCATACATATTAGTGAATTCCAGAGGAACGGAGGCCCGGATTTGAATTCTGCCGACAGCATTCGATTAGTCGTGTCATTTTACGTAGGAAATAATTGTTCCCATTTCCAGATAGCCATCCTGGGAGTCAAAATACTGTAAAACACGTTTTCATGGATATTAGTGAATTCGAGAGGAAGGGAGGCTTGGCTTTGAATTCTGCCGGCAGCGTTCGATTAGTCGGGTCATTTTACGTAGGAAATAATTGTTCCCATTTCCCGATAGCGATCCTGGGAGCCAAAATACTGTAAAACATGTTTTCATACATATTAGTGAATTCCAGAGGAACGGAGGCTCCGATTTGAATTCTGCCGACAGCATTCGATTAGTCGTGTCATTTTACGTAGGAAATGCTTGTTTCCATTTCCTGATAACGATCCTGGGAGCCAAAATACTGTAAAACACGTTTTCATACATATTAGTGAATTCCAGAGGAACGGAGGCTCCGATTTGAATTCTGCAGGCAGCATTCGATTAGTCGTGTCATTTTAGGTAGGAAATAATTGTTCCCATTTCCAGATAGCCATCCTGGGAGTCAAAATACTGTAAAACACGTTTTCATGGATATTAGTGAATTCGAGAGGAACGGAGGCTTGGCTTTGAATTCTGCCGGCAGCGTTCGATTAGTCGTGTCATTTTACGTAGGAAATAATTGTTCCCATTTCCTGATAGCGATCCTGGGAGTCAAAATACTGTAAAACACGTTTTCATACATATTAGTGAATTCCAGAGGAACCGGAGGCTCCGATTTGAATTCTGCCTGCAGCATTCCATTACTCCTGCCATTTTACGTAGGAAATGCTTGTTCCCATTTCCCGATAGCGATCCTGGGAGCCAAAATACTGTAAAACACGTTTTCATACATATTAGTGAATTCCAAAGGAACGGAGGCTCCGATTTGAATTCTGCCGACAGCATTCGATTAGTCGTGTCATTTTACGCAGGAAATGCTTGTTCCCATTTCCCGATAGCGATCCTGGTAGTCAAAATACTGTAAAACACGTTTTCATACATATTAGTGAATTCCAGAGGAACGGAGGCTCAACTTTGAATTCTGCCGACAGCGTTCGATTAGTCGTGTCATTTTACGCAGGAAATGCTTGTTCCCATTTCCCGATAGCGATCCTGGTAGTCAAAATACTGTAAAACACGTTTTCATACATATTAGTGAATTCCAGAGGAACGGAGGCTCAGCTTTGAATTCTGCCGACAGCGTTCGATTAGTCGTGTCATTTTACGTAGGAAATGCTTGTTTCCATTTCCTGATAACGATCCTGGGAGCCAAAATACTGTAAAACACGTTTTCATACATATTAGTGAATTCCAGAGGAACGGAGGCCCGGATTTGAATTCTGCCGACAGCATTCGATTAGTCGTGTGATTTTACGCAGGAAATGCTTGTTCCCATTTCCCGATAGCGATCCTGGGAGCCATAATACTGTAAAACACGTTTTCATGGATATTAGTGAATTCGAGAGGAACGGAGGCTTGGATTTGAATTCTGCCGGCAGCGTTCGATTACTTGTGTCATTTTACGTAGGAAATGCTTGTTCCCATTTCCCGATAGCGATCCTGGGAGCCAAAATACTGTAAAACACGTTTTCATACATATTAGTGAATTCCAGAGGGACGGAGGCTCCGATTTGAATTCTGCCGACAGCATTCGATTAGTCGTGTCATTTTACGCAGGAAATGCTTGTTCCCATTTCCCGATAGCGATCCTGGGAGCCAAAATACTGTAAAACACGTTTTCATGGATATTAGTGAATTCGAGAGGAACGGAGGCTTGGATTTGAATTCTGCCGGCAGCGTTCGATTACTTGTGTCATTTTACGTAGGAAATGCTTGTTCCCATTTCCCGATAGCGATCCTGGGAGCCAAAATACTGTAAAACACGTTTTCATACATATTAGTGAATTCCAGAGGGACGGAGGCTCCGATTTGAATTCTGCCGACAGCATTCGATTAGTCGTGTCATTTTACGTAGGAAATAATTGTTCCCATTTCCAGATAGCCATCCTGGGAGTCAAAATACTGTAAAACACGTTTTCATGGATATTAGTGAATTCGAGAGGAACGGAGGCTTGGCTTTGAATTCTGCCGGCAGCGTTCGATTAGTCGTGTCATTTTACGTAGGAAATAATTGTTCCCATTTCCCGATAGCGATCCTGGGAGCCAAAATACTGTAAAACATGTTTTCATACATATTAGTGAATTCCAGAGGAACGGAGGCTCCGATTTGAATTCTGCCGACAGCATTCGATTAGTCGTGTCATTTTACGTAGGAAATGCTTGTTTCCATTTCCTGATAACGATCCTGGGAGCCAAAATACTGTAAAACACGTTTTCATACATATTAGTGAATTCCAGAGGAACGGAGGCTCCGATTTGAATTCTGCAGGCAGCATTCGATTAGTCGTGTCATTTTACGTAGGAAATAATTGTTCCCATTTCCAGATAGCCATCCTGGGAGTCAAAATACTGTAAAACACGTTTTCATGGATATTAGTGAATTCGAGAGGAACGGAGGCTTGGATTTGAATTCTGCCGGCAGCGTTCGATTAGTCGTGTCATTTTACGTAGGAAATAATTGTTCCCATTTCCTGATAGCGATCCTGGGAGTCAAAATACTGTAAAACACGTTTTCATACATATTAGTGAATTCCAGAGGAACCGGAGGCTCCGATTTGAATTCTGCCGGCAGCATTCCATTACTCCTGCCATTTTACGTAGGAAATGCTTGTTCCCATTTCCCGATAGCGATCCTGGGAGCCAAAATACTGTAAAACACGTTTTCATACATATTAGTGAATTCCAGAGGAACGGAGGCCCGGATTTGAATTCTGCCGACAGCATTCGATTAGTCGTGTGATTTTACGCAGGAAATGCTTGTTCCCATTTCCCGATAGCGATCCTGGGAGCCATAATACTGTAAAACACGTTTTCATGGATATTAGTGAATTCGAGAGGAACGGAGGCTTGGATTTGAATTCTGCCGGCAGCGTTCGATTACTTGTGTCATTTTACGTAGGAAATGCTTGTTCCCATTTCCCGATAGCGATCCTGGGAGCCAAAATACTGTAAAACACGTTTTCATACATATTAGTGAATTCCAAAGGAACGGAGGCTCCGATTTGAATTCTGCCGACAGCATTCGATTAGTCGTGTCATTTTACGCAGGAAATGCTTGTTCCCATTTCCCGATAGCGATCCTGGTAGTCAAAATACTGTAAAACACGTTTTCATACATATTAGTGAATTCCAGAGGAACGGAGGCTCAACTTTGAATTCTGCCGACAGCGTTCGATTAGTCGTGTCATTTTACGCAGGAAATGCTTGTTCCCATTTCCCGATAGCGATCCTGGTAGTCAAAATACTGTAAAACACGTTTTCATACATATTAGTGAATTCCAGAGGAACGGAGGCTCAGCTTTGAATTCTGCCGACAGCGTTCGATTAGTCGTGTCATTTTACGTAGGAAATGCTTGTTTCCATTTCCTGATAACGATCCTGGGAGCCAAAATACTGTAAAACACGTTTTCATACATATTAGTGAATTCCAGAGGAACGGAGGCCCGGATTTGAATTCTGCCGACAGCATTCGATTAGTCGTGTGATTTTACGCAGGAAATGCTTGTTCCCATTTCCCGATAGCGATCCTGGGAGCCATAATACTGTAAAACACGTTTTCATGGATATTAGTGAATTCGAGAGGAACGGAGGCTTGGATTTGAATTCTGCCGGCAGCGTTCGATTACTTGTGTCATTTTACGTAGGAAATGCTTGTTCCCATTTCCCGATAGCGATCCTGGGAGCCAAAATACTGTAAAACACGTTTTCATACATATTAGTGAATTCCAGAGGGACGGAGGCTCCGATTTGAATTCTGCCGACAGCATTCGATTAGTCGTGTCATTTTACGCAGGAAATGCTTGTTCCCATTTCCCGATAGCGATCCTGGGAGCCAAAATACTGTAAAACAGGTTTTCATGGATATTAGTGAATTCGAGAGGAACGGAGGCTTGGATTTGAATTCTGCCGGCAGCGTTCGATTACTTGTGTCATTTTACGTAGGAAATGCTTGTTCCCATTTCCCGATAGCGATCCTGGGAGCCAAAATACTGTAAAACACGTTTTCATACATATTAGTGAATTCCAGAGGGACGGAGGCTCCGATTTGAATTCTGCCGACAGCATTCGATTAGTCGTGTCATTTTACGTAGGAAATAATTGTTCCCATTTCCAGATAGCCATCCTGGGAGTCAAAATACTGTAAAACACGTTTTCATGGATATTAGTGAATTCGAGAGGAACGGAGGCTTGGCTTTGAATTCTGCCGGCAGCGTTCGATTAGTCGTGTCATTTTACGTAGGAAATAATTGTTCCCATTTCCCGATAGCGATCCTGGGAGCCAAAATACTGTAAAACATGTTTTCATACATATTAGTGAATTCCAGAGGAACGGAGGCTCCGATTTGAATTCTGCCGACAGCATTCGATTAGTCGTGTCATTTTACGTAGGAAATGCTTGTTTCCATTTCCTGATAACGATCCTGGGAGCCAAAATACTGTAAAACACGTTTTCATACATATTAGTGAATTCCAGAGGAACGGAGGCTCCGATTTGAATTCTGCAGGCAGCATTCGATTAGTCGTGTCATTTTAGGTAGGAAATAATTGTTCCCATTTCCAGATAGCCATCCTGGGAGTCAAAATACTGTAAAACACGTTTTCATGGATATTAGTGAATTCGAGAGGAACGGAGGCTTGGCTTTGAATTCTGCCGGCAGCGTTCGATTAGTCGTGTCATTTTACGTAGGAAATAATTGTTCCCATTTCCTGATAGCGATCCTGGAAGTCAAAATACTGTAAAACACGTTTTCATACATATTAGTGAATTCCAGAGGAACCGGAGGCTCCGATTTGAATTCTGCCGGCAGCATTCCATTACTCCTGCCATTTTACGTAGGAAATGCTTGTTCCCATTTCCCGATAGCGATCCTGGGAGCCAAAATACTGTAAAACACGTTTTCATACATATCAGTGAATTCCAGAGGAACGGAGGCCCGGATTTGAATTCTGCCGACAGCATTCGATTAGTCGTGTGATTTTACGCAGGAAATGCTTGTTCCCATTTCCCGATAGCGATCCTGGGAGCCATAATACTGTAAAACACGTTTTCATGGATATTAGTGAATTCGAGAGGAACGGAGGCTCAACTTTGAATTCTGCCGACAGCGTTCGATTAGTCGTGTCATTTTACGCAGGAAATGCTTGTTCCCATTTCCCGATAGCGATCCTGGTAGTCAAAATACTGTAAAACACGTTTTCATACATATTAGTGAATTCCAGAGGAACGGAGGCTCAGCTTTGAATTCTGCCGACAGCTTTCGATTAGTCGTGTCATTTTACGTAGGAAATGCTTGTTTCCATTTCCTGATAACGATCCTGGGAGCCAAAATACTGTAAAACACGTTTTCATACATATTAGTGAATTCCAGAGGAACGGAGGCCCGGATTTGAATTCTGCCGACAGCATTCGATTAGTCGTGTGATTTTACGCAGGAAATGCTTGTTCCCATTTCCCGATAGCGATCCTGGGAGCCATAATACTGTAAAACACGTTTTCATGGATATTAGTGAATTCGAGAGGAACGGAGGCTTGGATTTGAATTCTGCCGGCAGCGTTCGATTACTTGTGTCATTTTACGTAGGAAATGCTTGTTCCCATTTCCCGATAGCGATCCTGGGAGCCAAAATACTGTAAAACACGTTTTCATACATATTAGTGAATTCCAGAGGGACGGAGGCTCCGATTTGAATTCTGCCGACAGCATTCGATTAGTCGTGTCATTTTACGTAGGAAATAATTGTTCCCATTTCCAGATAGCCATCCTGGGAGTCAAAATACTGTAAAACACGTTTTCATGGATATTAGTGAATTCGAGAGGAACGGAGGCTTGGCTTTGAATTCTGCCGGCAGCGTTCGATTAGTCGTGTCATTTTACGTAGGAAATAATTGTTCCCATTTCCCGATAGCGATCCTGGGAGCCAAAATACTGTAAAACATGTTTTCATACATATTAGTGAATTCCAGAGGAACGGAGGCTCCGATTTGAATTCTGCCGACAGCATTCGATTAGTCGTGTCATTTTACGTAGGAAATGCTTGTTTCCATTTCCTGATAACGATCCTGGGAGCCAAAATACTGTAAAACACGTTTTCATACATATTAGTGAATTCCAGAGGAACGGAGGCTCCGATTTGAATTCTGCAGGCAGCATTCGATTAGTCGTGTCATTTTAGGTAGGAAATAATTGTTCCCATTTCCAGATAGCCATCCTGGGAGTCAAAATACTGTAAAACACGTTTTCATGGATATTAGTGAATTCGAGAGGAACGGAGGCTTGGCTTTGAATTCTGCCGGCAGCGTTCGATTAGTCGTGTCATTTTACGTAGGAAATAATTGTTCCCATTTCCTGATAGCGATCCTGGTAGTCAAAATACTGTAAAACACGTTTTCATACATATTAGTGAATTCCAGAGGAACGGAGGCTCAACTTTGAATTCTGCCGACAGCGTTCGATTAGTCGTGTCATTTTACGCAGGAAATGCTTGTTCCCATTTCCCGATAGCGATCCTGGTAGTCAAAATACTGTAAAACACGTTTTCATACATATTAGTGAATTCCAGAGGAACGGAGGCTCAGCTTTGAATTCTGCCGACAGCGTTCGATTAGTCGTGTCATTTTACGTAGGAAATGCTTGTTTCCATTTCCTGATAACGATCCTGGGAGCCAAAATACTGTAAAACACGTTTTCATACATATTAGTGAATTCCAGAGGAACGGAGGCCCGGATTTGAATTCTGCCGACAGCATTCGATTAGTCGTGTGATTTTACGCAGGAAATGCTTGTTCCCATTTCCCGATAGCGATCCTGGGAGCCATAATACTGTAAAACACGTTTTCATGGATATTAGTGAATTCGAGAGGAACGGAGGCTTGGATTTGAATTCTGCCGGCAGCGTTCGATTACTTGTGTCATTTTACGTAGGAAATGCTTGTTCCCATTTCCCGATAGCGATCCTGGGAGCCAAAATACTGTAAAACACGTTTTCATACATATTAGTGAATTCCAGAGGGACGGAGGCTCCGATTTGAATTCTGCCGACAGCATTCGATTAGTCGTGTCATTTTACGCAGGAAATGCTTGTTCCCATTTCCCGATAGCGATCCTGGGAGCCAAAATACTGTAAAACAGGTTTTCATGGATATTAGTGAATTCGAGAGGAACGGAGGCTTGGATTTGAATTCTGCCGGCAGCGTTCGATTACTTGTGTCATTTTACGTAGGAAATGCTTGTTCCCATTTCCCGATAGCGATCCTGGGAGCCAAAATACTGTAAAACACGTTTTCATACATATTAGTGAATTCCAGAGGGACGGAGGCTCCGATTTGAATTCTGCCGACAGCATTCGATTAGTCGTGTCATTTTACGTAGGAAATAATTGTTCCCATTTCCAGATAGCCATCCTGGGAGTCAAAATACTGTAAAACACGTTTTCATGGATATTAGTGAATTCGAGAGGAACGGAGGCTTGGCTTTGAATTCTGCCGGCAGCGTTCGATTAGTCGTGTCATTTTACGTAGGAAATAATTGTTCCCATTTCCCGATAGCGATCCTGGGAGCCAAAATACTGTAAAACATGTTTTCATACATATTAGTGAATTCCAGAGGAACGGAGGCTCCGATTTGAATTCTGCCGACAGCATTCGATTAGTCGTGTCATTTTACGTAGGAAATGCTTGTTTCCATTTCCTGATAGCGATCCTGGGAGCCAAAATACTGTAAAACACGTTTTCATACATATTAGTGAATTCCAGAGGAACGGAGGCTCCGATTTGAATTCTGCAGGCAGCATTCGATTAGTCGTGTCATTTTAGGTAGGAAATAATTGTTCCCATTTCCAGATAGCCATCCTGGGAGTCAAAATACTGTAAAACACGTTTTCATGGATATTAGTGAATTCGAGAGGAACGGAGGCTTGGCTTTGAATTCTGCCGGCAGCGTTCGATTAGTCGTGTCATTTTACGTAGGAAATAATTGTTCCCATTTCCTGATAGCGATCCTGGAAGTCAAAATACTGTAAAACACGTTTTCATACATATTAGTGAATTCCAGAGGAACCGGAGGCTCCGATTTGAATTCTGCCGGCAGCATTCCATTACTCCTGCCATTTTACGTAGGAAATGCTTGTTCCCATTTCCCGATAGCGATCCTGGGAGCCAAAATACTGTAAAACACGTTTTCATACATATCAGTGAATTCCAGAGGAACGGAGGCCCGGATTTGAATTCTGCCGACAGCATTCGATTAGTCGTGTGATTTTACGCAGGAAATGCTTGTTCCCATTTCCCGATAGCGATCCTGGGAGCCATAATACTGTAAAACACGTTTTCATGGATATTAGTGAATTCGAGAGGAACGGAGGCTCAACTTTGAATTCTGCCGACAGCGTTCGATTAGTCGTGTCATTTTACGCAGGAAATGCTTGTTCCCATTTCCCGATAGCGATCCTGGTAGTCAAAATACTGTAAAACACGTTTTCATACATATTAGTGAATTCCAGAGGAACGGAGGCTCAGCTTTGAATTCTGCCGACAGCTTTCGATTAGTCGTGTCATTTTACGTAGGAAATGCTTGTTTCCATTTCCTGATAACGATCCTGGGAGCCAAAATACTGTAAAACACGTTTTCATACATATTAGTGAATTCCAGAGGAACGGAGGCCCGGATTTGAATTCTGCCGACAGCATTCGATTAGTCGTGTGATTTTACGCAGGAAATGCTTGTTCCCATTTCCCGATAGCGATCCTGGGAGCCATAATACTGTAAAACACGTTTTCATGGATATTAGTGAATTCGAGAGGAACGGAGGCTTGGATTTGAATTCTGCCGGCAGCGTTCGATTACTTGTGTCATTTTACGTAGGAAATGCTTGTTCCCATTTCCCGATAGCGATCCTGGGAGCCAAAATACTGTAAAACACGTTTTCATACATATTAGTGAATTCCAGAGGGACGGAGGCTCCGATTTGAATTCTGCCGACAGCATTCGATTAGTCGTGTCATTTTACGTAGGAAATAATTGTTCCCATTTCCAGATAGCCATCCTGGGAGTCAAAATACTGTAAAACACGTTTTCATGGATATTAGTGAATTCGAGAGGAACGGAGGCTTGGCTTTGAATTCTGCCGGCAGCGTTCGATTAGTCGTGTCATTTTACGTAGGAAATAATTGTTCCCATTTCCCGATAGCGATCCTGGGAGCCAAAATACTGTAAAACATGTTTTCATACATATTAGTGAATTCCAGAGGAACGGAGGCTCCGATTTGAATTCTGCCGACAGCATTCGATTAGTCGTGTCATTTTACGTAGGAAATGCTTGTTTCCATTTCCTGATAACGATCCTGGGAGCCAAAATACTGTAAAACACGTTTTCATACATATTAGTGAATTCCAGAGGAACGGAGGCTCCGATTTGAATTCTGCAGGCAGCATTCGATTAGTCGTGTCATTTTAGGTAGGAAATAATTGTTCCCATTTCCAGATAGCCATCCTGGGAGTCAAAATACTGTAAAACACGTTTTCATGGATATTAGTGAATTCGAGAGGAACGGAGGCTTGGCTTTGAATTCTGCCGGCAGCGTTCGATTAGTCGTGTCATTTTACGTAGGAAATAATTGTTCCCATTTCCTGATAGCGATCCTGGGAGTCAAAATACTGTAAAACACGTTTTCATACATATTAGTGAATTCCAGAGGAACCGGAGGCTCCGATTTGAATTCTGCCGGCAGCATTCCATTACTCCTGCCATTTTACGTAGGAAATGCTTGTTCCCATTTCCCGATAGCGATCCTGGGAGCCAAAATACTGTAAAACACGTTTTCATACATATTAGTGAATTCCAGAGGAACGGAGGCCCGGATTTGAATTCTGCCGACAGCATTCGATTAGTCGTGTGATTTTACGCAGGAAATGCTTGTTCCCATTTCCCGATAGCGATCCTGGGAGCCATAATACTGTAAAACACGTTTTCATGGATATTAGTGAATTCGAGAGGAACGGAGGCTTGGATTTGAATTCTGCCGGCAGCGTTCGATTACTTGTGTCATTTTACGTAGGAAATGCTTGTTCCCATTTCCCGATAGCGATCCTGGGAGCCAAAATACTGTAAAACACGTTTTCATACATATTAGTGAATTCCAGAGGAACGGAGGCTCAACTTTGAATTCTGCCGACAGCGTTCGATTAGTCGTGTCATTTTACGTAGGAAATAATTGTTCCCATTTCCCGATAGCGATCCTGGTAGTCAAAATACTGTAAAACACGTTTTCATACATATTAGTGAATTCCAGAGGAACGGAGGCTCAGCTTTGAATTCTGCCGACAGCGTTCGATTAGTCGTGTCATTTTACGTAGGAAATGCTTGTTTCCATTTCCTGATAACGATCCTGGGAGCCAAAATACTGTAAAACACGTTTTCATACATATTAGTGAATTCCAGAGGAACGGAGGCCCGGATTTGAATTCTGCCGACAGCATTCGATTAGTCGTGTGATTTTACGCAGGAAATGCTTGTTCCCATTTCCCGATAGCGATCCTGGGAGCCATAATACTGTAAAACACGTTTTCATGGATATTAGTGAATTCGAGAGGAACGGAGGCTTGGATTTGAATTCTGCCGGCAGCGTTCGATTACTTGTGTCATTTTACGTAGGAAATGCTTGTTCCCATTTCCCGATAGCGATCCTGGGAGCCAAAATACTGTAAAACACGTTTTCATACATATTAGTGAATTCCAGAGGGACGGAGGCTCCGATTTGAATTCTGCCGACAGCATTCGATTAGTCGTGTCATTTTACGTAGGAAATAATTGTTCCCATTTCCAGATAGCCATCCTGGGAGTCAAAATACTGTAAAACACGTTTTCATGGATATTAGTGAATTCGAGAGGAACGGAGGCTTGGCTTTGAATTCTGCCGGCAGCGTTCGATTAGTCGTGTCATTTTACGTAGGAAATAATTGTTCCCATTTCCCGATAGCGATCCTGGGAGCCAAAATACTGTAAAACATGTTTTCATACATATTAGTGAATTCCAGAGGAACGGAGGCTCCGATTTGAATTCTGCCGGCAGCATTCCATTACTCCTGCCATTTTACGTAGGAAATGCTTGTTCCCATTTCCCGATAGCGATCCTGGGAGCCAAAATACTGTAAAACACGTTTTCATACATATTAGTGAATTCGAGAGGAACGGAGGCTTGGCTTTGAATTCTGCCGACAGCATTCGATTAGTCGTGTGATTTTACGCAGGAAATGCTTGTTCCCATTTCCCGATAGTGATCCTGGGAGCCATAATACTGTAAAACACGTTTTCATGGATATTAGTGAATTCGAGAGGAACGGAGGCTTGGATTTGAATTCTGCCGGCAGCGTTCGATTACTTGTGTCATTTTACGTAGGAAATGCTTGTTCCCATTTCCCGATAGCGATCCTGGGAGCCAAAATACTGTAAAACACGTTTTCATACATATTAGTGAATTCCAGAGGAACGGAGGCTCAACTTTGAATTCTGCCGACAGCGTTCGATTAGTCGTGTCATTTTACGCAGGAAATGCTTGTTCCCATTTCCCGATAGCGATCCTGGTAGTCAAAATACTGTAAAACACGTTTTCATACATATTAGTGAATTCCAGAGGAACGGAGGCTCAGCTTTGAATTCTGCCGACAGCGTTCGATTAGTCGTGTCATTTTACGTAGGAAATGCTTGTTTCCATTTCCTGATAACGATCCTGGGAGCCAAAATACTGTAAAACACGTTTTCATACATATTAGTGAATTCCAGAGGAACGGAGGCCCGGATTTGAATTCTGCCGACAGCATTCGATTAGTCGTGTGATTTTACGCAGGAAATGCTTGTTCCCATTTCCCGATAGCGATCCTGGGAGCCATAATACTGTAAAACACGTTTTCATGGATATTAGTGAATTCGAGAGGAACGGAGGCTCAGCTTTGAATTCTGCCGACAGCGTTCGATTAGTCGTGTCATTTTACGTAGGAAATGCTTGTTCCCATTTCCCGATAGCGATCCTGGGAGCCAAAATACTGTAAAACACGTTTTCATACATATTAGTGAATTCCAGAGGGACGGAGGCTCCGATTTGAATTCTGCCGACAGCATTCGATTAGTCGTGTCATTTTACGTAGGAAATAATTGTTCCCATTTCCAGATAGCCATCCTGGGAGTCAAAATACTGTAAAACACGTTTTCATGGATATTAGTGAATTCGAGAGGAACGGAGGCTTGGCTTTGAATTCTGCCGGCAGCGTTCGATTAGTCGTGTCATTTTACGTAGGAAATAATTGTTCCCATTTCCCGATAGCGATCCTGGGAGCCAAAATACTGTAAAACATGTTTTCATACATATTAGTGAATTCCAGAGGAACGGAGGCTCCGATTTGAATTCTGCCGACAGCATTCGATTAGTCGTGTCATTTTACGTAGGAAATGCTTGTTTCCATTTCCTGATAACGATCCTGGGAGCCAAAATACTGTAAAACACGTTTTCATACACATTAGTGAATTCCAGAGGAACGGAGGCTCCGATTTGAATTCTGCAGGCAGCATTCGATTAGTCGTGTCATTTTAGGTAGGAAATAATTGTTCCCATTTCCAGATAGCCATCCTGGGAGTCATAATACTGTAAAACACGTTTTCATGGATATTAGTGAATTCGAGAGGAACGGAGGCTTGGCTTTGAATTCTGCCGGCAGCGTTCGATTAGTCGTGTCATTTTACGTAGGAAATAATTGTTCCCATTTCCCGATAGCGATCCTGGGAGCCAAAATACTGTAAAACATGTTTTCATACATATTAGTGAATTCCAGAGGAACGGAGGCTCCGATTTGAATTCTGCCGACAGCATTCGATTAGTCGTGTCATTTTACGTAGGAAATGCTTGTTTCCATTTCCTGATAACGATCCTGGGAGCCAAAATACTGTAAAACACGTTTTCATACATATTAGTGAATTCCAGAGGAACGGAGGCTCCGATTTGAATTCTGCCGACAGCATTCGATTAGTCGTGTCATTTTACGTAGGAAATAATTGTTCCCATTTCCAGATAACGATCCTGGGAGCCAAAATACTGTAAAACACGTTTTCATACATATTAGTGTATTCCAGAGGAACGGAGGCTCCGATTTGAATTCTGCAGGCAGCATTCGATTAGTCATGTCATTTTAGGTAGGAAATAATTGTTCCCATTTCCAGATAGCCATCCTGGGAGTCAAAATACTGTAAAACACGTTTTCATGGATATTAGTGAATTCGAGAGGAACGGAGGCTTGGCTTTGAATTCTGCCGGCAGCGTTCGATTAGTCGTGTCATTTTACGTAGGAAATAATTGTTCCCATTTCCTGATAGCGATCCTGGGAGTCAAAATACTGTAAAACACGTTTTCATACATATGAGTGAATTCCAGAGGAACCGGAGGCTCCGATTTGAATTCTGCCGGCAGCATTCCATTACTCCTGCCATTTTACGTAGGAAATGCTTGTTTCCATTTCCTGATAACGATCCTGGGAGCCAAAATACTGTAAAACACGTTTTCATACATATTAGTGAATTCCAGAGGAACGGAGGCCCGGATTTGAATTCTGCCGACAGCATTCGATTAGTCGTGTGATTTTACGCAGGAAATGCTTGTTCCCATTTCCCGATAGCGATCCTGGGAGCCATAATACTGTAAAACACGTTCTCATGGATATTAGTGAATTCGAGAGGAACGGAGGCTTGGATTTGAATTCTGCCGGCAGCGTTCGATTACTTGTGTCATTTTACGTAGGAAATGCTTGTTCCCATTTCCCGATAGCGATCCTGGGAGCCAAAATACTGTAAAACACGTTTTCATACATATTAGTGAATTCCAGAGGGACGGAGGCTCCGATTTGAATTCTGCCGACAGCATTCGATTAGTCGTGTCATTTTACGCAGGAAATGCTTGTTCCCATTTCCCGATAGCGATCCTGGGAGCCAAAATACTGTAAAACACGTTTTCATACATATTAGTGAATTCCAAAGGAACGGAGGCTCCGATTTGAATTCTGCCGACAGCATTCGATTAGTCGTGTCATTTTACGCAGGAAATGCTTGTTCCCATTTCCCGATAGCGATCCTGGTAGTCAAAATACTGTAAAACACGTTTTCATACATATTAGTGAATTCCAGAGGAACGGAGGCTCAGCTTTGAATTCTGCCGACAGCGTTCGATTAGTCGTGTCATTTTACGCAGGAAATGCTTGTTCCCATTTCCCGATAGCGATCCTGGGAGCCATAATACTGTAAAACACGTTTTCATGGATATTAGTGAATTCGAGAGGAACGGAGGCTTGGATTTGAATTCTGCCGGCAGCGTTCGATTACTTGTGTCATTTTACGTAGGAAATGCTTGTTCCCATTTCCCGATAGCGATCCTGGGAGCCAAAATACTGTAAAACACGTTTTCATACATATTAGTGAATTCCAGAGGAACGGAGGCTCCGATTTGAATTCTGCCGACAGCATTCGATTAGTCGTGTCATTTTACGTAGGAAATAATTGTTCCCATTTCCAGATAGCCATCCTGGGAGTCAAAATACTGTAAAACACGTTTTCATGGATATTAGTGAATTCCAGAGGAACGGAGGCTCCGATTTGAATTCTGCAGGCAGCATTCGATTAGTCATGTCATTTTAGGTAGGAAATAATTGTTCCCATTTCCAGATAGCCATCCTGGGAGTCAAAATACTGTAAAACACGTTTTCATGGATATTAGTGAATTCGAGAGGAACGGAGGCTTGGCTTTGAATTCTGCCGGCAGCGTTCGATTAGTCGTGTCATTTTACGTAGGAAATAATTGTTCCCATTTCCTGATAACGATCCTGGGAGCCAAAATACTGTAAAACACGTTTTCATACATATTAATGAATTCCAGAGGAACGGAGGCTCCGATTTGAATTCTGCCGGCAGCATTCCATTACTCCTGTCATTTTACGTAGGAAACGCTTGTTCCCATTTCCCGATAGCGATCCTGGGAGCCATAATACTGTAAAACACGTTTTCATGGATAATAGTGAATTCGAGAGGAACGGAGGCTTGGATTTGAATTCTGCCGGCAGCGTTCGATTACTTGTGTCATTTTACGTAGGAAATGCTTGTTCCCATTTCCCGATAGCGATCCTGGGAGCCATAATACTGTAAAACACGTTTTCACGGATATTAGTGAATTCGAGAGGAACGGAGGCTCCGATTTGAATTCTGCAGGCAGCATTCGATTAATCGTGTCATTTTACGTAGGAAATAATTGTTTCCATTTCCTGATAACGATCCTGGGAGCCAAAATACTGTAAAACACGTTTTCATACATATTAGTGAATTCCAGAGGAACGGTGGCTCCGATTTGAATTCTGCCGGCAGCATTCCATTACTCCTGTCATTTTACGTAGGAAACGCTTGTTCCCATTTCCCGATAGCGATCCTGGGAGCCAAAATACTGTAAAACACGTTTTCATACACATTAGTGAATTCCAGAGGAACGGAGGCCCGGATTTGAATTCTGCCGACAGCGTTCGATTAGTCGTGTCATTTTACGCAGGAAATGCTTGTTCCCATTTCCCGATAGCGATCCTGGGAGCCATAATACTGTAAAACACGTTTTCATGGATAATAGTGAATTCGAGAGGAACGGAGGCTTGGATTTGAATTCTGCCGGCAGCGTTCGATTACTTGTGTCATTTTACGTAGGAAATGCTTGTTCCCATTTCCCGATAGCGATCCTGGTAGTCAAAATACTGTAAAACACGTTTTCATACATATTAGTGAATTCCAGAGGAACGGAGGCTCGGATTTGAATTCTGCCGACAGCGTTCGATTAGTCGTGTCATTTTACGTAGGAAATAATTGTTCCCATTTCCTGATAGCGATCCTGGGAGTCAAAATACTGTAAAACACGTTTTCATACATATTAGTGAATTCCACAGGAACGGAGACTCCGATCTGAATTCTGCCGGCAGCATTCCATTACTCCTGCCATTTTACGTAGGAAATGCTTGTTCCCATTTCCCGATAGCGATCCTGGGAGCCAAAATACTGTAAAACACGTTTTCATACATATTAGTGAATTCCAGAGGAACGGAGGCCCGGATTTGAATTCTGCCGACAGCATTCGATTAGTCGTGTCATTTTACGCAGGAAATGCTTGTTCCCATTTCCCGATAGCGATCCTGGGAGCCATAATACTGTAAAACACGTTTTCACGGATATTAGTGAATTCGAGAGGAACGGAGGCTTGGATTTGAATTCTACCGGCAGCGTTCGATTACTTGTGTCATTTTACGTAGGAAATGCTTGTTCCCATTTCCCGATAGCGATCCTGGGAGCCAAAATACTGTAAAACACGTTTTCATACATATTAGTGAATTCCAGAGGAAAGGAGGCTCCGATTTGAATTCTGCCGACAGCATTCGATTAGTCGTGTCATTTTACGCAGGAAATGCTTGTTCCCATTTCCCGATAGCGATCCTGGGAGCCAAAATACTGTAAAACACGTTTTCATACATATTAGTGAATTCCAAAGGAACGGAGGCTCCGATTTGAATTCTGCCGACAGCATTCGATTAGTCGTGTCATTTTACGTAGGAAATGCTTGTTTCCATTTCCTGATAACGATCCTGGGAGCCAAAATACTGTAAAACACGTTTTCATACATATTAGTGAATTCCAGAGGAACGGAGGCTCAACTTTGAATTCTGCCGACAGCGTTCGATTAGTCGTGTCATTTTACGCAGGAAATGCTTGTTCCCATTTCCCGATAGCGATCCTGGTAGTCAAAATACTGTAAAACACGTTTTCATACATATTAGTGAATTCCAGAGGAACGGAGGCTCAGCTTTGAATTCTGCCGGCAGCGTTCGATTAGTCGTGTCATTTTACGTAGGAAATAATTGTTCCCATTTCCCGATAGCGATCCTGGGAGCCAAAATACTGTAAAACATGTTTTCATACATATTAGTGAATTCCAGAGGAACGGAGGCTCCGATTTGAATTCTGCCGACAGCATTCGATTAGTCGTGTCATTTTACGTAGGAAATGCTTGTTTCCATTTCCTGATAACGATCCTGGGAGCCAAAATACTGTAAAACACGTTTTCATACATATTAGTGAATTCCAGAGGAACGGAGGCTCCGATTTGAATTCTGCAGGCAGCATTCGATTAGTCGTGTCATTTTAGGTAGGAAATAATTGTTCCCATTTCCAGATAGCCATCCTGGGAGTCAAAATACTGTAAAACACGTTTTCATGGATATTAGTGAATTCGAGAGGAACGGAGGCTTGGCTTTGAATTCTGCCGGCAGCGTTCGATTAGTCGTGTCATTTTACGTAGGAAATAATTGTTCCCATTTCCCGATAGCGATCCTGGGAGCCAAAATACTGTAAAACACGTTTTCATACATATTAGTGAATTCCAGAGGAACGGAGGTGTTACGTCCCAGGATAAACAAATACCTGAAAATATTTTTTTTTATTAATAACTCCTCCATTTTTCTTAAAATACAATGTCAGTAATAGCAATTAAGGAATACTTAACTATAAAACAATCAGGAGAGACAGAAAGACTGAAAGAGAAAAATATCAATATTAATAATTAAGTAAATATCTAAGAGATATTCATAAAATTAAGTAATACGTACCTCTAGATTTTGCTTCAGGAAAAACCCTAAAATCAAAGAGAAAGAAATAATTAGTATAATTAGTAACATATACAATTATTAACAAATCAACATTACTTACCTGTAAGATAAAATAACCTGTAGGAGAAATAAGATATATAATTATTAACATATACATAATTACCGTACACCCTGTAAATACCTTAGAATTAAGATAATTATTACTGTAAAACAATACTCACAATTTTTACTACGAACACCAGTTTACTACCTGTAAAATAATTACGATTATTGTTAGAAATGTTATATATAAGAAACATTATAATAAAATAATTCTGAACATCGCGACAAGGACACTAGGTATGTAGAAGGAGGCATAGTAGTATCGCGGCGCGCCACCAGATGGCGAGGCGGCGCACTGCGCTCTCTCGCTGCTGGAAACGCATAGCTGCTTCAATAAGCTCGGTGATTCGAGCACTAGGCAGTCAGTATCGAGCAGTATCCAGTTAGTATCTCACCAGTTGTTCTCTCACCAGGAGTATCTCAGGAGCAGTAATACCGGAGGAAGTCCCAGTATCCTTGTCGTCGTAAGGAATAACCTGTTAAGACGGTAGTCTTATTTCCTTTTCCCTACCTGGCATTGTGAGCCTCACGGCTTCTGTCCACCGATATGGCATTGTGAGCCTCACGGCTTCTGTCCAACGATACGGCATTGTGAGCCTCACGGCTTCTGTCCACCGATACGGCATTGTGAGCCTCACGGCTCCTGTCCACCGATATGGCATTGTGAGCCTCACGGCTTCTGTCCAACGATACGGCATTGTGAGCCTCACGGCTTCTGTCCAACGATACGGCATTGTGAGCCTCACGGCTTCTGTCCACCGATATGGCATTGTGAGCCTCACGGCTTCTGTCCACCGAAGGCATCGTGAGCCTAACGGCTTCTGCCCTACGACTTACAAACAGCATCGTGAGCCTAACGGCTTCTGCTGTCATTCCCAGTTGGCATCGTGAGCCTAACGGCTTCTGTCATACTGCTCTCCTATAGCATACAAAAACACATATTAGAGCTTCAGTCATGATTAATCTCAGATTTTTCTTATATTTGTATTGCTTTATTCTAGTTATCCTATATATATATACATATATATATATATTTTCTTTTTCCTCTTACAATTCTATTAACTTCACGTGCCATTATTCCACTTTACCGGATATCTATAAAATAATTTTACTCACCCGCTACGCCCTTCCGCTCGGGGCTCCACGCAAATCTTAAAGGAAAAACATCTTTTATTAAATTAAGAATATTTTACTATTTCAACTTACCTAGTGATAACTGTTACCTTCCTTCCTCATGTCTGCTTACCAGCTCTTAAACCTAAAATCAAAGGGGGAATTAATTATTATAAGCGCTCAATTTATACTCACCTGATGACATTAATTTTTGCCTTGCCTCTTCGCGTCTTGGTTATCACGGCCCGACCAAAAAAATAAAAGGGTAAGATTAATTAATACATTCATTAAAAATTCTTAACCTAGTACTTATCTGGTGACAGCAATTCGCTCTTCCATTTCAACCGAAATAATTCTGCCTTACCTCCTCGCGCTCTGCAACACAGGACGTAACAAAAGGAGTTGTAGAAAATTGGTGACCACACGGTGGGATTTCGATCAAGTAACAAATACGTACATATAAAATCTTTTCTCTCGGTAATCACGTCTTATATTAATTAGTCAAAATGAGTGAACCAACAACTCCTTTGAGCGAAGATCAGGGCCCTTCAGGCTCAAAAATAAGCAATCAACCAACTCCCGAATCATCAGGCTATAAGACTAAAACTTCCCTCAACGAAACTACAGCGTCACAACTTGCCGCACAGTTACTGGCCATACAAAATTCATTAGATCTGCTTTCTCTCCGGATACCCACTGCATCTAGCACACCAGATAAAATACCTGAAACAAATAGAAACCCTCAAATCAGTATAAAAGATGCCGTTGAATTTGTACCAGCATTCGATGGGCAAAATATTAGTGTATTACAATTTTCCCGTGCCTGTAAACGCGCCAAATCAATGGTGTCTCCCTACGTTGAGCCTCAGTTAGTCAAGTTCCTGCAAAATAAATTACAAGGTCATGCATATCTTGCCATCGAAGACCGAACATTTAACTCGGTAGATGAACTACTTTCACGACTAAAAAACGTGTTTTCCCCAGCGAAATCTACAAATCAATACAGAGGAGAACTCGCGAACATAACGAAAAACCCCACAGAAAATATTTTAGACTACATCGGACGCGTTAAAGATCTACGATCAGCCATATTAGAGGGAGAACAAGATCGTTATAGTACATTTTTTCCCCAATTAGCTATTACTATCGACGAATTAACATTAGAATCCTTCTTGAATGGCCTACCTCCGGAGATCCGAGTCCAAATGAATATGCTAGGCTATAAGAGCCTCGACCAGGCATTCGACGCTTCTATCACGGCCGCAAAACAAGTGGAATCCGACCGTATGCGATTCCATGGAGCTCCTGCTCCCTTACAATCAGCCTCCATAGTATGCCAAATCTGTAACAAACCAAATCACACAGCGACTCAATGCTGGCACCTCAATTCTGCACGACAGAATAAAACCCCTCAAAATAATTCACACCCTAATCGCTCCTTTAACACGCAGCAATTATTTTGTAATTACTGCAAAGCCAACGGGCATACCATATCCCAATGCCGCATAAGGCCTGTAAATAATACTCACCGCGACTCGGGAAACGCCCAGCAGTCCCCTTCACAACCGGACGAGCGTCGGGGACAAGCTGTTTACCATCTCAGTCCGACAACCCAGCCAGAATCAACTACCACAGAGTCCACGAACCAATCCAAAGAGTAATTAAAATCGCGTCACTAAAAGGCAATCGTGTGCCTTCTGTAACACTCTTCTCGGTTCAATTCCATTCTCCGCGAAGTTTTATGGTAGATTCTGGAGCTGAAATAAATTTGATTAAAATTAACTGTATAAAACCAAACGTTCCCATTAGCCATAAGAACCCATTATTTTTAGAGGGTATTACCAACCAGGTAGTTCCTACCTTAGGATATATAAACGCAAATATAAATAACATTTTTGCCATATTTTACCTCGTGCCAGAAGATTTCCCTATCGCACAAGACGGAATAATAGGATCCGAATTTCTTATTAGTCATAATGCAACCATTAATTATTCAAACGAAAAACTCATCGTACAAAATATTGAAATCCCATTCACGCACTCGTTAAAACCAGCTGAAAGTAACGACTCTCAAAAACAAATTCAAGAAGGAAAGATTCAAATAAAAAAAATTCAAGACCAACCTAAAGTCCGAACTGAGGTAGCAATTCATGTCATTAAGCCATCCTCACAAGCATCTTCTCTAAAATCATGTACCAATCAAGGTGAATCTTCCATTCCTACCTCTGCCAAAAGAGCAGAATCAAATTACTCACTTTCCAAAGAGGATATTTTCCCAAAAATAGGAGAAAATATACCTCTCAAAACTCAAACAGAGTCTAAAGGCTCTTCCTTAAACGTTGGTTCACCTAAAAAAGTATATGATTTACCTAAAACTCTTATAGATGGTTCTAATGACAATACAAACCTTCATCCATGTCTTGAAACTTTAAAAATTCAATCCAACTCTCCTTCTGAGTGCTCTCCATCCATGTACGATGATCCAAACTCTCACAAATCTAAAAAGAAAAAAATCGAAACTACGGTTCCACTCCTTATTCCCCACTCATACTTTCCTCTACCACTGAAACAACCAAAAATTAAAATATTTCCTATAAGAATAAATTCACAAAATATACCAAATTGGAAACCATCAGACTGCGAATCACGAATCAAACAAATAGAACTTCTACTACGACTTGATCACTTGAATTTTGAAGAAACACAACACATGAATAGAATCATTAAAAAATTCAACCATTTGTTTCATCTGCCAGGCGATCCACTAGGACACACAAATATTATCGCTCACAAAATTACTACTACAGACAATATTCCTGTTGCTACTAAACAGTATCGTTTTCCTCCGATTCACAAGACCGAGATAAATCGCCAAATAACAGAAATGTTACAAAACGATATTATTACTCCATCAGTTTCACCGTACAACTCTCCATTATGGATAGTACCCAAAAAACCCGATAGCGAAGGAAACAAACAGTGGCGACTAGTCATAGATTACCGTACGTTAAACGCAAAAACTATTCCGGATGCATATCCATTACCCAATATTTGTGAAATCCTAGACCAATTAGGCGGAGCCAAGTGCTTTTCAATTTTAGACTTATCTTCTGGTTTCCACCAAATTCCAATGTATTCTGCAGACGCAGAAAAAACCGCGTTCTCAACACCATACGGCCATTATCACTATAACCGAATGCCATTTGGGCTACGAAATGCCCCAGCAACGTTTCAACGACTAATGGATAATATTCTCACGGGACTTCAGGGCTCAGAAATGTTTGTTTATTTAGACGATATTGTAATTTACTCTAGCTCACTTCAGGAACACGAAATCAAATTCAGAAAACTCGCTCAACGTCTCGAAACTGCGAATTTGAGACTCCAGCCGGGAAAATGTGAATTCTTAAGGAAAGAAGTTATTTATTTAGGACACGTGATCACAGAAAAAGGGGTAAAACCAGACCCTAATAAAACGTATGCCGTTGAAATGTTTTCATTACCTAAAAACATAAAACAAATCAGACAATTCCTTGGACTAGTAGGATTCTATCGCCGGTTTATTCCTCAATTCTCAAATATTGCCAAACCTCTATCAAATCTCCTTAAAAAGAAGACACATTTCCACTGGTCGGACTCTCAAACAAGCGCTTTCAATACGTTGAAAAAGCAAATTTGTAGCTCACCTATACTTCAATATCCCGACTTTTCGAAAACCTTTCTTCTAACCACAGACGCATCAAACTCTGCCATTGGTGCTGTACTGAGTCAAAACCATTCCGGACAAAATCTTCCTATATCATACTGTTCACGATTATTAAATGGAGCTGAAATGAATTACCCAACGATTGAAAAGGAACTACTTGCGATTGTATATAGCGTTAACTATTTTCGTCCCTACCTTTACGGGCATAACTTTACCTTAGTAACTGACCATAGACCGCTGGTCTGGCTTCATAATTTTCGCGACCCCTCCTCAAGATTAATACGTTGGCGACTGAAGCTGCTCGAATACGATTACACCATTCAATATCAACCTGGAAGGACAAACGTCGTTGCCGACGCACTTTCTCGTAATGCACCCGAAAAAACCGCTATACCCCAAATCAACGAAGAGTCATCACCTTCTGGATCCAACCTAGCACCTACTAACAGTATGCTTACAAAGGATTGTCCCGACCAAACATTCCCGTTTGACGAACTACCTAAAACAGGAAGTTTAATGAGCATAGAAGATTCCCAAGATCCCTTATCAACCAGGAAGGATAATATTGCCTCCTTCACAACAAGCAATGGATCTCCTATTGATTCAGCTACAGAAGATCTCTTTCGAGTTCGAGGCATCCAAAACCTGAAGAACCTTACGCTTGGAAAAGCCCAAGCTATAAAACAATCAGGTTATCAATATATCGCCTTACCTATAAAGGAATCCAAGGACAATATGCTGAATCCTGAGATACTGAGGGAAGTCGTCTCTTCGCTCAAAACCATAATCATACAACTGGGAATAAGTACACTTAGCATCCCTAAAATACATCGTATGGATGGAATAAGTTGGCTTACAATCCTTAAACAATTAAAGGAAGCATTAGAAGAACAGTTAACAAAACTCACCATATGCATTCCTACTTACCAGAAGAATTTTAAAAAAAGGGCTCATGTTGTTGACGAGGAAAATGAAGACCAGGATAAAACAAACCTAAGGGAATAGCGTTTTTATTAGGGAACATTCGAGAAACAGTGCATTAAAATCAGTAAGCAAAAACAATGGAACAAGAAGCATGAAGTCATCTCACCGCATCAAGCAAAAGCCCTCCCAATTATCTTGTTCTATGAAGCCAGTCAGAAAAAAAAAGAGAAATCTCTTTTTTTTTAAGAAAAAGGGGGGAGGTTTTACGTCCCAGGATAAACAAATACCTGAAAATATTTTTTTTTATTAATAACTCCTCCATTTTTCTTAAAATACAATGTCAGTAATAGCAATTAAGGAATACTTAACTATAAAACAATCAGGAGAGACAGAAAGACTGAAAGAGAAAAATATCAATATTAATAATTAAGTAAATATCTAAGAGATATTCATAAAATTAAGTAATACGTACCTCTAGATTTTGCTTCAGGAAAAACCCTAAAATCAAAGAGAAAGAAATAATTAGTATAATTAGTAACATATACAATTATTAACAAATCAACATTACTTACCTGTAAGATAAAATAACCTGTAGGAGAAATAAGATATATAATTATTAACATATACATAATTACCGTACACCCTGTAAATACCTTAGAATTAAGATAATTATTACTGTAAAACAATACTCACAATTTTTACTACGAACACCAGTTTACTACCTGTAAAATAATTACGATTATTGTTAGAAATGTTATATATAAGAAACATTATAATAAAATAATTCTGAACATCGCGACAAGGACACTAGGTATGTAGAAGGAGGCATAGTAGTATCGCGGCGCGCCACCAGATGGCGAGGCGGCGCACTGCGCTCTCTCGCTGCTGGAAACGCATAGCGGCTTCAATAAGCTCGGTGATTCGAGCACTAGGCAGTCAGTATCGAGCAGTATCCAGTTAGTATCTCACCAGTTGTTCTCTCACCAGGAGTATCTCAGGAGCAGTAATACCGGAGGAAGTCCCAGTATCCTTGTCGTCGTAAGGAATAACCTGTTAAGACGGTAGTCTTATTTCCTTTTCCCTACCTGGCATTGTGAGCCTTACGGCTTCTGTCCACCGATACGGCATTGTGAGCCTCACGGCTTCTGTCCACCGATACGGCATTGTGAGCCTCACGGCTTCTGTCCACCGATATGGCATTGTGAGCCTCACGGCTTCTGTCCAACGATACGGCATTGTGAGCCTCACGGCTTCTGTCCACCGATACGGCATTGTGAGCCTCACGGCTTCTGTCCACCGATATGGCATTGTGAGCCTCACGGCTTCTGTCCACCGAAGGCATCGTGAGCCTAACGGCTTCTGCCCTACGACTTACAAACAGCATCGTGAGCCTAACGGCTTCTGCTGTCATTCCCAGTTGGCATCGTGAGCCTAACGGCTTCTGTCATACTGCTCTCCTATAGCATACAAAAACACATATTAGAGCTTCAGTCATGATTAATCTCAGATTTTTCTTATATTTGTATTGCTTTATTCTAGTTATCCTATATATATATACATATATATATATATTTTCTTTTTCCTCTTACAATTCTATTAACTTCACGTGCCATTATTCCACTTTACCGGATATCTATAAAATAATTTTACTCACCCGCTACGCCCTTCCGCTCGGGGCTCCACGCAAATCTTAAAGGAAAAACATCTTTTATTAAATTAAGAATATTTTACTATTTCAACTTACCTAGTGATAACTGTTACCTTCCTTCCTCATGTCTGCTTACCAGCTCTTAAACCTAAAATCAAAGGGGGAATTAATTATTATAAGCGCTCAATTTATACTCACCTGATGACATTAATTTTTGCCTTGCCTCTTCGCGTCTTGGTTATCACGGCCCGACCAAAAAAATAAACGGGTAAGATTAATTAATACATTCATTAAAAATTCTTAACCTAGTACTTATCTGGTGACAGCAATTCGCTCTTCCATTTCAACCGAAATAATTCTGCCTTACCTCCTCGCGCTCTGCAACACAGGACGTAACAGAGGCTCCGATTTGAATTCTGCCGACAGCATTCGATTAGTCGTGTCATTTTACGCAGGAAATGCTTGTTCCCATTTCCCGATAGCGATCCTGGTAGTCAAAATACTGTAAAACACGTTTTCATACATATTAGTGAATTCCAGAGGAACGGAGGCTCCGATTTGAATTCTGCCGGCAGCATTCCATTACTCCTGTCATTTTACGTAGGAAACGCTTGTTCCCATTTCCCGATAGCGATCCTGGGAGCCAAAATACTGTAAAACACGTTTTCATACATATTAGTGAATTCCAGAGGAACGGAGGCTCCGATTTGAATTCTGCCGGCAGCATTCCATTACTCCTGTCATTTTACGTAGGAAACGCTTGTTCCCATTTCCCGATAGCGATCCTGGGAGCCAAAATACTGTAAAAGACGTTTTCATACACATTAGTGAATTCCAGAGGAACGGAGGCCCGGATTTGAATTCTGCCGACAGCGTTCGATTAGTCGTGTCATTTTACGCAGGAAATGCTTGTTCCCATTTCCCGATAGCGATCCTGGGAGCCATAATACTGTAAAACACGTTTTCACGGATATTAGTGAATTCGAGAGGAACGGAGGCTCCGATTTGAATTCTGCAGGCAGCATTCGATTAGTCGTGTCATTTTACGTAGGAAATAATTGTTCCCATTTCCTGATAACGATCCTGGGAGCCAAAATACTGTAAAACACGTTTTCATACATATTAGTGAATTCCAGAGGAACGGAGGCTCCGATTTGAATTCTGCAGGCAGCATTCGATTAGTCGTGTCATTTTAGGTAGGAAATAATTGTTCCCATTTCCAGATAGCCATCCTGGGAGTCAAAATACTGTAAAACACGTTTTCATGGATATTAGTGAATTCGAGAGGAACGGAGGCTTGGCTTTGAATTCTGCCGGCAGCGTTCGATTAGTCGTGTCATTTTACGTAGGAAATAATTGTTCCCATTTCCTGATAGCGATCCTGGGAGTCAAAATACTGTAAAACACGTTTTCATACATATTAGTGAATTCCAGAGGAACCGGAGGCTCCGATTTGAATTCTGCCGGCAGCATTCCATTACTCCTGCCATTTTACGTAGGAAATGCTTGTTCCCATTTCCCGATAGCGATCCTGGGAGCCAAAATACTGTAAAACACGTTTTCATACATATTAGTGAATTCCAGAGGAACGGAGGCCCGGATTTGAATTCTGCCGACAGCATTCGATTAGTCGTGTGATTTTACGCAGGAAATGCTTGTTCCCATTTCCCGATAGCGATCCTGGGAGCCATAATACTGTAAAACACGTTTTCATGTATATTGGTGAATTCGAGAGGAACGGAGGCTTGGATTTGAATTCTGCCGGCAGCGTTCGATTACTTGTGTCATTTTACGTAGGAAATGCTTGTTCCCATTTCCCGATAGCGATCCTGGGAGCCAAAATACTGTAAAACACGTTTTCATACATATTAGTGAATTCCAGAGGAACGGAGGCTCCGATTTGAATTCTGCCGACAGCATTCGATTAGTCGTGTCATTTTACGTAGGAAATAATTGTTCCCATTTCCAGATAGCCATCCTGGGAGTCAAAATACTGTAAAACACGTTTTCATGGATATTAGTGAATTCGAGAGGAACGGAGGCTTGGCTTTGAATTCTGCCGGCAGCGTTCGATTAGTCGTGTCATTTTACGTAGGAAATAATTGTTCCCATTTCCCGATAGCGATCCTGGGAGCCAAAATACTGTAAAACACGTTTTCATACATATTAGTGAATTCCAGAGGAACGGAGGCTCCGATTTGAATTCTGCCGACAGCATTCGATTAGTCGTGTCATTTTACGCAGGAAATGCTTGTTCCCATTTCCCGATAGCGATCCTGGTAGTCAAAATACTGTAAAACACGTTTTCATACATATTAGTGAATTCCAGAGGAACGGAGGCTCAACTTTGAATTCTGCCGACAGCGTTCGATTAGTCGTGTCATTTTACGTAGGAAATGCTTGTTCCCATTTCCCGATAGCGATCCTGGTAGTCAAAATACTGTAAAACACGTTTTCATACATATTAGTGAATTCCAGAGGAACGGAGGCTCAACTTTGAATTCTGCCGGCAGCGTTCGATTAGTCGTGTCATTTTACGCAGGAAATGCTTGTTCCCATTTCCCGATAGCGATCCTGGTAGTCAAAATACTGTAAAACACGTTTTCATACATATTAGTGAATTCCAGAGGAACGGAGGCTCAACTTTGAATTCTGCCGACAGCGTTCGATTAGTCGTGTCATTTTACGTAGGAAATGCTTGTTTCCATTTCCTGATAACGATCCTGGGAGCCAAAATACTGTAAAACACGTTTTCATACATATTAGTGAATTCCAGAGGAACGGAGGCTCCGATTTGAATTCTGCAGGCAGCATTCGATTAGTCGTGTCATTTTAGGTAGGAAATAATTGTTCCCATTTCCAGATAGCCATCCTGGGAGTCAAAATACTGTAAAACACGTTTTCATGGATATTAGTGAATTCGAGAGGAACGGAGGCTTGGCTTTGAATTCTGCCGGCAGCGTTCGATTAGTCGTGTCATTTTACGTAGGAAATAATTGTTCCCATTTCCTGATAGCGATCCTGGGAGTCAAAATACTGTAAAACACGTTTTCATACATATTAGTGAATTCCAGAGGAACCGGAGGCTCCGATTTGAATTCTGCCGGCAGCATTCCATTACTCCTGCCATTTTACGTAGGAAATGCTTGTTCCCATTTCCCGATAGCGATCCTGGGAGCCAAAATACTGTAAAACACGTTTTCATACATATTAGTGAATTCCAGAGGAACGGAGGCCCGGATTTGAATTCTGCCGACAGCATTCGATTAGTCGTGTGATTTTACGCAGGAAATGCTTGTTCCCATTTCCCGATAGCGATCCTGGGAGCCATAATACTGTAAAACACGTTTTCATGTATATTAGTGAATTCGAGAGGAACGGAGGCTTGGATTTGAATTCTGCCGGCAGCGTTCGATTACTTGTGTCATTTTACGTAGGAAATGCTTGTTCCCATTTCCCGATAGCGATCCTGGGAGCCAAAATACTGTAAAACACGTTTTCATACATATTAGTGAATTCCAGAGGAACGGAGGCTCCGATTTGAATTCTGCCGACAGCATTCGATTAGTCGTGTCATTTTACGTAGGAAATAATTGTTCCCATTTCCTGATAGCGATCCTGGGAGTCAAAATACTGTAAAACACGTTTTCATACATATTAGTGAATTCGAGAGGAACGGAGGCTTGGCTTTGAATTCTGCCGGCAGCGTTCGATTAGTCGTGTCATTTTACGTAGGAAATAATTGTTCCCATTTCCCGATAGCGATCCTGGGAGCCAAAATACTGTAAAACACGTTTTCATACATATTAGTGAATTCCAGAGGAACGGAGGCTCCGATTTGAATTCTGCCGACAGCATTCGATTAGTCGTGTCATTTTACGCAGGAAATGCTTGTTCCCATTTCCCGATAGCGATCCTGGTAGTCAAAATACTGTAAAACACGTTTTCATACATATTAGTGAATTCCAGAGGAACGGAGGCTCAACTTTGAATTCTGCCGACAGCGTTCGATTAGTCGTGTCATTTTACGTAGGAAATGCTTGTTCCCATTTCCCGATAGCGATCCTGGTAGTCAAAATACTGTAAAACACGTTTTCATACATATTAGTGAATTCCAGAGGAACGGAGGCTCAACTTTGAATTCTGCCGACAGCGTTCGATTAGTCGTGTCATTTTACGTAGGAAATGCTTGTTTCCATTTCCTGATAACGATCCTGGGAGCCAAAATACTGTAAAACACGTTTTCATACATATTAGTGAATTCCAGAGGAACGGAGGCTCCGATTTGAATTCTGCAGGCAGCATTCGATTAGTCGTGTCATTTTAGGTAGGAAATAATTGTTCCCATTTCCAGATAGCCATCCTGGGAGTCAAAATACTGTAAAACACGTTTTCATGGATATTAGTGAATTCGAGAGGAACGGAGGCTTGGCTTTGAATTCTGCCGGCAGCGTTCGATTAGTCGTGTCATTTTACGTAGGAAATAATTGTTCCCATTTCCTGATAGCGATCCTGGGAGTCAAAATACTGTAAAACACGTTTTCATACATATTAGTGAATTCCAGAGGAACGGAGGCTCCGATTTGAATTCTGCCGACAGCATTCGATTAGTCGTGTCATTTTACGCAGGAAATGCTTGTTCCCATTTCCCGATAGCGATCCTGGGAGCCAAAATACTGTAAAAGACGTTTTCATACACATTAGTGAATTCCAGAGGAACGGAGGCCCGGATTTGAATTCTGCCGACAGCGTTCGATTAGTCGTGTCATTTTACGCAGGAAATGCTTGTTCCCATTTCCCGATAGCGATCCTGGGAGCCATAATACTGTAAAACACGTTTTCACGGATATTAGTGAATTCGAGAGGAACGGAGGCTCCGATTTGAATTCTGCAGGCAGCATTCGATTAGTCGTGTCATTTTACGTAGGAAATAATTGTTCCCATTTCCAGATAGCCATCCTGGGAGTCAAAATACTGTAAAACACGTTTTCATGGATATTAGTGAATTCGGGAGGAACGGAGGCTTGGCTTTGAATTCTGCCGGCAGCGTTCGATTAGTCGTGTCATTTTACGTAGGAAATAATTGTTCCCATTTCCTGATAGCGATCCTGGGAGTCAAAATACTGTAAAACACGTTTTCATACATATTAGTGAATTCCAGAGGAACCGGAGGCTCCGATTTGAATTCTGCCGGCAGCATTCCATTACTCCTGCCATTTTACGTAGGAAATGCTTGTTCCCATTTCCCGATAGCGATCCTGGGAGCCAAAATACTGTAAAACACGTTTTCATACATATTAGTGAATTCCAGAGGAACGGAGGCCCGGATTTGAATTCTGCCGACAGCATTCCATTAGTCGTGTGATTTTACGCAGGAAATGCTTGTTCCCATTTCCCGATAGCGATCCTGGGAGCCATAATACTGTAAAACACGTTTTCATACATATTAGTGAATTCCAGAGGAACGGAGGCTCCGATTTGAATTCTGCCGACAGCATTCGATTAGTCGTGTCATTTTACGTAGGAAATAATTGTTCCCATTTCCCGATAGCGATCCTGGGAGTCAAAATACTGTAAAACACGTTTTCATGGATATTAGTGAATTCGAGAGGAACGGAGGCTTGGCTTTGAATTCTGCCGGCAGCGTTCGATTAGTCGTGTCATTTTACGTAGGAAATAATTGTTCCCATTTCCCGATAGCGATCCTGGGAGCCAAAATACTGTAAAACACGTTTTCATACATATTAGTGAATTCCAGAGGAACGGAGGCTCCGATTTGAATTCTGCCGACAGCATTCGATTAGTCGTGTCATTTTACGTAGGAAATGCTTGTTCCCATTTCCCGATAGCGATCCTGGGAGCCAAAATACTGTAAAACACGTTTTCATACATATTAGTGAATTCCAGAGGAACGGAGGCTCAACTTTGAATTCTGCCGGCAGCGTTCGATTAGTCGTGTCATTTTACGCAGGAAATGCTTGTTCCCATTTCCCGATAGCGATCCTGGTAGTCAAAATACTGTAAAACACGTTTTCATACATATTAGTGAATTCCAGAGGAACGGAGGCTCAACTTTGAATTCTGCCGACAGCGTTCGATTAGTCGTGTCATTTTACGTAGGAAATGCTTGTTTCCATTTCCTGATAACGATCCTGGGAGCCAAAATACTGTAAAACACGTTTTCATACATATTAGTGAATTCCAGAGGAACGGAGGCTCCGATTTGAATTCTGCCGGCAGCATTCCATTACTCCTGTCATTTTACGTAGGAAACGCTTGTTCCCATTTCCCGATAGCGATCCTGGGAGCCAAAATACTGTAAAAGACGTTTTCATACACATTAGTGAATTCCAGAGGAACGGAGGCCCGGATTTGAATTCTGCCGACAGCATTCGATTAGTCGTGTCATTTTACGCAGGAAATGCTTGTTCCCATTTCCCGATAGCGATCCTCGGAGCCATAATACTGTAAAACACGTTTTCACGGATATTAGTGAATTCGAGAGGAACGGAGGCTCCGATTTGAATTCTGCAGGCAGCATTCGATTAGTCGTGTCATTTTACGTAGGAAATAATTGTTCCCATTTCCAGATAGCCATCCTGGGAGTCAAAATACTGTAAAACACGTTTTCATGGATATTAGTGAATTCGAGAGGAACGGAGGCTTGGATTTGAATTCTGCCGGCAGCGTTCGATTAGTCGTGTGATTTTACGCAGGAAATGCTTGTTCCCATTTCCCGATAGCGATCCTGGGAGCCATAATACTGTAAAACACGTTTTCATGTATATTGGTGAATTCGAGAGGAACGGAGGCTTGGATTTGAATTCTGCCGGCAGCGTTCGATTACTTGTGTCATTTTACGTAGGAAATGCTTGTTCCCATTTCCAGATAGCCATCCTGGGAGTCAAAATACTGTAAAACACGTTTTCATGGATATTAGTGAATTCGGGAGGAACGGAGGCTTGGCTTTGAATTCTGCCGGCAGCGTTCGATTAGTCGTGTCATTTTACGTAGGAAATAATTGTTCCCATTTCCTGATAGCGATCCTGGGAGTCAAAATACTGTAAAACACGTTTTGATACATATTAGTGAATTCCAGAGGAACCGGAGGCTCCGATTTGAATTCTGCCGGCAGCATTCCATTACTCCTGCCATTTTACGTAGGAAATGCTTGTTCCCATTTCCCGATAGCGATCCTGGGAGCCAAAATACTGTAAAACACGTTTTCATACATATTAGTGAATTCCAGAGGAACGGAGGCCCGGATTTGAATTCTGCCGACAGCATTCGATTAGTCGTGTGATTTTACGCAGGAAATGCTTGTTCCCATTTCCCGATAGCGATCCTGGGAGCCATAATACTGTAAAACACGTTTTCATACATATTAGTGAATTCCAGAGGAACGGACGCTCCGATTTGAATTCTGCCGACAGCATTCGATTAGTCGTGTCATTTTACGCAGGAAATGCTTGTTCCCATTTCCCGATAGCGATCCTGGTAGTCAAAATACTGTAAAACACGTTTTCATACATATTAGTGAATTCCAGAGGAACGGAGGCTCAACTTTGAATTCTGCCGACAGCGTTCGATTAGTCGTGTCATTTTACGTAGGAAATGCTTGTTTCCATTTCCTGATAACGATCCTGGGAGCCAAAATACTGTAAAACACGTTTTCATACATATTAGTGAATTCCAGAGGAACGGAGGCTCCGATTTGAATTCTGCCGGCAGCATTCCATTACTCCTGTCATTTTACGTAGGAAACGCTTGTTCCCATTTCCCGATAGCGATCCTGGGAGCCAAAATACTGTAAAAGACGTTTTCATACACATTAGTGAATTCCAGAGGAACGGAGGCCCGGATTTGAATTCTGCCGACAGCGTTCGATTAGTCGTGTCATTTTACGCAGGAAATGCTTGTTCCCATTTCCCGATAGCGATCCTGGGAGCCATAATACTGTAAAACACGTTTTCACGGATATTAGTGAATTCGAGAGGAACGGAGGCTCCGATTTGAATTCTGCAGGCAGCATTCGATTAGTCGTGTCATTTTACGTAGGAAATAATTGTTCCCATTTCCAGATAGCCATCCTGGGAGTCAAAATACTGTAAAACACGTTTTCATGGATATTAGTGAATTCGGGAGGAACGGAGGCTTGGCTTTGAATTCTGCCGGCAGCGTTCGATTAGTCGTGTCATTTTACGTAGGAAATAATTGTTCCCATTTCCCGATAGCGATCCTGGGAGCCAAAATACTGTAAAACACGTTTTCATACATATTAGTGAATTCCAGAGGAACGGAGGCTCCGATTTGAATTCTGCCGACAGCATTCCATTACTCCTGTCATTTTACGTAGGAAACGCTTGTTCCCATTTCCCGATAGCGATCCTGGGAGCCAAAATACTGTAAAAGACGTTTTCATACACATTAGTGAATTCCAGAGGAACGGAGGCCCGGATTTGAATTCTGCCGACAGCGTTCGATTAGTCGTGTCATTTTACGCAGGAAATGCTTGTTCCCATTTCCCGATAGCGATCCTGGGAGCCATAATACTGTAAAACACGTTTTCACGGATATTAGTGAATTCGAGAGGAACGGAGGCTCCGATTTGAATTCTGCAGGCAGCATTCGATTAGTCGTGTCATTTTACGTAGGAAATAATTGTTCCCATTTCCAGATAGCCATCCTGGGAGTCAAAATACTGTAAAACACGTTTTCATGGATATTAGTGAATTCGGGAGGAACGGAGGCTTGGCTTTGAATTCTGCCGGCAGCGTTCGATTAGTCGTGTCATTTTACGTAGGAAATAATTGTTCCCATTTCCCGATAGCGATCCTGGGAGCCAAAATACTGTAAAACACGTTTTCATACATATTAGTGAATTCCAGAGGAACGGAGGCTCCGATTTGAATTCTGCCGACAGCATTCGATTAGTCGTGTCATTTTACGCAGGAAATGCTTGTTCCCATTTCCCGATAGCGATCCTGGGAGCCAAAATACTGTAAAACACGTTTTCATGGATATTAGTGAATTCGGGAGGAACGGAGGCTCAACTTTGAATTCTGCCGGCAGCGTTCGATTAGTCGTGTCATTTTACGTAGGAAATGCTTGTTTCCATTTCCTGATAACGATCCTGGGAGCCAAAATACTGTAAAACACGTTTTCATACATATTAGTGAATTCCAGAGGAACGGAGGCTCCGATTTGAATTCTGCCGGCAGCATTCCATTACTCCTGTCATTTTACGTAGGAAACGCTTGTTCCCATTTCCCGATAGCGATCCTGGGAGCCAAAATACTGTAAAAGACGTTTTCATACACATTAGTGAATTCCAGAGGAACGGAGGCCCGGATTTGAATTCTGCCGACAGCGTTCGATTAGTCGTGTCATTTTACGCAGGAAATGCTTGTTCCCATTTCCCGATAGCGATCCTGGGAGCCATAATACTGTAAAACACGTTTTCACGGATATTAGTGAATTCGAGAGGAACGGAGGCTCCGATTTGAATTCTGCAGGCAGCATTCGATTAGTCGTGTCATTTTACGTAGGAAATAATTGTTCCCATTTCCAGATAGCCATCCTGGGAGTCAAAATACTGTAAAACACGTTTTCATGGATATTAGTGAATTCGAGAGGAACGGAGGCTTGGATTTGAATTCTGCCGGCAGCGTTCGATTAGTCGTGTCATTTTACGCAGGAAATGCTTGTTCCCATTTCCCGATAGCGATCCTGGGAGTCAAAATACTGTAAAACACGTTTTCATACATATTAGTGCATTCCAGAGGAACGGAGGCTCAACTTTGAATTCTGCCGACAGCGTTCGATTAGTCGTGTCATTTTACGTAGGAAATGCTTGTTTCCATTTCCTGATAACGATCCTGGGAGCCAAAATACTGTAAAACACGTTTTCATACATATTAGTGAATTCCAGAGGAACGGAGGCTCCGATTTGAATTCTGCAGGCAGCATTCGATTAGTCGTGTCATTTTAGGTAGGAAATAATTGTTCCCATTTCCAGATAGCCATCCTGGGAGTCAAAATACTGTAAAACACGTTTTCATGGATATTAGTGAATTCGAGAGGAACGGAGGCTTGGCTTTGAATTCTGCCGGCAGCGTTCGATTAGTCGTGTCATTTTACGTAGGAAATAATTGTTCCCATTTCCTGATAGCGATCCTGGGAGTCAAAATACTGTAAAACACGTTTTCATACATATTAGTGAATTCCAGAGGAACCGGAGGCTCCGATTTGAGTTCTGCCGGCAGCATTCCATTACTCCTGCCATTTTACGTAGGAAATGCTTGTTCCCATTTCCCGATAGCGATCCTGGGAGCCAAAATACTGTAAAACACGTTTTCATACATATTAGTGAATTCCAGAGGAACGGAGGCCCGGATTTGAATTCTGCCGACAGCATTCGATTAGTCGTGTGATTTTACGCAGGAAATGCTTGTTCCCATTTCCCGATAGCGATCCTGGGAGCCATAATACTGTAAAACACGTTTTCATGTATATTAGTGAATTCGAGAGGAACGGAGGCTTGGATTTGAATTCTGCCGGCAGCGTTCGATTACTTGTGTCATTTTACGTAGGAAATGCTTGTTCCCATTTCCCGATAGCGATCCTGGGAGCCAAAATACTGTAAAACACGTTTTCATACATATTAGTGAATTCCAGAGGAACGGAGGCTCCGATTTGAATTCTGCCGACAGCATTCGATTAGTCGTGTCATTTTACGCAGGAAATGCTTGTTGCCATTTCCCGATAGCGATCCTGGTAGTCAAAATACTGTAAAACACGTTTTCATACATATTAGTGAATTCCAGAGGAACGGAGGCTCAACTTTCAATTCTGCCGACAGCGTTCGATTAGTCGTGTCATTTTACGCAGGAAATGCTTGTTCCCATTTCCCGATAGCGATCCTGGTAGTCAAAATACTGTAAAACACGTTTTCATACATATTAGTGAATTCCAGAGGAACGGAGGCTCGGATTTGAATTCTGCCGACAGCGTTCGATTAGTCGTGTCATTTTACGCAGGAAATGCTTGTTCCCATTTCCCGATAGCGATCCTGGGAGCCATAATACTGTAAAACACGTTTTCATGGATAATAGTGAATTCGAGAGGAACGGAGGCTTGGATTTGAATTCTGCCGGCAGCGTTCGATTACTTGTGTCATTTTACGTAGGAAATGCTTGTTCCCATTTCCCGATAGCGATCCTGGGAGCCAAAATACTGTAAAACACGTTTTCATACATATTAGTGAATTCCAGAGGAACGGAGGCTCCGATTTGAATTCTGCCGACAGCATTCGATTAGTCGTGTCATTTTACGTAGGAAATAATTGTTCCCATTTCCAGATAGCCATCCTGGGAGTCAAAATACTGTAAAACACGTTTTCACGGATATTAGTGAATTCGAGAGGAACGGAGGCTCCGATTTGAATTCTGCAGGCAGCATTCGATTAGTCGTGTCATTTTAGGTAGGAAATAATTGTTCCCATTTCCAGATAGCCATCCTGGGAGTCAAAATACTGTAAAACACGTTTTCATACATATTAGTGAATTCCAGAGGAACGGAGGCTCAACTTTCAATTCTGCCGACAGCGTTCGATTAGTCGTGTCATTTTACGCAGGAAATGCTTGTTCCCATTTCCCGATAGCGATCCTGGTAGTCAAAATACTGTAAAACACGTTTTCATACATATTAGTGAATTCCAGAGGAACGGAGGCTCAAATTTGAATTCTGCCGACAGCGTTCGATTAGTCGTGTCATTTTACATAGGAAATGCTTGTTTCCATTTCCTGATAACGATCCTGGGAGCCAAAATACTGTAAAACACGTTTTCATACATATTAGTGAATTCCAGAGGAACGGAGGCTCCGATTTGAATTCTGCCGGCAGCATTCCATTACTCCTGTCATTTTACGTAGGAAACGCTTGTTCCCATTTCCCGATAGCGATCCTGGGAGCCAAAATACTGTAAAACACGTTTTCATACATATTAGTGAATTCCAAAGGAACGGAGGCTCCGATTTGAATTCTGCCGACAGCATTCGATTAGTCGTGTCATTTTACGCAGGAAATGCTTGTTCCCATTTCCTGATAACGATCCTGGGAGCCAAAATACTGTAAAACACGTTTTCATACATATTAGTGAATTCCAGAGGAACGGAGGCTCCGATTTGAATTCTGCCGGCAGCATTCCATTACTCCTGTCATTTTACGTAGGAAACGCTTGTTCCCATTTCCCGATAGCGATCCTGGGAGCCAAAATACTGTAAAAGACGTTTTCATACACATTAGTGAATTCCAGAGGAACGGAGGCCCGGATTTGAATTCTGCCGACAGCATTCGATTAGTCGTGTCATTTTACGCAGGAAATGCTTGTTCCCATTTCCCGATAGCGATCCTCGGAGCCATAATACTGTAAAACACGTTTTCACGGATATTAGTGAATTCGAGAGGAACGGAGGCTCCGATTTGAATTCTGCAGGCAGCATTCGATTAGTCGTGTCATTTTACGTAGGAAATAATTGTTCCCATTTCCAGATAGCCATCCTGGGAGTCAAAATACTGTAAAACACGTTTTCATGGATATTAGTGAATTCGAGAGGAACGGAGGCTTGGATTTGAATTCTGCCGGCAGCGTTCGATTAGTCGTGTGATTTTACGCAGGAAATGCTTGTTCCCATTTCCCGATAGCGATCCTGGGAGCCATAATACTGTAAAACACGTTTTCATGTATATTGGTGAATTCGAGAGGAACGGAGGCTTGGATTTGAATTCTGCCGGCAGCGTTCGATTACTTGTGTCATTTTACGTAGGAAATGCTTGTTCCCATTTCCAGATAGCCATCCTGGGAGTCAAAATACTGTAAAACACGTTTTCATGGATATTAGTGAATTCGGGAGGAACGGAGGCTTGGCTTTGAATTCTGCCGGCAGCGTTCGATTAGTCGTGTCATTTTACGTAGGAAATAATTGTTCCCATTTCCTGATAGCGATCCTGGGAGTCAAAATACTGTAAAACACGTTTTGATACATATTAGTGAATTCCAGAGGAACCGGAGGCTCCGATTTGAATTCTGCCGGCAGCATTCCATTACTCCTGTCATTTTACGTAGGAAACGCTTGTTCCCATTTCCCGATAGCGATCCTGGGAGCCAAAATACTGTAAAAGACGTTTTCATACACATTAGTGAATTCCAGAGGAACGGAGGCCCGGATTTGAATTCTGCCGACAGCGTTCGATTAGTCGTGTCATTTTACGCAGGAAATGCTTGTTCCCATTTCCCGATAGCGATCCTGGGAGCCATAATACTGTAAAACACGTTTTCACGGATATTAGTGAATTCGAGAGGAACGGAGGCTCCGATTTGAATTCTGCAGGCAGCATTCGATTAGTCGTGTCATTTTACGTAGGAAATAATTGTTCCCATTTCCAGATAGCCATCCTGGGAGTCAAAATACTGTAAAACACGTTTTCATGGATATTAGTGAATTCGGGAGGAACGGAGGCTCAACTTTGAATTCTGCCGACAGCGTTCGATTAGTCGTGTCATTTTACGTAGGAAATGCTTGTTTCCATTTCCTGATAACGATCCTGGGAGCCAAATACTGTAAAACACGTTTTCATACATATTAGTGAATTCCAGAGGAACGGAGGCTCCGATTTGAATTCTGCCGGCAGCATTCCATTACTCCTGTCATTTTACGTAGGAAACGCTTGTTCCCATTTCCCGATAGCGATCCTGGGAGCCAAAATACTGTAAAAGACGTTTTCATACACATTAGTGAATTCCAGAGGAACGGAGGCCCGGATTGAATTCTGCCGACAGCGTTCGATTAGTCGTGTCATTTTACGCAGGAAATGCTTGTTCCCATTTCCCGATAGCGATCCTGGGAGCCATAATACTGTAAAACACGTTTTCACGGATATTAGTGAATTCGAGAGGAACGGAGGCTCCGATTTGAATTCTGCAGGCAGCATTCGATTAGTCGTGTCATTTTACGTAGGAAATAATTGTTCCCATTTCCAGATAGCCATCCTGGGAGTCAAAATACTGTAAAACACGTTTTCATGGATATTAGTGAATTCGGGAGGAACGGAGGCTCGGCTTTGAATTCTGCCGGCAGCGTTCGATTAGTCGTGTCATTTTACGTAGGAAATAATTGTTCCCATTTCCCGATAGCGATCCTGGGAGCCAAAATACTGTAAAACACGTTTTCATACATATTAGTGAATTCCAGAGGAACGGAGGCTCCGATTTGAATTCTGCCGACAGCATTCGATTAGTCGTGTCATTTTACGCAGGAAATGCTTGTTCCCATTTCCCGATAGCGATCCTGGGAGCCAAAATACTGTAAAACACGTTTTCATGGATATTAGTGAATTCGGGAGGAACGGAGGCTCAACTTTGAATTCTGCCGACAGCGTTCGATTAGTCGTGTCATTTTACGTAGGAAATGCTTGTTTCCATTTCCTGATAACGATCCTGGGAGCCAAAATACTGTAAAACACGTTTTCATACATATTAGTGAATTCCAGAGGAACGGAGGCTCCGATTTGAATTCTGCCGCAGCATTCCATTACTCCTGTCATTTTACGTAGGAAACGCTTGTTCCCATTTCCCGATAGCGATCCTGGGAGCCAAATACTGTAAAAGACGTTTCATACACATTAGTGAATTCCAGAGGAACGGAGGCCCGGATTTGAATTCTGCCGACAGCGTTCGATTAGTCGTGTCATTTTACGCAGGAAATGCTTGTTCCCATTTCCCGATAGCGATCCTGGGAGCCATAATACTGTAAAACACGTTTTCACGGATATTAGTGAATTCGAGAGGAACGGAGGCTCCGATTTGAATTCTGCAGGCAGCATTCGATTAGTCGTGTCATTTTACGTAGGAAATAATTGTTCCCATTTCCAGATAGCCATCCTGGGAGTCAAAATACTGTAAAACACGTTTTCATGGATATTAGTGAATTCGAGAGGAACGGAGGCTTGGATTTGAATTCTGCCGGCAGCGTTCGATTAGTCGTGTCATTTTACGCAGGAAATGCTTGTTCCCATTTCCCGATAGCGATCCTGGTAGTCAAAATACTGTAAAACACGTTTTCATACATATTAGTGAATTCCAGAGGAACGGAGGCTCAACTTTGAATTCTGCCGACAGCGTTCGATTAGTCGTGTCATTTTACGTAGGAAATGCTTGTTTCCATTTCCTGATAACGATCCTGGGAGCCAAAATACTGTAAAACACGTTTTCATACATATTAGTGAATTCCAGAGGAACGGAGGCTCCGATTTGAATTCTGCAGGCAGCATTCGATTAGTCGTGTCATTTTAGGTAGGAAATAATTGTTCCCATTTCCAGATAGCCATCCTGGGAGTCAAAATACTGTAAAACACGTTTTCATGGATATTAGTGAATTCGAGAGGAACGGAGGCTTGGCTTTGAATTCTGCCGGCAGCGTTCGATTAGTCGTGTCATTTTACGTAGGAAATAATTGTTCCCATTTCCTGAAAGCGATCCTGGGAGTCAAAATACTGTAAAACACGTTTTCATACATATTAGTGAATTCCAGAGGAACCGGAGGCTCCGATTTGAGTTCTGCCGGCAGCATTCCATTACTCCTGCCATTTTACGTAGGAAATGCTTGTTCCCATTTCCCGATAGCGATCCTGGGAGCCAAAATACTGTAAAACACGTTTTCATACATATTAGTGAATTCCAGAGGAACGGAGGCCCGGATTTGAATTCTGCCGACAGCATTCGATTAGTCGTGTGATTTTACGCAGGAAATGCTTGTTCCCATTTCCCGATAGCGATCCTGGGAGCCATAATACTGTAAAACACGTTTTCATGTATATTAGTGAATTCGAGAGGAACGGAGGCTTGGATTTGAATTCTGCCGGCAGCGTTCGATTACTTGTGTCATTTTACGTAGGAAATGCTTGTTCCCATTTCCCGATAGCGATCCTGGGAGCCAAAATACTGTAAAACACGTTTTCATACATATTAGTGAATTCCAGAGGAACGGAGGCTCCGATTTGAATTCTGCCGACAGCATTCGATTAGTCGTGTCATTTTACGCAGGAAATGCTTGTTGCCATTTCCCGATAGCGATCCTGGTAGTCAAAATACTGTAAAACACGTTTTCATACATATTAGTGAATTCCAGAGGAACGGAGGCTCAACTTTCAATTCTGCCGACAGCGTTCGATTAGTCGTGTCATTTTACGCAGGAAATGCTTGTTCCCATTTCCCGATAGCGATCCTGGTAGTCAAAATACTGTAAAACACGTTTTCATACATATTAGTGAATTCCAGAGGAACGGAGGCTCGGATTTGAATTCTGCCGACAGCGTTCGATTAGTCGTGTCATTTTACGCAGGAAATGCTTGTTCCCATTTCCCGATAGCGATCCTGGGAGCCATAATACTGTAAAACACGTTTTCATGGATAATAGTGAATTCGAGAGGAACGGAGGCTTGGATTTGAATTCTGCCGGCAGCGTTCGATTACTTGTGTCATTTTACGTAGGAAATGCTTGTTCCCATTTCCCGATAGCGATCCTGGGAGCCAAAATACTGTAAAACACGTTTTCATACATATTAGTGAATTCCAAAGGAACGGAGGCTCCGATTTGAATTCTGCCGACAGCATTCGATTAGTCGTGTCATTTTACGCAGGAAATGCTTGTTCCCATTTCCCGATAGCGATCCTGGTAGTCAAAATACTGTAAAACACGTTTTCATACATATTAGTGAATTCCAGAGGAACGGAGGCTCAAATTTGAATTCTGCCGACAGCGTTCGATTAGTCGTGTCATTTTACATAGGAAATGCTTGTTTCCATTTCCTGATAACGATCCTGGGAGCCAAAATACTGTAAAACACGTTTTCATACATATTAGTGAATTCCAGAGGAACGGAGGCTCCGATTTGAATTCTGCCGGCAGCATTCCACTACTCCTGTCATTTTACGTAGGAAACGCTTGTTCCCATTTCCCGATAGCGATCCTGGGAGCCAAAATACTGTAAAACACGTTTTCATACATATTAGTGAATTCCAAAGGAACGGAGGCTCCGATTTGAATTCTGCCGACAGCATTCGATTAGTCGTGTCATTTTACGCAGGAAATGCTTGTTCCCATTTCCTGATAACGATCCTGGGAGCCAAAATACTGTAAAACACGTTTTCATACATATTAGTGAATTCCAGAGGAACGGAGGCTCCGATTTGAATTCTGCCGGCAGCATTCCATTACTCCTGTCATTTTACGTAGGAAACGCTTGTTCCCATTTCCCGATAGCGATCCTGGGAGCCAAAATACTGTAAAAGACGTTTTCATACACATTAGTGAATTCCAGAGGAACGGAGGCCCGGATTTGAATTCTGCCGACAGCATTCGATTAGTCGTGTCATTTTACGCAGGAAATGCTTGTTCCCATTTCCCGATAGCGATCCTCGGAGCCATAATACTGTAAAACACGTTTTCACGGATATTAGTGAATTCGAGAGGAACGGAGGCTCCGATTTGAATTCTGCAGGCAGCATTCGATTAGTCGTGTCATTTTACGTAGGAAATAATTGTTCCCATTTCCAGATAGCCATCCTGGGAGTCAAAATACTGTAAAACACGTTTTCATGGATATTAGTGAATTCGAGAGGAACGGAGGCTTGGATTTGAATTCTGCCGGCAGCGTTCGATTAGTCGTGTGATTTTACGCAGGAAATGCTTGTTCCCATTTCCCGATAGCGATCCTGGGAGCCATAATACTGTAAAACACGTTTTCATGTATATTGGTGAATTCGAGAGGAACGGAGGCTTGGATTTGAATTCTGCCGGCAGCGTTCGATTACTTGTGTCATTTTACGTAGGAAATGCTTGTTCCCATTTCCAGATAGCCATCCTGGGAGTCAAAATACTGTAAAACACGTTTTCATGGATATTAGTGAATTCGGGAGGAACGGAGGCTTGGCTTTGAATTCTGCCGGCAGCGTTCGATTAGTCGTGTCATTTTACGTAGGAAATAATTGTTCCCATTTCCTGATAGCGATCCTGGGAGTCAAAATACTGTAAAACACGTTTTGATACATATTAGTGAATTCCAGAGGAACCGGAGGCTCCGATTTGAATTCTGCCGGCAGCATTCCATTACTCCTGCCATTTTACGTAGGAAATGCTTGTTCCCATTTCCCGATAGCGATCCTGGGAGCCAAAATACTGTAAAACACGTTTTCATACATATTAGTGAATTCCAGAGGAACGGAGGCCCGGATTTGAATTCTGCCGACAGCATTCGATTAGTCGTGTGATTTTACGCAGGAAATGCTTGTTCCCATTTCCCGATAGCGATCCTGGGAGCCATAATACTGTAAAACACGTTTTCATACATATTAGTGAATTCCAGAGGAACGGACGCTCCGATTTGAATTCTGCCGACAGCATTCGATTAGTCGTGTCATTTTACGCAGGAAATGCTTGTTCCCATTTCCCGATAGCGATCCTGGTAGTCAAAATACTGTAAAACACGTTTTCATACATATTAGTGAATTCCAGAGGAACGGAGGCTCAACTTTGAATTCTGCCGACAGCGTTCGATTAGTCGTGTCATTTTACGTAGGAAATGCTTGTTTCCATTTCCTGATAACGATCCTGGGAGCCAAAATACTGTAAAACACGTTTTCATACATATTAGTGAATTCCAGAGGAACGGAGGCTCCGATTTGAATTCTGCCGGCAGCATTCCATTACTCCTGTCATTTTACGTAGGAAACGCTTGTTCCCATTTCCCGATAGCGATCCTGGGAGCCAAAATACTGTAAAAGACGTTTTCATACACATTAGTGAATTCCAGAGGAACGGAGGCCCGGATTTGAATTCTGCCGACAGCGTTCGATTAGTCGTGTCATTTTACGCAGGAAATGCTTGTTCCCATTTCCCGATAGCGATCCTGGGAGCCATAATACTGTAAAACACGTTTTCACGGATATTAGTGAATTCGAGAGGAACGGAGGCTCCGATTTGAATTCTGCAGGCAGCATTCGATTAGTCGTGTCATTTTACGTAGGAAATAATTGTTCCCATTTCCAGATAGCGATCCTGGGAGCCAAAATACTGTAAAACACGTTTTCATACATATTAGTGAATTCCAGAGGAACGGAGGCCCGGATTTGAATTCTGCCGACAGCATTCGATTAGTCGTGTGATTTTACGCAGGAAATGCTTGTTCCCATTTCCCGATAGCGATCCTGGGAGCCATAATACTGTAAAACACGTTTTCATACATATTAGTGAATTCCAGAGGAACGGACGCTCCGATTTGAATTCTGCCGACAGCATTCGATTAGTCGTGTCATTTTACGCAGGAAATGCTTGTTCCCATTTCCCGATAGCGATCCTGGTAGTCAAAATACTGTAAAACACGTTTTCATACATATTAGTGAATTCCAGAGGAACGGAGGCTCAACTTTGAATTCTGCCGACAGCGTTCGATTAGTCGTGTCATTTTACGTAGGAAATGCTTGTTTCCATTTCCTGATAACGATCCTGGGAGCCAAAATACTGTAAAACACGTTTTCATACATATTAGTGAATTCCAGAGGAACGGAGGCTCCGATTTGAATTCTGCCGGCAGCATTCCATTACTCCTGTCATTTTACGTAGGAAACGCTTGTTCCCATTTCCCGATAGCGATCCTGGGAGCCAAAATACTGTAAAAGACGTTTTCATACACATTAGTGAATTCCAGAGGAACGGAGGCCCGGATTTGAATTCTGCCGACAGCGTTCGATTAGTCGTGTCATTTTACGCAGGAAATGCTTGTTCCCATTTCCCGATAGCGATCCTGGGAGCCATAATACTGTAAAACACGTTTTCACGGATATTAGTGAATTCGAGAGGAACGGAGGCTCCGATTTGAATTCTGCAGGCAGCATTCGATTAGTCGTGTCATTTTACGTAGGAAATAATTGTTCCCATTTCCAGATAGCCATCCTGGGAGTCAAAATACTGTAAAACACGTTTTCATGGATATTAGTGAATTCGGGAGGAACGGAGGCTTGGCTTTGAATTCTGCCGGCAGCGTTCGATTAGTCGTGTCATTTTACGTAGGAAATAATTGTTCCCATTTCCCGATAGCGATCCTGGGAGCCAAAATACTGTAAAACACGTTTTCATACATATTAGTGAATTCCAGAGGAACGGAGGCTCCGATTTGAATTCTGCCGACAGCATTCGATTAGTCGTGTCATTTTACGCAGGAAATGCTTGTTCCCATTTCCCGGTAGCGATCCTGGGAGCCAAAATACTGTAAAACACGTTTTCATGGATATTAGTGAATTCGGGAGGAACGGAGGCTCAACTTTGAATTCTGCCGACAGCGTTCGATTAGTCGTGTCATTTTACGTAGGAAATGCTTGTTTCCATTTCCTGATAACGATCCTGGGAGCCAAAATACTGTAAAACACGTTTTCATACATATTAGTGAATTCCAGAGGAACGGAGGCTCCGATTTGAATTCTGCCGGCAGCATTCCATTACTCCTGTCATTTTACGTAGGAAACGCTTGTTCCCATTTCCCGATAGCGATCCTGGGAGCCAAAATACTGTAAAAGACGTTTTCATACACATTAGTGAATTCCAGAGGAACGGAGGCCCGGATTTGAATTCTGCCGACAGCGTTCGATTAGTCGTGTCATTTTACGCAGGAAATGCTTGTTCCCATTTCCCGATAGCGATCCTGGGAGCCATAATACTGTAAAACACGTTTTCACGGATATTAGTGAATTCGAGAGGAACGGAGGCTCCGATTTGAATTCTGCAGGCAGCATTCGATTAGTCGTGTCATTTTACGTAGGAAATAATTGTTCCCATTTCCAGATAGCCATCCTGGGAGTCAAAATACTGTAAAACACGTTTTCATGGATATTAGTGAATTCGGGAGGAACGGAGGCTTGGCTTTGAATTCTGCCGGCAGCGTTCGATTAGTCGTGTCATTTTACGTAGGAAATAATTGTTCCCATTTCCCGATAGCGATCCTGGGAGCCAAAATACTGTAAAACACGTTTTCATACATATTAGTGAATTCCAGAGGAACGGAGGCTCCGATTTGAATTCTGCCGACAGCATTCGATTAGTCGTGTCATTTTACGCAGGAAATGCTTGTTCCCATTTCCCGATAGCGATCCTGGGAGCCAAAATACTGTAAAACACGTTTTCATGGATATTAGTGAATTCGGGAGGAACGGAGGCTCCACTTTGAATTCTGCCGACAGCGTTCGATTAGTCGTGTCATTTTACGTAGGAAATGCTTGTTTCCATTTCCTGATAACGATCCTGGGAGCCAAAATACTGTAAAACACGTTTTCATACATATTAGTGAATTCCAGAGGAACGGAGGCTCCGATTTGAATTCTGCCGGCAGCATTCCATTACTCCTGTCATTTTACGTAGGAAACGCTTGTTCCCATTTCCCGATAGCGATCCTGGGAGCCAAAATACTGTAAAAGACGTTTTCATACACATTAGTGAATTCCAGAGGAACGGAGGCCCGGATTTGAATTCTGCCGACAGCGTTCGATTAGTCGTGTCATTTTACGCAGGAAATGCTTGTTCCCATTTCCCGATAGCGATCCTGGGAGCCATAATACTGTAAAACACGTTTTCACGGATATTAGTGAATTCGAGAGGAACGGAGGCTCCGATTTGAATTCTGCAGGCAGCATTCGATTAGTCGTGTCATTCTACGTAGGAAATAATTGTTCCCATTTCCAGATAGCCATCCTGGGAGTCAAAATACTGTAAAACACGTTTTCATGGATATTAGTGAATTCGAGAGGAACGGAGGCTTGGATTTGAATTCTGCCGGCAGCGTTCGATTAGTCGTGTCATTTTACGCAGGAAATGCTTGTTCCCATTTCCCGATAGCGATCCTGGTAGTCAAAATACTGTAAAACACGTTTTCATACATATTAGTGAATTCCAGAGGAACGGAGGCTCAACTTTGAATTCTGCCGACAGCGTTCGATTAGTCGTGTCATTTTACGTAGGAAATGCTTGTTTCCATTTCCTGATAACGATCCTGGGAGCCAAAATACTGTAAAACACGTTTTCATACATATTAGTGAATTCCAGAGGAACGGAGGCTCCGATTTGAATTCTGCCGGCAGCATTCCATTACTCCTGTCATTTTACGTAGGAAATGCTTGTTCCCATTTCCCGATAGCGATCCTGGGAGCCAAAATACTGTAAAACACGTTTTCATACATATTAGTGAATTCCAAAGGAACGGAGGCTCCGATTTGAATTCTGCCGACAGCATTCGATTAGTCGTGTCATTTTACGCAGGAAATGCTTGTTCCCATTTCCCGATAGCGATCCTGGGAGTCAAAATACTGTAAAACACGTTTTCATACATATTAGTGAATTCCAGAGGAACGGAGGCTCAACTTTGAATTCTGCCGACAGCGTTCGATTAGTCGTGTCATTTTACGTAGGAAATGCTTGTTTCCATTTCCTGATAACGATCCTGGGAGCCAAAATACTGTAAAACACGTTTTCATACATATTAGTGAATTCCAGAGGAACGGAGGCTCCGATTTGAATTCTGCAGGCAGCATTCGATTAGTCGTGTCATTTTAGGTAGGAAATAGTTGTTCCCATTTCCAGATAGCCATCCTGGGAGTCAAAATACTGTAAAACACGTTTTCATGGATATTAGTGAATTCGAGAGGAACGGAGGCTTGGCTTTGAATTCTGCCGGCAGCGTTCGATTAGTCGTGTCATTTTACGTAGGAAATAATTGTTCCCATTTCCTGATAGCGATCCTGGGAGTCAAAATACTGTAAAACACGTTTTCATACATATTAGTGAATTCCAGAGGAACCGGAGGCTCCGATTTGAGTTCTGCCGGCAGCATTCCATTACTCCTGCCATTTTACGTAGGAAATGCTTGTTCCCATTTCCCGATAGCGATCCTGGGAGCCAAAATACTGTAAAACACGTTTTCATACATATTAGTGAATTCCAGAGGAACGGAGGCCTGGATTTGAATTCTGCCGACAGCATTCGATTAGTCGTGTGATTTTACGCAGGAAATGCTTGTTCCCATTTCCCGATAGCGATCCTGGGAGCCATAATACTGTAAAACACGTTTTCATGTATATTAGTGAATTCGAGAGGAACGGAGGCTTGGATTTGAATTCTGCCGGCAGCGTTCGATTACTTGTGTCATTTTACGTAGGAAATGCTTGTTCCCATTTCCCGATAGCGATCCTGGGAGCCAAAATACTGTAAAACACGTTTTCATACATATTAGTGAATTCCAGAGGAACGGAGGCTCCGATTTGAATTCTGCCGACAGCATTCGATTAGTCGTGCCATTTTACGCAGGAAATGCTTGTTCCCATTTCCCGATAGCGATCCTGGTAGTCAAAATACTGTAAAACACGTTTTCATACATATTAGTGAATTCCAGAGGAACGGAGGCTCAACTTTCAATTCTGCCGACAGCGTTCGATTAGTCGTGTCATTTTACGCAGGAAATGCTTGTTCCCATTTCCCGATAGCGATCCTGGTAGTCAAAATACTGTAAAACACGTTTTCATACATATTAGTGAATTCCAGAGGAACGGAGGCTCGGATTTGAATTCTGCCGACAGCGTTCGATTAGTCGTGTCATTTTACGCAGGAAATGCTTGTTCCCATTTCCCGATAGCGATCCTGGGAGCCATAATACTGTAAAACACGTTTTCATGGATAATAGTGAATTCGAGAGGAACGGAGGCTTGGATTTGAATTCTGCCGGCAGCGTTCGATTACTTGTGTCATTTTACGTAGGAAATGCTTGTTCCCATTTCCCGATAGCGATCCTGGGAGCCAAAATACTGTAAAACACGTTTTCATACATATTAGTGAATTCCAGAGGAACGGAGGCTCCGATTTGAATTCTGCCGACAGCATTCGATTAGTCGTGTCATTTTACGTAGGAAATAATTGTTCCCATTTCCAGATAGCGATCCTGGGAGTCAAAATACTGTAAAACACGTTTTCATACATATTAGTGAATTCCAGAGGAACGGAGGCTCAACTTTGAATTCTGCCGACAGCGTTCGATTAGTCGTGTCATTTTACGTAGGAAATGCTTGTTTCCATTTCCTGATAACGATCCTGGGAGCCAAAATACTGTAAAACACGTTTTCATACATATTAGTGAATTCCAGAGGAACGGAGGCTCCGATTTGAATTCTGCCGGCAGCATTCCATTACTCCTGTCATTTTACGTAGGAAACGCTTGTTCCCATTTCCCGATAGCGATCCTGGGAGCCAAAATACTGTAAAACACGTTTTCATACATATTAGTGAATTCCAGAGGAACGGAGGCTCCGATTTGAATTCTGCCGACAGCATTCGATTAGTCGTGTCATTTTACGCAGGAAATGCTTGTTCCCATTTCCCGATAGCGATCCTGGGAGCCAAAATACTGTAAAACACGTTTTCATGGATATTAGTGAATTCGGGAGGAACGGAGGCTCAACTTTGAATTCTGCCGACAGCGTTCGATTAGTCGTGTCATTTTACGTAGGAAATGCTTGTTTCCATTTCCTGATAACGATCCTGGGAGCCAAAATACTGTAAAACACGTTTTCATACATATTAGTGAATTCCAGAGGAACGGAGGCTCCGATTTGAATTCTGCCGGCAGCATTCCATTACTCCTGTCATTTTACGTAGGAAACGCTTGTTCCCATTTCCCGATAGCGATCCTGGGAGCCAAAATACTGTAAAAGACGTTTTCATACACATTAGTGAATTCCAGAGGAACGGAGGCTCCGATTTGAATTCTGCCGGCAGCATTCCATTACTCCTGTCATTTTACGTAGGAAACGCTTGTTCCCATTTCCCGATAGCGATCCTGGGAGCCAAAATACTGTAAAAGACGTTTTCATACACATTAGTGAATTCCAGAGGAACGGAGGCCCGGATTTGAATTCTGCCGACAGCGTTCGATTAGTCGTGTCATTTTACGCAGGAAATGCTTGTTCCCATTTCCCGATAGCGATCCTGGGAGCCATAATACTGTAAAACACGTTTTCACGGATATTAGTGAATTCGAGAGGAACGGAGGCTCCGATTTGAATTCTGCAGGCAGCATTCGATTAGTCGTGTCATTTTACGTAGGAAATAATTGTTCCCATTTCCAGATAGCGATCCTGGGAGCCAAAATACTGTAAAACACGTTTTCATACATATTAGTGAATTCCAGAGGAACGGAGGCCCGGATTTGAATTCTGCCGACAGCATTCGATTAGTCGTGTGATTTTACGCAGGAAATGCTTGTTCCCATTTCCCGATAGCGATCCTGGGAGCCATAATACTGTAAAACACGTTTTCATACATATTAGTGAATTCCAGAGGAACGGACGCTCCGATTTGAATTCTGCCGACAGCATTCGATTAGTCGTGTCATTTTACGCAGGAAATGCTTGTTCCCATTTCCCGATAGCGATCCTGGTAGTCAAAATACTGTAAAACACGTTTTCATACATATTAGTGAATTCCAGAGGAACGGAGGCTCAACTTTGAATTCTGCCGACAGCGTTCGATTAGTCGTGTCATTTTACGTAGGAAATGCTTGTTTCCATTTCCTGATAACGATCCTGGGAGCCAAAATACTGTAAAACACGTTTTCATACATATTAGTGAATTCCAGAGGAACGGAGGCTCCGATTTGAATTCTGCCGGCAGCATTCCATTACTCCTGTCATTTTACGTAGGAAACGCTTGTTCCCATTTCCCGATAGCGATCCTGGGAGCCAAAATACTGTAAAACACGTTTTCATACACATTAGTGAATTCCAGAGGAACGGAGGCCCGGATTTGAATTCTGCCGACAGCGTTCGATTAGTCGTGTCATTTTACGCAGGAAATGCTTGTTCCCATTTCCCGATAGCGATCCTGGGAGCCATAATACTGTAAAACACGTTTTCACGGATATTAGTGAATTCGAGAGGAACGGAGGCTCCGATTTGAATTCTGCAGGCAGCATTCGATTAGTCGTGTCATTTTACGTAGGAAATAATTGTTCCCATTTCCAGATAGCCATCCTGGGAGTCAAAATACTGTAAAACACGTTTTCATGGATATTAGTGAATTCGGGAGGAACGGAGGCTTGGCTTTGAATTCTGCCGGCAGCGTTCGATTAGTCGTGTCATTTTACGTAGGAAATAATTGTTCCCATTTCCCGATAGCGATCCTGGGAGCCAAAATACTGTAAAACACGTTTTCATACATATTAGTCAATTCCAGAGGAACGGAGGCTCCGATTTGAATTCTGCCGACAGCATTCGATTAGTCGTGTCATTTTACGCAGGAAATGCTTGTTCCCATTTCCCGGTAGCGATCCTGGGAGCCAAAATACTGTAAAACACGTTTTCATGGATATTAGTGAATTCGGGAGGAACGGAGGCTCAACTTTGAATTCTGCCGACAGCGTTCGATTAGTCGTGTCATTTTACGTAGGAAATGCTTGTTTCCATTTCCTGATAACGATCCTGGGAGCCAAAATACTGTAAAACACGTTTTCATACATATTAGTGAATTCCAGAGGAACGGAGGCTCCGATTTGAATTCTGCCGGCAGCATTCCATTACTCCTGTCATTTTACGTAGGAAACGCTTGTTCCCATTTCCCGATAGCGATCCTGGGAGCCAAAATACTGTAAAAGACGTTTTCATACACATTAGTGAATTCCAGAGGAACGGAGGCCCGGATTTGAATTCTGCCGACAGCGTTCGATTAGTCGTGTCATTTTACGCAGGAAATGCTTGTTCCCATTTCCCGATAGCGATCCTGGGAGCCATAATACTGTAAAACACGTTTTCACGGATATTAGTGAATTCGAGAGGAACGGAGGCTCCGATTTGAATTCTGCAGGCAGCATTCGATTAGTCGTGTCATTTTACGTAGGAAATAATTGTTCCCATTTCCAGATAGCCATCCTGGGAGTCAAAATACTGTAAAACACGTTTTCATGGATATTAGTGAATTCGGGAGGAACGGAGGCTTGGCTTTGAATTCTGCCGGCAGCGTTCGATTAGTCGTGTCATTTTACGTAGGAAATAATTGTTCCCATTTCCCGATAGCGATCCTGGGAGCCAAAATACTGTAAAACACGTTTTCATACATATTAGTGAATTCCAGAGGAACGGAGGCTCCGATTTGAATTCTGCCGACAGCATTCGATTAGTCGTGTCATTTTACGCAGGAAATGCTTGTTCCCATTTCCCGATAGCGATCCTGGGAGCCAAAATACTGTAAAACACGTTTTCATGGATATTAGTGAATTCGGGAGGAACGGAGGCTCAACTTTGAATTCTGCCGACAGCGTTCGATTAGTCGTGTCATTTTACGTAGGAAATGCTTGTTTCCATTTCCTGATAACGATCCTGGGAGCCAAAATACTGTAAAACACGTTTTCATACATATTAGTGAATTCCAGAGGAACGGAGGCTCCGATTTGAATTCTGCCGGCAGCATTCCATTACTCCTGTCATTTTACGTAGGAAACGCTTGTTCCCATTTCCCGATAGCGATCCTGGGAGCCAAAATACTGTAAAAGACGTTTTCATACACATTAGTGAATTCCAGAGGAACGGAGGCCCGGATTTGAATTCTGCCGACAGCGTTCGATTAGTCGTGTCATTTTACGCAGGAAATGCTTGTTCCCATTTCCCGATAGCGATCCTGGGAGCCATAATACTGTAAAACACGTTTTCACGGATATTAGTGAATTCGAGAGGAACGGAGGCTCCGATTTGAATTCTGCAGGCAGCATTCGATTAGTCGTGTCATTCTACGTAGGAAATAATTGTTCCCATTTCCAGATAGCCATCCTGGGAGTCAAAATACTGTAAAACACGTTTTCATGGATATTAGTGAATTCGAGAGGAACGGAGGCTTGGATTTGAATTCTGCCGGCAGCGTTCGATTAGTCGTGTCATTTTACGCAGGAAATGCTTGTTCCCATTTCCCGATAGCGATCCTGGTAGTCAAAATACTGTAAAACACGTTTTCATACATATTAGTGAATTCCAGAGGAACGGAGGCTCAACTTTGAATTCTGCCGACAGCGTTCGATTAGTCGTGTCATTTTACGTAGGAAATGCTTGTTTCCATTTCCTGATAACGATCCTGGGAGCCAAAATACTGTAAAACACGTTTTCATACATATTAGTGAATTCCAGAGGAACGGAGGCTCCGATTTGAATTCTGCCGGCAGCATTCCATTACTCCTGTCATTTTACGTAGGAAACGCTTGTTCCCATTTCCCGATAGCGATCCTGGGAGCCAAAATACTGTAAAACACGTTTTCATACATATTAGTGAATTCCAAAGGAACGGAGGCTCCGATTTGAATTCTGCCGACAGCATTCGATTAGTCGTGTCATTTTACGCAGGAAATGCTTGTTCCCATTTCCCGATAGCGATCCTGGTAGTCAAAATACTGTAAAACACGTTTTCATACATATTAGTGAATTCCAGAGGAACGGAGGCTCAACTTTGAATTCTGCCGACAGCGTTCGATTAGTCGTGTCATTTTACGTAGGAAATGCTTGTTTCCATTTCCTGATAACGATCCTGGGAGCCAAAATACTGTAAAACACGTTTTCATACATATTAGTGAATTCCAGAGGAACGGAGGCTCCGATTTGAATTCTGCAGGCAGCATTCGATTAGTCGTGTCATTTTAGGTAGGAAATAGTTGTTCCCATTTCCAGATAGCCATCCTGGGAGTCAAAATACTGTAAAACACGTTTTCATGGATATTAGTGAATTCGAGAGGAACGGAGGCTTGGCTTTGAATTCTGCCGGCAGCGTTCGATTAGTCGTGTCATTTTACGTAGGAAATAATTGTTCCCATTTCCTGATAGCGATCCTGGGAGTCAAAATACTGTAAAACACGTTTTCATACATATTAGTGAATTCCAGAGGAACCGGAGGCTCCGATTTGAGTTCTGCCGGCAGCATTCCATTACTCCTGCCATTTTACGTAGGAAATGCTTGTTCCCATTTCCCGATAGCGATCCTGGGAGCCAAAATACTGTAAAACACGTTTTCATACATATTAGTGAATTCCAGAGGAACGGAGGCCTGGATTTGAATTCTGCCGACAGCATTCGATTAGTCGTGTGATTTTACGCAGGAAATGCTTGTTCCCATTTCCCGATAGCGATCCTGGGAGCCATAATACTGTAAAACACGTTTTCATGTATATTAGTGAATTCGAGAGGAACGGAGGCTTGGATTTGAATTCTGCCGGCAGCGTTCGATTAGTTGTGTCATTTTACGTAGGAAATGCTTGTTCCCATTTCCCGATAGCGATCCTGGGAGCCAAAATACTGTAAAACACGTTTTCATACATATTAGTGAATTCCAGAGGAACGGAGGCTCCGATTTGAATTCTGCCGACAGCATTCGATTAGTCGTGCCATTTTACGCAGGAAATGCTTGTTCCCATTTCCCGATAGCGATCCTGGTAGTCAAAATACTGTAAAACACGTTTTCATACATATTAGTGAATTCCAGAGGAACGGAGGCTCAACTTTCAATTCTGCCGACAGCGTTCGATTAGTCGTGTCATTTTACGCAGGAAATGCTTGTTCCCATTTCCCGATAGCGATCCTGGTAGTCATAATACTGTAAAACACGTTTTCATACATATTAGTGAATTCCAGAGGAACGGAGGCTCGGATTTGAATTCTGCCGACAGCGTTCGATTAGTCGTGTCATTTTACGCAGGAAATGCTTGTTCCCATTTCCCGATAGCGATCCTGGGAGCCATAATACTGTAAAACACGTTTTCATGGATAATAGTGAATTCGAGAGGAACGGAGGCTTGGATTTGAATTCTGCCGGCAGCGTTCGATTACTTGTGTCATTTTACGTAGGAAATGCTTGTTCCCATTTCCCGATAGCGATCCTGGGAGCCAAAATACTGTAAAACACGTTTTCATACATATTAGTGAATTCCAGAGGAACGGAGGCTCCGATTTGAATTCTGCCGACAGCATTCGATTAGTCGTGTCATTTTACGTAGGAAATAATTGTTCCCATTTCCAGATAGCGATCCTGGGAGTCAAAATACTGTAAAACACGTTTTCATACATATTAGTGAATTCCAGAGGAACGGAGGCTCAACTTTGAATTCTGCCGACAGCGTTCGATTAGTCGTGTCATTTTACGTAGGAAATGCTTGTTTCCATTTCCTGATAACGATCCTGGGAGCCAAAATACTGTAAAACACGTTTTCATACATATTAGTGAATTCCAGAGGAACGGAGGCTCCGATTTGAATTCTGCCGGCAGCATTCCATTACTCCTGTCATTTTACGTAGGAAACGCTTGTTCCCATTTCCCGATAGCGATCCTGGGAGCCAAAATACTGTAAAACACGTTTTCATACATATTAGTGAATTCCAGAGGAACGGAGGCTCCGATTTGAATTCTGCCGACAGCATTCGATTAGTCGTGTCATTTTACGCAGGAAATGCTTGTTCCCATTTCCCGATAGCGATCCTGGGAGCCAAAATACTGTAAAACACGTTTTCATGGATATTAGTGAATTCGGGAGGAACGGAGGCTCAACTTTGAATTCTGCCGACAGCGTTCGATTAGTCGTGTCATTTTACGTAGGAAATGCTTGTTTCCATTTCCTGATAACGATCCTGGGAGCCAAAATACTGTAAAACACGTTTTCATACATATTAGTGAATTCCAGAGGAACGGAGGCTCCGATTTGAATTCTGCCGGCAGCATTCCATTACTCCTGTCATTTTACGTAGGAAACGCTTGTTCCCATTTCCCGATAGCGATCCTGGGAGCCAAAATACTGTAAAAGACGTTTTCATACACATTAGTGAATTCCAGAGGAACGGAGGCCCGGATTTGAATTCTGCCGACAGCGTTCGATTAGTCGTGTCATTTTACGCAGGAAATGCTTGTTCCCATTTCCCGATAGCGATCCTGGGAGCCATAATACTGTAAAACACGTTTTCACGGATATTAGTGAATTCGAGAGGAACGGAGGCTCCGATTTGAATTCTGCAGGCAGCATTCGATTAGTCGTGTCATTTTACGTAGGAAATAATTGTTCCCATTTCCAGATAGCCATCCTGGGAGTCAAAATACTGTAAAACACGTTTTCATGGATATTAGTGAATTCGAGAGGAACGGAGGCTTGGATTTGAATTCTGCCGGCAGCGTTCGATTAGTCGTGTCATTTTACGCAGGAAATGCTTGTTCCCATTTCCCGATAGCGATCCTGGGAGTCAAAATACTGTAAAACACGTTTTCATACATATTAGTGAATTCCAGAGGAACGGAGGCTCAACTTTGAATTCTGCCGACAGCGTTCGATTAGTCGTGTCATTTTACGTAGGAAATGCTTGTTTCCATTTCCTGATAACGATCCTGGGAGCCAAAATACTGTAAAACACGTTTTCATACATATTAGTGAATTCCAGAGGAACGGAGGCTCCGATTTGAATTCTGCCGGCAGCATTCCATTACTCCTGTCATTTTACGTAGGAAACGCTTGTTCCCATTTCCCGATAGCGATCCTGGGAGCCAAAATACTGTAAAACACGTTTTCATACATATTAGTGAATTCCAAAGGAACGGAGGCTCCGATTTGAATTCTGCCGACAGCATTCGATTAGTCGTGTCATTTTACGCAGGAAATGCTTGTTCCCATTTCCCGATAGCGATCCTGGTAGTCAAAATACTGTAAAACACGTTTTCATACATATTAGTGAATTCCAGAGGAACGGAGGCTCAACTTTGAATTCTGCCGACAGCGTTCGATTAGTCGTGTCATTTTACGTAGGAAATGCTTGTTTCCATTTCCTGATAACGATCCTGGGAGCCAAAATACTGTAAAACACGTTTTCATACATATTAGTGAATTCCAGAGGAACGGAGGCTCCGATTTGAATTCTGCAGGCAGCATTCGATTAGTCGTGTCATTTTAGGTAGGAAATAATTGTTCCCATTTCCAGATAGCCATCCTGGGAGTCAAAATACTGTAAAACACGTTTTCATGGATATTAGTGAATTCGAGAGGAACGGAGGCTTGGCTTTGAATTCTGCCGGCAGCGTTCGATTAGTCGTGTCATTTTACGTAGGAAATAATTGTTCCCATTTCCTGATAGCGATCCTGGGAGTCAAAATACTGTAAAACACGTTTTCATACATATTAGTGAATTCCAGAGGAACCGGAGGCTCCGATTTGAGTTCTGCCGGCAGCATTCCATTACTCCTGCCATTTTACGTAGGAAATGCTTGTTCCCATTTCCCGATAGCGATCCTGGGAGCCAAAATACTGTAAAACACGTTTTCATACATATTAGTGAATTCCAGAGGAACGGAGGCCTGGATTTGAATTCTGCCGACAGCATTCGATTAGTCGTGTGATTTTACGCAGGAAATGCTTGTTCCCATTTCCCGATAGCGATCCTGGGAGCCATAATACTGTAAAACACGTTTTCATGTATATTAGTGAATTCGAGAGGAACGGAGGCTTGGATTTGAATTCTGCCGGCAGCGTTCGATTACTTGTGTCATTTTACGTAGGAAATGCTTGTTCCCATTTCCCGATAGCGATCCTGGGAGCCAAAATACTGTAAAACACGTTTTCATACATATTAGTGAATTCCAGAGGAACGGAGGCTCCGATTTGAATTCTGCCGACAGCATTCGATTAGTCGTGCCATTTTACGCAGGAAATGCTTGTTCCCATTTCCCGATAGCGATCCTGGTAGTCAAAATACTGTAAAACACGTTTTCATACATATTAGTGAATTCCAGAGGAACGGAGGCTCAACTTTCAATTCTGCCGACAGCGTTCGATTAGTCGTGTCATTTTACGCAGGAAATGCTTGTTCCCATTTCCCGATAGCGATCCTGGTAGTCAAAATACTGTAAAACACGTTTTCATACATATTAGTGAATTCCAGAGGAACGGAGGCTCGGATTTGAATTCTGCCGACAGCGTTCGATTAGTCGTGTCATTTTACGCAGGAAATGCTTGTTCCCATTTCCCGATAGCGATCCTGGGAGCCATAATACTGTAAAACACGTTTTCATGGATAATAGTGAATTCGAGAGGAACGGAGGCTTGGATTTGAATTCTGCCGGCAGCGTTCGATTACTTGTGTCATTTTACGTAGGAAATGCTTGTTCCCATTTCCCGATAGCGATCCTGGGAGCCAAAATACTGTAAAACACGTTTTCATACATATTAGTGAATTCCAGAGGAACGGAGGCTCCGATTTGAATTCTGCCGGCAGCATTCCATTACTCCTGTCATTTTACGTAGGAAACGCTTGTTCCCATTTCCCGATAGCGATCCTGGGAGCCAAAATACTGTAAAAGACGTTTTCATACACATTAGTGAATTCCAGAGGAACGGAGGCCCGGATTTGAATTCTGCCGACAGCGTTCGATTAGTCGTGTCATTTTACGCAGGAAATGCTTGTTCCCATTTCCCGATAGCGATCCTGGGAGCCATAATACTGTAAAACACGTTTTCACGGATATTAGTGAATTCGAGAGGAACGGAGGCTCCGATTTGAATTCTGCAGGCAGCATTCGATTAGTCGTGTCATTTTACGTAGGAAATAATTGTTCCCATTTCCAGATAGCCATCCTGGGAGTCAAAATACTGTAAAACACGTTTTCATGGATATTAGTGAATTCGAGAGGAACGGAGGCTTGGATTTGAATTCTGCCGGCAGCGTTCGATTAGTCGTGTCATTTTACGCAGGAAATGCTTGTTCCCATTTCCCGATAGCGATCCTGGTAGTCAAAATACTGTAAAACACGTTTTCATACATATTAGTGAATTCCAGAGGAACGGAGGCTCAACTTTGAATTCTGCCGACAGCGTTCGATTAGTCGTGTCATTTTACGTAGGAAATGCTTGTTTCCATTTCCTGATAACGATCCTGGGAGCCAAAATACTGTAAAACACGTTTTCATACATATTAGTGAATTCCAGAGGAACGGAGGCCCGGATTTGAATTCTGCCGACAGGATTCGATTAGTCGTGTGATTTTACGCAGGAAATGCTTGTTCCCATTTCCCGATAGCGATCCTGGGAGGCATAATACTGTAAAACACGTTTTCATGGATATTAGTGAATTCGAGAGGAACGGAGGCTTGGATTTGAATTCTGCCGGCAGCGTTCGATTACTGGTGTCATTTTACGTAGGAAATGCTTGTTCCCATTTCCCGATAGCGATCCTGGGAGCCAAAATACTGTAAAACACGTTTTCATACATATTAGTGAATTCCAGAGGAACGGAGGCTCCGATTTGAATTCTGCCGGCAGCATTCCATTACTCCTGTCATTTTACGTAGGAAACGCTTGTTCCCATTTCCCGATAGCGATCCTGGGAGCCAAAATACTGTAAAAGACGTTTTCATACATATTAGTGAATTCCAGAGGAACGGAGGCTCAACTTTGAATTCTGCCGACAGCGTTCGATTAGTCGTGTCATTTTACGTAGGAAATGCTTGTTTCCATTTCCTGATAACGATCCTGGGAGCCAAAATACTGTAAAACACGTTTTCATACATATTAGTGAATTCCAGAGGAACGGAGGCTCCGATTTGAATTCTGCCGACAGCATTCGATTAGTCGTGTCATTTTACGCAGGAAATGCTTGTTCCCATTTCCCGATAGCGATCCTGGTAGTCAAAATACTGTAAAACACGTTTTCATACATATTAGTGAATTCCAGAGGAACGGAGGCTCAACTTTGAATTCTGCCGACAGCGTTCGATTAGTCGTGTCATTTTACGTAGGAAATGCTTGTTTCCATTTCCTGATAACGATCCTGGGAGCCAAAATACTGTAAAACACGTTTTCATACATATTAGTGAATTCCAGAGGAACGGAGGCCCGGATTTGAATTCTGCCGACAGCATTCGATTAGTCGTGTGATTTTACGCAGGAAATGCTTGTTCCCATTTCCCGATAGCGATCCTGGGAGGCATAATACTGTAAAACACGTTTTCATGGATATTAGTGAATTCGAGAGGAACGGAGGCTTGGATTTGAATTCTGCCGGCAGCGTTCGATTACTGGTGTCATTTTACGTAGGAAATGCTTGTTCCCATTTCCCGATAGCGATCCTGGGAGCCAAAATACTGTAAAACACGTTTTCATACATATTAGTGAATTCCAGAGGAACGGAGGCTCCGATTTGAATTCTGCCGGCAGCATTCCATTACTCCTGTCATTTTACGTAGGAAACGCTTGTTCCCATTTCCCGATAGCGATCCTGGGAGCCAAAATACTGTAAAAGACGTTTTCATACACATTAGTGAATTCCAGAGGAACGGAGGCTCCGATTTGAATTCTGCCGGCAGCATTCCATTACTCCTGTCATTTTACGTAGGAAACGCTTGTTCCCATTTCCCGATAGCGATCCTGGGAGGCATAATACTGTAAAACACGTTTTCATGGATATTAGTGAATTCCAGAGGAACGGAGGCTCAACTTTGAATTCTGCCGACAGCGTTCGATTAGTCGTGTCATTTTACGTAGGAAATGCTTGTTTCCATTTCCTGATAACGATCCTGGGAGCCAAAATACTGTAAAACACGTTTTCATACATATTAGTGAATTCCAGAGGAACGGAGGCTCCGATTTGAATTCTGCCGGCAGCATTCCATTACTCCTGTCATTTTACGTAGGAAACGCTTGTTCCCATTTCCCGATAGCGATCCTGGGAGCCAAAATACTGTAAAAGACGTTTTCATACACATTAGTGAATTCCAGAGGAACGGAGGCCCGGATTTGAATTCTGCCGACAGCATTCGATTAGTCGTGTCATTTTACGCAGGAAATGCTTGTTCCCATTTCCCGATAGCGATCCTGGTAGTCAAAATACTGTAAAACACGTTTTCATACATATTAGTGAATTCCAGAGGAACGGAGGCTCGGATTTGAATTCTGCCGACAGCGTTCGATTAGTCGTGTCATTTTACGCAGGAAATGCTTGTTCCCATTTCCCGATAGCGATCCTGGGAGCCATAATACTGTAAAACACGTTTTCATGGATAATAGTGAATTCGAGAGGAACGGAGGCTTGGATTTGAATTCTGCCGGCAGCGTTCGATTACTTGTGTCATTTTACGTAGGAAATGCTTGTTCCCATTTCCCGATAGCGATCCTGGGAGCCAAAATACTGTAAAACACGTTTTCATACATATTAGTGAATTCCAGAGGAACGGAGGCTCCGATTTGAATTCTGCCGGCAGCATTCCATTACTCCTGTCATTTTACGTAGGAAACGCTTGTTCCCATTTCCCGATAGCGATCCTGGGAGCCAAAATACTGTAAAAGACGTTTTCATACACATTAGTGAATTCCAGAGGAACGGAGGCCCGGATTTGAATTCTGCCGACAGCGTTCGATTAGTCGTGTCATTTTACGCAGGAAATGCTTGTTCCCATTTCCCGATAGCGATCCTGGGAGCCATAATACTGTAAAACACGTTTTCACGGATATTAGTGAATTCCAGAGGAACGGAGGCTCCGATTTGAATTCTGCCGACAGCATTCGATTAGTCGTGTCATTTTACGCAGGAAATGCTTGTTCCCATTTCCCGATAGCGATCCTGGGAGCCAAAATACTGTAAAACACGTTTTCATGGATATTAGTGAATTCGGGAGGAACGGAGGCTCAACTTTGAATTCTGCCGACAGCGTTCGATTAGTCGTGTCATTTTACGTAGGAAATGCTTGTTTCCATTTCCTGATAACGATCCTGGGAGCCAAAATACTGTAAAACACGTTTTCATACATATTAGTGAATTCCAGAGGAACGGAGGCTCCGATTTGAATTCTGCCGGCAGCATTCCATTACTCCTGTCATTTTACGTAGGAAACGCTTGTTCCCATTTCCCGATAGCGATCCTGGGAGCCAAAATACTGTAAAAGACGTTTTCATACACATTAGTGAATTCCAGAGGAACGGAGGCCCGGATTTGAATTCTGCCGACAGCGTTCGATTAGTCGTGTCATTTTACGCAGGAAATGCTTGTTCCCATTTCCCGATAGCGATCCTGGGAGCCATAATACTGTAAAACACGTTTTCACGGATATTAGTGAATTCGAGAGGAACGGAGGCTCCGATTTGAATTCTGCAGGCAGCATTCGATTAGTCGTGTCATTTTACGTAGGAAATAATTGTTCCCATTTCCAGATAGCCATCCTGGGAGTCAAAATACTGTAAAACACGTTTTCATGGATATTAGTGAATTCGAGAGGAACGGAGGCTTGGATTTGAATTCTGCCGGCAGCGTTCGATTAGTCGTGTCATTTTACGCAGGAAATGCTTGTTCCCATTTCCCGATAGCGATCCTGGTAGTCAAAATACTGTAAAACACGTTTTCATACATATTAGTGAATTCCAGAGGAACGGAGGCTCAACTTTGAATTCTGCCGACAGCGTTCGATTAGTCGTGTCATTTTACGTAGGAAATGCTTGTTTCCATTTCCTGATAACGATCCTGGGAGCCAAAATACTGTAAAACACGTTTTCATACATATTAGTGAATTCCAGAGGAACGGAGGCTCCGATTTGAATTCTGCCGGCAGCATTCCATTACTCCTGTCATTTTACGTAGGAAACGCTTGTTCCCATTTCCCGATAGCGATCCTGGGAGCCAAAATACTGTAAAACACGTTTTCATACATATTAGTGAATTCCAAAGGAACGGAGGCTCCGATTTGAATTCTGCCGGCAGCATTCCATTACTCCTGTCATTTTACGTAGGAAACGCTTGTTCCCATTTCCCGATAGCGATCCTGGGAGCCAAAATACTGTAAAACACGTTTTCATACATATTAGTGAATTCCAAAGGAACGGAGGCTCCGATTTGAATTCTGCCGACAGCATTCGATTAGTCGTGTCATTTTACGTAGGAAATGCTTGTTCCCATTTCCCGATAGCGATCCTGGGAGCCAAAATACTGTAAAACACGTTTTCATACATATTAGTGAATTCCAGAGGAACGGAGGCTCCGATTTGAATTCTGCCGGCAGCATTCCATTACTCCTGTCATTTTACGTAGGAAACGCTTGTTCCCATTTCCCGATAGCGATCCTGGGAGCCAAAATACTGTAAAAGACGTTTTCATACATATTAGTGAATTCCAGAGGAACGGAGGCTCAACTTTGAATTCTGCCGACAGCGTTCGATTAGTCGTGTCATTTTACGTAGGAAATGCTTGTTTCCATTTCCTGATAACGATCCTGGGAGCCAAAATACTGTAAAACACGTTTTCATACATATTAGTGAATTCCAGAGGAACGGAGGCTCCGATTTGAATTCTGCCGACAGCATTCGATTAGTCGTGTCATTTTACGCAGGAAATGCTTGTTCCCATTTCCCGATAGCGATCCTGGTAGTCAAAATACTGTAAAACACGTTTTCATACATATTAGTGAATTCCAGAGGAACGGAGGCTCAACTTTGAATTCTGCCGACAGCGTTCGATTAGTCGTGTCATTTTACGTAGGAAATGCTTGTTTCCATTTCCTGATAACGATCCTGGGAGCCAAAATACTGTAAAACACGTTTTCATACATATTAGTGAATTCCAGAGGAACGGAGGCCCGGATTTGAATTCTGCCGACAGCATTCGATTAGTCGTGTGATTTTACGCAGGAAATGCTTGTTCCCATTTCCCGATAGCGATCCTGGGAGGCATAATACTGTAAAACACGTTTTCATGGATATTAGTGAATTCGAGAGGAACGGAGGCTTGGATTTGAATTCTGCCGGCAGCGTTCGATTACTGGTGTCATTTTACGTAGGAAATGCTTGTTCCCATTTCCCGATAGCGATCCTGGGAGCCAAAATACTGTAAAACACGTTTTCATACATATTAGTGAATTCCAGAGGAACGGAGGCTCCGATTTGAATTCTGCCGGCAGCATTCCATTACTCCTGTCATTTTACGTAGGAAACGCTTGTTCCCATTTCCCGATAGCGATCCTGGGAGCCAAAATACTGTAAAAGACGTTTTCATACACATTAGTGAATTCCAGAGGAACGGAGGCTCCGATTTGAATTCTGCCGGCAGCATTCCATTACTCCTGTCATTTTACGTAGGAAACGCTTGTTCCCATTTCCCGATAGCGATCCTGGGAGGCATAATACTGTAAAACACGTTTTCATGGATATTAGTGAATTCCAGAGGAACGGAGGCTCAACTTTGAATTCTGCCGACAGCGTTCGATTAGTCGTGTCATTTTACGTAGGAAATGCTTGTTTCCATTTCCTGATAACGATCCTGGGAGCCAAAATACTGTAAAACACGTTTTCATACATATTAGTGAATTCCAGAGGAACGGAGGCTCCGATTTGAATTCTGCCGGCAGCATTCCATTACTCCTGTCATTTTACGTAGGAAACGCTTGTTCCCATTTCCCGATAGCGATCCTGGGAGCCAAAATACTGTAAAAGACGTTTTCATACACATTAGTGAATTCCAGAGGAACGGAGGCCCGGATTTGAATTCTGCCGACAGCATTCGATTAGTCGTGTCATTTTACGCAGGAAATGCTTGTTCCCATTTCCCGATAGCGATCCTGGGAGCCATAATACTGTAAAACACGTTTTCACGGATATTAGTGAATTCGAGAGGAACGGAGGCTCCGATTTGAATTCTGCAGGCAGCATTCGATTAGTCGTGTCATTTTACGTAGGAAATAATTGTTCCCATTTCCAGGTAGCCATCCTGGGAGTCAAAATACTGTAAAACACGTTTTCATGGATATTAGTGAATTCGAGAGGAACGGAGGCTTGGATTTGAATTCTGCCGGCAGCGTTCGATTAGTCGTGTCATTTTACGCAGGAAATGCTTGTTCCCACTTCCCGATAGCGATCCTGGTAGTCAAAATACTGTAAAACACGTTTTCATACATATTAGTGAATTCCAGAGGAACGGAGGTTCAACTTTGAATTCTGCCGACAGCGTTCGATTAGTCGTGTCATTTTACGTAGGAAATGCTTGTTTCCGTTTCCTGATAACGATCCTGGGAGCCAAAATACTGTAAAACACGTTTTCATACATATTAGTGAATTCCAGAGGAACGGAGGCTCCGATTTGAATTCTGCAGGCAGCATTCGATTAGTCGTGTCATTTTAGGTAGGAAATAATTGTTCCCATTTCCAGATAGCCATCCTGGGAGTCAAAATACTGTAAAACACGTTTTCATGGATATTAGTGAATTCGCGAGGAACGGAGGCTTGGCTTTGTATTCTGCCGGCAGCGTTCGATTAGTCGTGTCATTTTACGTAGGAAATAATTGTTCCCATTTCCCGATAGCGATCCTGGGAGCCAAAATACTGTAAAACACGTTTTCATACATATTAGTGAATTCCAGAGGAACGGAGGCTCCGATTTGAATTCTGCCGACAGCATTCGATTAGTCGTGTCATTTTACGCAGGAAATGCTTGTTCCCATTTCCCGATAGCGATCCTGGGAGCCAAAATACTGTAAAACACGTTTTCATGGATATTAGTGAATTCGGGAGGAACGGAGGCTCAACTTTGAATTCTGCCGACAGCGTTCGATTAGTCGTGTCATTTTACGTAGGAAATGCTTGTTTCCATTTCCTGATAACGATCCTGGGAGCCAAAATACTGTAAAACACGTTTTCATACATATTAGTGAATTCCAGAGGAACGGAGGCTCCGATTTGAATTCTGCCGGCAGCATTCCATTACTCCTGTCATTTTACGTAGGAAACGCTTGTTCCCATTTCCCGATAGCGATCCTGGGAGCCAAAATACTGTAAAAGACGTTTTCATACACATTAGTGAATTCCAGAGGAACGGAGGCCCGGATTTGAATTCTGCCGACAGCGTTCGATTAGTCGTGTCATTTTACGCAGGAAATGCTTGTTCCCATTTCCCGATAGCGATCCTGGGAGCCATAATACTGTAAAACACGTTTTCACGGATATTAGTGAATTCGAGAGGAACGGAGGCTCCGATTTGAATTCTGCAGGCAGCATTCGATTAGTCGTGTCATTTTACGTAGGAAATAATTGTTCCCATTTCCAGATAGCCATCCTGGGAGTCAAAATACTGTAAAACACGTTTTCATGGATATTAGTGAATTCGAGAGGAACGGAGGCTTGGATTTGAATTCTGCCGGCAGCGTTCGATTAGTCGTGTCATTTTACGCAGGAAATGCTTGTTCCCATTTCCCGATAGCGATCCTGGTAGTCAAAATACTGTAAAACACGTTTTCATACATATTAGTGAATTCCAGAGGAACGGAGGCTCAACTTTGAATTCTGCCGACAGCGTTCGATTAGTCGTGTCATTTTACGTAGGAAATGCTTGTTTCCATTTCCTGATAACGATCCTGGGAGCCAAAATACTGTAAAACACGTTTTCATACATATTAGTGAATTCCAGAGGAACGGAGGCTCCGATTTGAATTCTGCCGGCAGCATTCCATTACTCCTGTCATTTTACGTAGGAAATGCTTGTTCCCATTTCCCGATAGCGATCCTGGGAGCCAAAATACTGTAAAACACGTTTTCATACATATTAGTGAATTCCAAAGGAACGGAGGCTCCGATTTGAATTCTGCCGACAGCATTCGATTAGTCGTGTCATTTTACGCAGGAAATGCTTGTTCCCATTTCCCGATAGCGATCCTGGTAGTCAAAATACTGTAAAACACGTTTTCATACATATTAGTGAATTCCAGAGGAACGGAGGCTCAACTTTGAATTCTGCCGACAGCGTTCGATTAGTCGTGTCATTTTACGTAGGAAATGCTTGTTTCCATTTCCTGATAACGATCCTGGGAGCCAAAATACTGTAAAACACGTTTTCATACATATTAGTGAATTCCAGAGGAACGGAGGCTCCGATTTGAATTCTGCAGGCAGCATTCGATTAGTCGTGTCATTTTAGGTAGGAAATAATTGTTCCCATTTCCAGATAGCCATCCTGGGAGTCAAAATACTGTAAAACACGTTTTCATGGATATTAGTGAATTCGAGAGGAACGGAGGCTTGGCTTTGAATTCTGCCGGCAGCGTTCGATTAGTCGTGTCATTTTACGTAGGAAATAATTGTTCCCATTTCCTGATAGCGATCCTGGGAGTCAAAATACTGTAAAACACGTTTTCATACATATTAGTGAATTCCAGAGGAACCGGAGGCTCCGATTTGAGTTCTGCCGGCAGCATTCCATTACTCCTGCCATTTTACGTAGGAAATGCTTGTTCCCATTTCCCGATAGCGATCCTGGGAGCCAAAATACTGTAAAACACGTTTTCATACATATTAGTGAATTCCAGAGGAACGGAGGCCCGGATTTGAATTCTGCCGACAGCATTCGATTAGTCGTGTGATTTTACGCAGGAAATGCTTGTTCCCATTTCCCGATAGCGATCCTGGGAGCCATAATACTGTAAAACACGTTTTCATGTATATTAGTGAATTCGAGAGGAACGGAGGCTTGGATTTGAATTCTGCCGGCAGCGTTCGATTACTTGTGTCATTTTACGTAGGAAATGCTTGTTCCCATTTCCCGATAGCGATCCTGGGAGCCAAAATACTGTAAAACACGTTTTCATACATATTAGTGAATTCCAGAGGAACGGAGGCTCCGATTTGAATTCTGCCGACAGCATTCGATTAGTCGTGCCATTTTACGCAGGAAATGCTTGTTCCCATTTCCCGATAGCGATCCTGGTAGTCAAAATACTGTAAAACACGTTTTCATACATATTAGTGAATTCCAGAGGAACGGAGGCTCAACTTTCAATTCTGCCGACAGCGTTCGATTAGTCGTGTCATTTTACGCAGGAAATGCTTGTTCCCATTTCCCGATAGCGATCCTGGTAGTCAAAATACTGTAAAACACGTTTTCATACATATTAGTGAATTCCAGAGGAACGGAGGCTCGGATTTGAATTCTGCCGACAGCGTTCGATTAGTCGTGTCATTTTACGCAGGAAATGCTTGTTCCCATTTCCCGATAGCGATCCTGGGAGCCATAATACTGTAAAACACGTTTTCATGGATAATAGTGAATTCGAGAGGAACGGAGGCTTGGATTTGAATTCTGCCGGCAGCGTTCGATTACTTGTGTCATTTTACGTAGGAAATGCTTGTTCCCATTTCCCGATAGCGATCCTGGGAGCCAAAATACTGTAAAACACGTTTTCATACATATTAGTGAATTCCAGAGGAACGGAGGCTCCGATTTGAATTCTGCCGACAGCATTCGATTAGTCGTGTCATTTTACGTAGGAAATAATTGTTCCCATTTCCAGATAGCGATCCTGGGAGTCAAAATACTGTAAAACACGTTTTCATACATATTAGTGAATTCCAGAGGAACGGAGGCTCAACTTTGAATTCTGCCGACAGCGTTCGATTAGTCGTGTCATTTTACGTAGGAAATGCTTGTTTCCATTTCCTGATAACGATCCTGGGAGCCAAAATACTGTAAAACACGTTTTCATACATATTAGTGAATTCCAGAGGAACGGAGGCTCCGATTTGAATTCTGCCGGCAGCATTCCATTACTCCTGTCATTTTACGTAGGAAACGCTTGTTCCCATTTCCCGATAGCGATCCTGGGAGCCAAAATACTGTAAAAGACGTTTTCATACACATTAGTGAATTCCAGAGGAACGGAGGCCCGGATTTGAATTCTGCCGACAGCGTTCGATTAGTCGTGTCATTTTACGCAGGAAATGCTTGTTCCCATTTCCCGATAGCGATCCTGGGAGCCATAATACTGTAAAACACGTTTTCACGGATATTAGTGAATTCGAGAGGAACGGAGGCTCCGATTTGAATTCTGCAGGCAGCATTCGATTAGTCGTGTCATTTTACGTAGGAAATAATTGTTCCCATTTCCAGATAGCCATCCTGGGAGTCAAAATACTGTAAAACACGTTTTCATGGATATTAGTGAATTCGAGAGGAACGGAGGCTTGGATTTGAATTCTGCCGGCAGCGTTCGATTAGTCGTGTCATTTTACGCAGGAAATGCTTGTTCCCATTTCCCGATAGCGATCCTGGTAGTCAAAATACTGTAAAACACGTTTTCATACATATTAGTGAATTCCAGAGGAACGGAGGCTCAACTTTGAATTCTGCCGACAGCGTTCGATTAGTCGTGTCATTTTACGTAGGAAATGCTTGTTTCCATTTCCTGATAACGATCCTGGTAGTCAAAATACTGTAAAACACGTTTTCATACATATTAGTGAATTCCAGAGGAACGGAGGCTCAACTTTGAATTCTGCCGACAGCGTTCGATTAGTCGTGTCATTTTACGTAGGAAATGCTTGTTTCCATTTCCTGATAACGATCCTGGGAGCCAAAATACTGTAAAACACGTTTTCATACATATTAGTGAATTCCAGAGGAACGGAGGCTCCGATTTGAATTCTGCAGGCAGCATTCGATTAGTCGTGTCATTTTAGGTAGGAAATAATTGTTCCCATTTCCAGATAGCCATCCTGGGAGTCAAAATACTGTAAAACACGTTTTCATGGATATTAGTGAATTCGAGAGGAACGGAGGCTTGGCTTTGAATTCTGCCGGCAGCGTTCGATTAGTCGTGTCATTTTACGTAGGAAATAATTGTTCCCATTTCCTGATAGCGATCCTGGGAGTCAAAATACTGTAAAACACGTTTTCATACACATTAGTGAATTCCAGAGGAACGGAGGCCCGGATTTGAATTCTGCCGACAGCGTTCGATTAGTCGTGTCATTTTACGCAGGAAATGCTTGTTCCCATTTCCCGATAGCGATCCTGGGAGCCATAATACTGTAAAACACGTTTTCACGGATATTAGTGAATTCGAGAGGAACGGAGGCTCCGATTTGAATTCTGCAGGCAGCATTCGATTAGTCGTGTCATTTTACGTAGGAAATAATTGTTCCCATTTCCAGATAGCCATCCTGGGAGTCAAAATACTGTAAAACACGTTTTCATACATATTAGTGAATTCCAGAGGAACGGAGGCTCCGATTTGAATTCTGCCGGCAGCATTCCATTACTCCTGTCATTTTACGTAGGAAACGCTTGTTCCCATTTCCCGATAGCGATCCTGGGAGCCAAAATACTGTAAAACACGTTTTCATACATATTAGTGAATTCCAAAGGAACGGAGGCTCCGATTTGAATTCTGCCGACAGCATTCGATTAGTCGTGTCATTTTACGCAGGAAATGCTTGTTCCCATTTCCCGATAGCGATCCTGGTAGTCAAAATACTGTAAAACACGTTTTCATACATATTAGTGAATTCCAGAGGAACGGAGGCTCAACTTTGAATTCTGCCGACAGCGTTCGATTAGTCGTGTCATTTTACGTAGGAAATGCTTGTTTCCATTTCCTGATAACGATCCTGGGAGCCAAAATACTGTAAAACACGTTTTCATACATATTAGTGAATTCCAGAGGAACGGAGGCTCCGATTTGAATTCTGCAGGCAGCATTCGATTAGTCGTGTCATTTTAGGTAGGAAATAATTGTTCCCATTTCCAGATAGCCATCCTGGGAGTCAAAATACTGTAAAACACGTTTTCATGGATATTAGTGAATTCGAGAGGAACGGAGGCTTGGCTTTGAATTCTGCCGGCAGCGTTCGATTAGTCGTGTCATTTTACGTAGGAAATAATTGTTCCCATTTCCTGATAGCGATCCTGGGAGTCAAAATACTGTAAAACACGTTTTCATACATATTAGTGAATTCCAGAGGAACCGGAGGCTCCGATTTGAGTTCTGCCGGCAGCATTCCATTACTCCTGCCATTTTACGTAGGAAATGCTTGTTCCCATTTCCCGATAGCGATCCTGGGAGCCAAAATACTGTAAAACACGTTTTCATACATATTAGTGAATTCCAGAGGAACGGAGGCCCGGATTTGAATTCTGCCGACAGCATTCGATTAGTCGTGTGATTTTACGCAGGAAATGCTTGTTCCCATTTCCCGATAGCGATCCTGGGAGCCATAATACTGTAAAACACGTTTTCATGTATATTAGTGAATTCCAGAGGAACGGAGGCTTGGATTTGAATTCTGCCGGCAGCGTTCGATTACTTGTGTCATTTTACGTAGGAAATGCTTGTTCCCATTTCCCGATAGCGATCCTGGGAGCCAAAATACTGTAAAACACGTTTTCATACATATTAGTGAATTCCAAAGGAACGGAGGCTCCGATTTGAATTCTGCCGACAGCATTCGATTAGTCGTGTCATTTTACGCAGGAAATGCTTGTTCCCATTTCCCGATAGCGATCCTGGTAGTCAAAATACTGTAAAACACGTTTTCATACATATTAGTGAATTCCAGAGGAACGGAGGCTCAAATTTGAATTCTGCCGACAGCGTTCGATTAGTCGTGTCATTTTACATAGGAAATGCTTGTTTCCATTTCCTGATAACGATCCTGGGAGCCAAAATACTGTAAAACACGTTTTCATACATATTAGTGAATTCCAGAGGAACGGAGGCTCCGATTTGAATTCTGCCGGCAGCATTCCATTACTCCTGTCATTTTACGTAGGAAACGCTTGTTCCCATTTCCCGATAGCGATCCTGGGAGCCAAAATACTGTAAAACACGTTTTCATACATATTAGTGAATTCCAAAGGAACGGAGGCTCCGATTTGAATTCTGCCGACAGCATTCGATTAGTCGTGTCATTTTACGCAGGAAATGCTTGTTCCCATTTCCCGATAGCGATCCTGGTAGTCAAAATACTGTAAAACACGTTTTCATACATATTAGTGAATTCCAGAGGAACGGAGGCTCAACTTTGAATTCTGCCGACAGCGTTCGATTAGTCGTGTCATTTTACGTAGGAAATGCTTGTTTCCATTTCCTGATAACGATCCTGGGAGCCAAAATACTGTAAAAGACGTTTTCATACACATTAGTGAATTCCAGAGGAACGGAGGCCCGGATTTGAATTCTGCCGACAGCGTTCGATTAGTCGTGTCATTTTACGCAGGAAATGCTTGTTCCCATTTCCCGATAGCGATCCTGGGAGCCATAATACTGTAAAACACGTTTTCACGGATATTAGTGAATTCGAGAGGAACGGAGACTCCGATTTGAATTCTGCAGGCAGCATTCGATTAGTCGTGTCATTTTACGTAGGAAATAATTGTTCCCATTTCCAGATAGCCATCCTGGGAGTCAAAATACTGTAAAACACGTTTTCATGGATATTAGTGAATTCGGGAGGAACGGAGGCTTGGCTTTGAATTCTGCCGGCAGCATTCCATTACTCCTGCCATTTTACGTAGGAAATGCTTGTTCCCATTTCCCGATAGCGATCCTGGGAGCCAAAATACTGTAAAACACGTTTTCATACATATTAGTGAATTCCAAAGGAACGGAGGCTCCGATTTGAATTCTGCCGACAGCATTCGATTAGTCGTGTCATTTTACGCAGGAAATGCTTGTTCCCATTTCCCGATAGCGATCCTGGTAGTCAAAATACTGTAAAACACGTTTTCATACATATTAGTGAATTCCAGAGGAACGGAGGCTCAAATTTGAATTCTGCCGACAGCGTTCGATTAGTCGTGTCATTTTACATAGGAAATGCTTGTTTCCATTTCCTGATAACGATCCTGGGAGCCAAAATACTGTAAAACACGTTTTCATACATATTAGTGAATTCCAGAGGAACGGAGGCTCCGATTTGAATTCTGCCGGCAGCATTCCATTACTCCTGTCATTTTACGTAGGAAACGCTTGTTCCCATTTCCCGATAGCGATCCTGGGAGCCAAAATACTGTAAAACACGTTTTCATACATATTAGTGAATTCCAGAGGAACGGAGGCTCCGATTTGAATTCTGCCGGCAGCATTCCATTACTCCTGTCATTTTACGTAGGAAACGCTTGTTCCCATTTCCCGATAGCGATCCTGGGAGCCAAAATACTGTAAAACACGTTTTCATACATATTAGTGAATTCCAAAGGAACGGAGGCTCCGATTTGAATTCTGCCGACAGCATTCGATTAGTCGTGTCATTTTACGCAGGAAATGCTTGTTCCCATTTCCCGATAGCGATCCTGGTAGTCAAAATACTGTAAAACACGTTTTCATACATATTAGTGAATTCCAGAGGAACGGAGGCTCAACTTTGAATTCTGCCGACAGCGTTCGATTAGTCGTGTCATTTTACGTAGGAAATGCTTGTTTCCATTTCCTGATAACGATCCTGGGAGCCAAAATACTGTAAAACACGTTTTCATACATATTAGTGAATTCCAGAGGAACGGAGGCTCCGATTTGAATTCTGCAGGCAGCATTCGATTAGTCGTGTCATTTTAGGTAGGAAATAATTGTTCCCATTTCCAGATAGCCATCCTGGGAGTCAAAATACTGTAAAACACGTTTTCATGGATATTAGTGAATTCGAGAGGAACGGAGGCTTGGCTTTGAATTCTGCCGGCAGCGTTCGATTAGTCGTGTCATTTTACGTAGGAAATAATTGTTCCCATTTCCTGATAGCGATCCTGGGAGTCAAAATACTGTAAAACACGTTTTCATACATATTAGTGAATTCCAGAGGAACCGGAGGCTCCGATTTGAGTTCTGCCGGCAGCATTCCATTACTCCTGCCATTTTACGTAGGAAATGCTTGTTCCCATTTCCCGATAGCGATCCTGGGAGCCAAAATACTGTAAAACACGTTTTCATACATATTAGTGAATTCCAGAGGAACGGAGGCCCGGATTTGAATTCTGCCGACAGCATTCGATTAGTCGTGTGATTTTACGCAGGAAATGCTTGTTCCCATTTCCCGATAGCGATCCTGGGAGCCATAATACTGTAAAACACGTTTTCATGTATATTAGTGAATTCGAGAGGAACGGAGGCTTGGATTTGAATTCTGCCGGCAGCGTTCGATTACTTGTGTCATTTTACGTAGGAAATGCTTGTTCCCATTTCCCGATAGCGATCCTGGGAGCCAAAATACTGTAAAACACGTTTTCATACATATTAGTGAATTCCAAAGGAACGGAGGCTCCGATTTGAATTCTGCCGACAGCATTCGATTAGTCGTGTCATTTTACGCAGGAAATGCTTGTTCCCATTTCCCGATAGCGATCCTGGTAGTCAAAATACTGTAAAACACGTTTTCATACATATTAGTGAATTCCAGAGGAACGGAGGCTCAAATTTGAATTCTGCCGACAGCGTTCGATTAGTCGTGTCATTTTACATAGGAAATGCTTGTTTCCATTTCCTGATAACGATCCTGGGAGCCAAAATACTGTAAAACACGTTTTCATACATATTAGTGAATTCCAGAGGAACGGAGGCTCCGATTTGAATTCTGCCGGCAGCATTCCATTACTCCTGTCATTTTACGTAGGAAACGCTTGTTCCCATTTCCCGATAGCGATCCTGGGAGCCAAAATACTGTAAAACACGTTTTCATACATATTAGTGAATTCCAAAGGAACGGAGGCTCCGATTTGAATTCTGCCGACAGCATTCGATTAGTCGTGTCATTTTACGCAGGAAATGCTTGTTCCCATTTCCCGATAGCGATCCTGGTAGTCAAAATACTGTAAAACACGTTTTCATACATATTAGTGAATTCCAGAGGAACGGAGGCTCAACTTTGAATTCTGCCGACAGCGTTCGATTAGTCGTGTCATTTTACGTAGGAAATGCTTGTTTCCATTTCCTGATAACGATCCTGGGAGCCAAAATACTGTAAAAGACGTTTTCATACACATTAGTGAATTCCAGAGGAACGGAGGCCCGGATTTGAATTCTGCCGACAGCGTTCGATTAGTCGTGTCATTTTACGCAGGAAATGCTTGTTCCCATTTCCCGATAGCGATCCTGGGAGCCATAATACTGTAAAACACGTTTTCACGGATATTAGTGAATTCGAGAGGAACGGAGACTCCGATTTGAATTCTGCAGGCAGCATTCGATTAGTCGTGTCATTTTACGTAGGAAATAATTGTTCCCATTTCCAGATAGCCATCCTGGGAGTCAAAATACTGTAAAACACGTTTTCATGGATATTAGTGAATTCGGGAGGAACGGAGGCTTGGCTTTGAATTCTGCCGGCAGCATTCCATTACTCCTGCCATTTTACGTAGGAAATGCTTGTTCCCATTTCCCGATAGCGATCCTGGGAGCCAAAATACTGTAAAACACGTTTTCATACATATTAGTGAATTCCAGAGGAACGGAGGCCCGGATTTGAATTCTGCCGACAGCATTCGATTAGTCGTGTGATTTTACGCAGGAAATGCTTGTTCCCATTTCCCGATAGCGATCCTGGGAGCCATAATACTGTAAAACACGTTTTCATGTATATTGGTGAATTCGAGAGGAACGGAGGCTTGGATTTGAATTCTGCCGGCAGCGTTCGATTACTTGTGTCATTTTACGTAGGAAATGCTTGTTCCCATTTCCCGATAGCGATCCTGGGAGCCAAAATACTGTAAAACACGTTTTCATACATATTAGTGAATTCCAGAGGAACGGAGGCTCCGATTTGAATTCTGCCGACAGCATTCGATTAGTCGTGTCATTTTACGTAGGAAATAATTGTTCCCATTTCCAGATAGCCATCCTGGGAGTCAAAATACTGTAAAACACGTTTTCATGGATATTAGTGAATTCGAGAGGAACGGAGGCTTGGCTTTGAATTCTGCCGGCAGCGTTCGATTAGTCGTGTCATTTTACGTAGGAAATAATTGTTCCCATTTCCCGATAGCGATCCTGGGAGCCAAAATACTGTAAAACACGTTTTCATACATATTAGTGAATTCCAGAGGAACGGAGGCTCCGATTTGAATTCTGCCGACAGCATTCGATTAGTCGTGTCATTTTACGCAGGAAATGCTTGTTCCCATTTCCCGATAGCGATCCTGGGAGCCAAAATACTGTAAAAGACGTTTTCATACACATTAGTGAATTCCAGAGGAACGGAGGCCCGGATTTGAATTCTGCCGACAGCGTTCGATTAGTCGTGTCATTTTACGCAGGAAATGCTTGTTCCCATTTCCCGATAGCGATCCTGGGAGCCATAATACTGTAAAACACGTTTTCACGGATATTAGTGAATTCGAGAGGAACGGAGGCTCCGATTTGAATTCTGCAGGCAGCATTCGATTAGTCGTGTCATTTTACGTAGGAAATAATTGTTCCCATTTCCAGATAGCCATCCTGGGAGTCAAAATACTGTAAAACACGTTTTCATGGATATTAGTGAATTCGGGAGGAACGGAGGCTTGGCTTTGAATTCTGCCGGCAGCGTTCGATTAGTCGTGTCATTTTACGTAGGAAATAATTGTTCCCATTTCCTGATAGCGATCCTGGGAGTCAAAATACTGTAAAACACGTTTTCATACATATTAGTGAATTCCAGAGGAACCGGAGGCTCCGATTTGAATTCTGCCGGCAGCATTCCATTACTCCTGCCATTTTACGTAGGAAATGCTTGTTCCCATTTCCCGATAGCGATCCTGGGAGCCAAAATACTGTAAAACACGTTTTCATACATATTAGTGAATTCCAGAGGAACGGAGGCCCGGATTTGAATTCTGCCGACAGCATTCCATTAGTCGTGTGATTTTACGCAGGAAATGCTTGTTCCCATTTCCCGATAGCGATCCTGGGAGCCATAATACTGTAAAACACGTTTTCATACATATTAGTGAATTCCAGAGGAACGGAGGCTCCGATTTGAATTCTGCCGACAGCATTCGATTAGTCGTGTCATTTTACGTAGGAAATAATTGTTCCCATTTCCAGATAGCCATCCTGGGAGTCAAAATACTGTAAAACACGTTTTCATGGATATTAGTGAATTCGAGAGGAACGGAGGCTTGGCTTTGAATTCTGCCGGCAGCGTTCGATTAGTCGTGTCATTTTACGTAGGAAATAATTGTTCCCATTTCCCGATAGCGATCCTGGGAGCCAAAATACTGTAAAACACGTTTTCATACATATTAGTGAATTCCAGAGGAACGGAGGCTCCGATTTGAATTCTGCCGACAGCGTTCGATTAGTCGTGTCATTTTACGTAGGAAATAATTGTTCCCATTTCCCGATAGCGATCCTGGGAGCCAAAATACTGTAAAACACGTTTTCATACATATTAGTGAATTCCAGAGGAACGGAGGCTCCGATTTGAATTCTGCCGACAGCATTCGATTAGTCGTGTCATTTTACGCAGGAAATGCTTGTTCCCATTTCCCGATAGCGATCCTGGGAGCCAAAATACTGTAAAAGACGTTTTCATACACATTAGTGAATTCCAGAGGAACGGAGGCCCGGATTTGAATTCTGCCGACAGCGTTCGATTAGTCGTGTCATTTTACGCAGGAAATGCTTGTTCCCATTTCCCGATAGCGATCCTGGGAGCCATAATACTGTAAAACACGTTTTCACGGATATTAGTGAATTCGAGAGGAACGGAGGCTCCGATTTGAATTCTGCCGGCAGCATTCCATTACTCCTGTCATTTTACGTAGGAAACGCTTGTTCCCATTTCCCGATAGCGATCCTGGGAGCCAAAATACTGTAAAACACGTTTTCATACATATTAGTGAATTCCAAAGGAACGGAGGCTCCGATTTGAATTCTGCCGACAGCATTCGATTAGTCGTGTCATTTTACGCAGGAAATGCTTGTTCCCATTTCCCGATAGCGATCCTGGTAGTCAAAATACTGTAAAACACGTTTTCATACATATTAGTGAATTCCAGAGGAACGGAGGCTCAACTTTGAATTCTGCCGACAGCGTTCGATTAGTCGTGTCATTTTACGTAGGAAATGCTTGTTTCCATTTCCTGATAACGATCCTGGGAGCCAAAATACTGTAAAACACGTTTTCATACATATTAGTGAATTCCAGAGGAACGGAGGCTCCGATTTGAATTCTGCAGGCAGCATTCGATTAGTCGTGTCATTTTAGGTAGGAAATAATTGTTCCCATTTCCAGATAGCCATCCTGGGAGTCAAAATACTGTAAAACACGTTTTCATGGATATTAGTGAATTCGAGAGGAACGGAGGCTTGGCTTTGAATTCTGCCGGCAGCGTTCGATTAGTCGTGTCATTTTACGTAGGAAATGCTTGTTTCCATTTCCTGATAACGATCCTGGGAGCCAAAATACTGTAAAACACGTTTTCATACATATTAGTGAATTCCAGAGGAACGGAGGCTCGGATTTGAATTCTGCCGACAGCGTTCGATTAGTCGTGTCATTTTACGCAGGAAATGCTTGTTCCCATTTCCCGATAGCGATCCTGGGAGCCATAATACTGTAAAACACGTTTTCATGGATAATAGTGAATTCGAGAGGAACGGAGGCTTGGATTTGAATTCTGCCGGCAGCGTTCGATTACTTGTGTCATTTTACGTAGGAAATGCTTGTTCCCATTTCCCGATAGCGATCCTGGGAGCCAAAATACTGTAAAACACGTTTTCATACATATTAGTGAATTCCAGAGGAACGGAGGCTCCGATTTGAATTCTGCCGACAGCATTCGATTAGTCGTGTCATTTTACGTAGGAAATAATTGTTCCCATTTCCAGATAGCCATCCTGGGAGTCAAAATACTGTAAAACACGTTTTCACGGATATTAGTGAATTCGAGAGGAACGGAGGCTCCGATTTGAATTCTGCAGGCAGCATTCGGTTAGTCGTGTCATTTTAGGTAGGAAATAATTGTTCCCATTTCCAGATAGCCATCCTGGGAGTCAAAATACTGTAAAACACGTTTTCATACATATTAGTGAATTCCAGAGGAACGGAGGCTCAACTTTCAATTCTGCCGACAGCGTTCGATTAGTCGTGTCATTTTACGCAGGAAATGCTTGTTCCCATTTCCCGATAGCGATCCTGGTAGTCAATATACTGTAAAACACGTTTTCATACATATTAGTGAATTCCAGAGGAACGGAGGCTTGGATTTGAATTCTGCCGACAGCGTTCGATTAGTCGTGTCATTTTACGCAGGAAATGCTTGTTCCCATTTCCCGATAGCGATCCTGGGAGCCATAATACTGTAAAACACGTTTTCATGGATAATAGTGAATTCGAGAGGAACGGAGGCTTGGATTTGAATTCTGCCGGCAGCGTTCGATTACTTGTGTCATTTTACGTAGGAAATGCTTGTTCCCATTTCCCGATAGCGATCCTGGGAGCCAAAATACTGTAAAACACGTTTTCATACATATTAGTGAATTCCAAAGGAACGGAGGCTCCGATTTGAATTCTGCCGACAGCATTCGATTAGTCGTGTCATTTTACGCAGGAAATGCTTGTTCCCATTTCCCGATAGCGATCCTGGTAGTCAAAATACTGTAAAACACGTTTTCATACATATTAGTGAATTCCAGAGGAACGGAGGCTCAAATTTGAATTCTGCCGACAGCGTTCGATTAGTCGTGTCATTTTACATAGGAAATGCTTGTTTCCATTTCCTGATAACGATCCTGGGAGCCAAAATACTGTAAAACACGTTTTCATACATATTAGTGAATTCCAGAGGAACGGAGGCTCCGATTTGAATTCTGCCGGCAGCATTCCATTACTCCTGTCATTTTACGTAGGAAACGCTTGTTCCCATTTCCCGATAGCGATCCTGGGAGCCAAAATACTGTAAAACACGTTTTCATACATATTAGTGAATTCCAAAGGAACGGAGGCTCCGATTTGAATTCTGCCGACAGCATTCGATTAGTCGTGTCATTTTACGCAGGAAATGCTTGTTCCCATTTCCCGATAGCGATCCTGGTAGTCAAAATACTGTAAAACACGTTTTCATACATATTAGTGAATTCCAGAGGAACGGAGGCTCAACTTTGAATTCTGCCGACAGCGTTCGATTAGTCGTGTCATTTTACGTAGGAAATGCTTGTTTCCATTTCCTGATAACGATCCTGGGAGCCAAAATACTGTAAAAGACGTTTTCATACACATTAGTGAATTCCAGAGGAACGGAGGCCCGGATTTGAATTCTGCCGACAGCGTTCGATTAGTCGTGTCATTTTACGCAGGAAATGCTTGTTCCCATTTCCCGATAGCGATCCTGGGAGCCATAATACTGTAAAACACGTTTTCACGGATATTAGTGAATTCGAGAGGAACGGAGACTCCGATTTGAATTCTGCAGGCAGCATTCGATTAGTCGTGTCATTTTACGTAGGAAATAATTGTTCCCATTTCCAGATAGCCATCCTGGGAGTCAAAATACTGTAAAACACGTTTTCATGGATATTAGTGAATTCGGGAGGAACGGAGGCTTGGCTTTGAATTCTGCCGGCAGCATTCCATTACTCCTGCCATTTTACGTAGGAAATGCTTGTTCCCATTTCCCGATAGCGATCCTGGGAGCCAAAATACTGTAAAACACGTTTTCATACATATTAGTGAATTCCAGAGGAACGGAGGCCCGGATTTGAATTCTGCCGACAGCATTCGATTAGTCGTGTGATTTTACGCAGGAAATGCTTGTTCCCATTTCCCGATAGCGATCCTGGGAGCCATAATACTGTAAAACACGTTTTCATGTATATTGGTGAATTCGAGAGGAACGGAGGCTTGGATTTGAATTCTGCCGGCAGCGTTCGATTACTTGTGTCATTTTACGTAGGAAATGCTTGTTCCCATTTCCCGATAGCGATCCTGGGAGCCAAAATACTGTAAAACACGTTTTCATACATATTAGTGAATTCCAGAGGAACGGAGGCTCCGATTTGAATTCTGCCGACAGCATTCGATTAGTCGTGTCATTTTACGTAGGAAATAATTGTTCCCATTTCCAGATAGCCATCCTGGGAGTCAAAATACTGTAAAACACGTTTTCATGGATATTAGTGAATTCGAGAGGAACGGAGGCTTGGCTTTGAATTCTGCCGGCAGCGTTCGATTAGTCGTGTCATTTTACGTAGGAAATAATTGTTCCCATTTCCCGATAGCGATCCTGGGAGCCAAAATACTGTAAAACACGTTTTCATACATATTAGTGAATTCCAGAGGAACGGAGGCTCCGATTTGAATTCTGCCGACAGCATTCGATTAGTCGTGTCATTTTACGCAGGAAATGCTTGTTCCCATTTCCCGATAGCGATCCTGGGAGCCAAAATACTGTAAAAGACGTTTTCATACACATTAGTGAATTCCAGAGGAACGGAGGCCCGGATTTGAATTCTGCCGACAGCGTTCGATTAGTCGTGTCATTTTACGCAGGAAATGCTTGTTCCCATTTCCCGATAGCGATCCTGGGAGCCATAATACTGTAAAACACGTTTTCATGGATATTAGTGAATTCGAGAGGAACGGAGGCTCCGATTTGAATTCTGCAGGCAGCATTCGATTAGTCGTGTCATTTTACGTAGGAAATAATTGTTCCCATTTCCAGATAGCCATCCTGGGAGTCAAAATACTGTAAAACACGTTTTCATGGATATTAGTGAATTCGGGAGGAACGGAGGCTTGGCTTTGAATTCTGCCGGCAGCGTTCGATTAGTCGTGTCATTTTACGTAGGAAATAATTGTTCCCATTTCCTGATAGCGATCCTGGGAGTCAAAATACTGTAAAACACGTTTTCATACATATTAGTGAATTCCAGAGGAACCGGAGGCTCCGATTTGAATTCTGCCGGCAGCATTCCATTACTCCTGCCATTTTACGTAGGAAATGCTTGTTCCCATTTCCCGATAGCGATCCTGGGAGCCAAAATACTGTAAAACACGTTTTCATACATATTAGTGAATTCCAGAGGAACGGAGGCCCGGATTTGAATTCTGCCGACAGCATTCCATTAGTCGTGTGATTTTACGCAGGAAATGCTTGTTCCCATTTCCCGATAGCGATCCTGGGAGCCATAATACTGTAAAACACGTTTTCATACATATTAGTGAATTCCAGAGGAACGGAGGCTCCGATTTGAATTCTGCCGACAGCATTCGATTAGTCGTGTCATTTTACGTAGGAAATAATTGTTCCCATTTCCAGATAGCCATCCTGGGAGTCAAAATACTGTAAAACACGTTTTCATGGATATTAGTGAATTCGAGAGGAACGGAGGCTTGGCTTTGAATTCTGCCGGCAGCGTTCGATTAGTCGTGTCATTTTACGTAGGAAATAATTGTTCCCATTTCCCGATAGCGATCCTGGGAGCCAAAATACTGTAAAACACGTTTTCATACATATTAGTGAATTCCAGAGGAACGGAGGCTCCGATTTGAATTCTGCCGACAGCGTTCGATTAGTCGTGTCATTTTACGTAGGAAATAATTGTTCCCATTTCCCGATAGCGATCCTGGGAGCCAAAATACTGTAAAACACGTTTTCATACATATTAGTGAATTCCAGAGGAACGGAGGCTCCGATTTGAATTCTGCCGACAGCATTCGATTAGTCGTGTCATTTTACGCAGGAAATGCTTGTTCCCATTTCCCGATAGCGATCCTGGGAGCCAAAATACTGTAAAAGACGTTTTCATACACATTAGTGAATTCCAGAGGAACGGAGGCCCGGATTTGAATTCTGCCGACAGCGTTCGATTAGTCGTGTCATTTTACGCAGGAAATGCTTGTTCCCATTTCCCGATAGCGATCCTGGGAGCCATAATACTGTAAAACACGTTTTCACGGATATTAGTGAATTCGAGAGGAACGGAGGCTCCGATTTGAATTCTGCCGGCAGCATTCCATTACTCCTGTCATTTTACGTAGGAAACGCTTGTTCCCATTTCCCGATAGCGATCCTGGGAGCCAAAATACTGTAAAACACGTTTTCATACATATTAGTGAATTCCAAAGGAACGGAGGCTCCGATTTGAATTCTGCCGACAGCATTCGATTAGTCGTGTCATTTTACGCAGGAAATGCTTGTTCCCATTTCCCGATAGCGATCCTGGTAGTCAAAATACTGTAAAACACGTTTTCATACATATTAGTGAATTCCAGAGGAACGGAGGCTCAACTTTGAATTCTGCCGACAGCGTTCGATTAGTCGTGTCATTTTACGTAGGAAATGCTTGTTTCCATTTCCTGATAACGATCCTGGGAGCCAAAATACTGTAAAACACGTTTTCATACATATTAGTGAATTCCAGAGGAACGGAGGCTCCGATTTGAATTCTGCAGGCAGCATTCGATTAGTCGTGTCATTTTAGGTAGGAAATAATTGTTCCCATTTCCAGATAGCCATCCTGGGAGTCAAAATACTGTAAAACACGTTTTCATGGATATTAGTGAATTCGAGAGGAACGGAGGCTTGGCTTTGAATTCTGCCGGCAGCGTTCGATTAGTCGTGTCATTTTACGTAGGAAATAATTGTTCCCATTTCCTGATAGCGATCCTGGGAGTCAAAATACTGTAAAACACGTTTTCATACATATTAGTGAATTCCAGAGGAACCGGAGGCTCCGATTTGAGTTCTGCCGGCAGCATTCCATTACTCCTGCCATTTTACGTAGGAAGTGCTTGTTCCCATTTCCCGATAGCGATCCTGGGAGCCAAAATACTGTAAAACACGTTTTCATACATATTAGTGAATTCCAGAGGAACGGAGGCCCGGATTTGAATTCTGCCGACAGCATTCGATTAGTCGTGTGATTTTACGCAGGAAATGCTTGTTCCCATTTCCCGATAGCGATCCTGGGAGCCATAATACTGTAAAACACGTTTTCATGTATATTAGTGAATTCGAGAGGAACGGAGGCTTGGATTTGAATTCTGCCGGCAGCGTTCGATTAGTTGTGTCATTTTACGTAGGAAATGCTTGTTCCCATTTCCCGATAGCGATCCTGGGAGCCAAAATACTGTAAAACACGTTTTCATACATATTAGTGAATTCCAGAGGAACGGAGGCTCCGATTTGAATTCTGCCGACAGCATTCGATTAGTCGTGTCATTTTACGCAGGAAATGCTTGTTCCCATTTCCCGATAGCGATCCTGGTAGTCAAAATACTGTAAAACACGTTTTCATACATATTAGTGAATTCCAGAGGAACGGAGGCTCAACTTTCAATTCTGCCGACAGCGTTCGATTAGTCGTGTCATTTTACGCAGGAAATGCTTGTTCCCATTTCCCGATAGCGATCCTGGTAGTCAAAATACTGTAAAACACGTTTTCATACATATTAGTGAATTCCAGAGGAACGGAGGCTCGGATTTGAATTCTGCCGACAGCGTTCGATTAGTCGTGTCATTTTACGCAGGAAATGCTTGTTCCCATTTCCCGATAGCGATCCTGGGAGCCATAATACTGTAAAACACGTTTTCATGGATAATAGTGAATTCGAGAGGAACGGAGGCTTGGATTTGAATTCTGCCGGCAGCGTTCGATTACTTGTGTCATTTTACGTAGGAAATGCTTGTTCCCATTTCCCGATAGCGATCCTGGGAGCCAAAATACTGTAAAACACGTTTTCATACATATTAGTGAATTCCAAAGGAACGGAGGCTCCGATTTGAATTCTGCCGACAGCATTCGATTAGTCGTGTCATTTTACGCAGGAAATGCTTGTTCCCATTTCCCGATAGCGATCCTGGTAGTCAAAATACTGTAAAACACGTTTTCATACATATTAGTGAATTCCAGAGGAACGGAGGCTCAAATTTGAATTCTGCCGACAGCGTTCGATTAGTCGTGTCATTTTACATAGGAAATGCTTGTTTCCATTTCCTGATAACGATCCTGGGAGCCATAATACTGTAAAACACGTTTTCACGGATATTAGTGAATTCGAGAGGAACGGAGACTCCGATTTGAATTCTGCAGGCAGCATTCGATTAGTCGTGTCATTTTAGGTAGGAAATAATTGTTCCCATTTCCAGATAGCCATCCTGGGAGTCAAAATACTGTAAAACACGTTTTCATACATATTAGTGAATTCCAGAGGAACGGAGGCTCAACTTTCAATTCTGCCGACAGCGTTCGATTAGTCGTGTCATTTTACGTAGGAAATGCTTGTTTCCATTTCCTGATAACGATCCTGGGAGCCAAAATACTGTAAAACACGTTTTCATACATATTAGTGAATTCCAGAGGAACCGGAGGCTCCGATTTGAATTCTGCCGGCAGCATTCCATTACTCCTGCCATTTTACGTAGGAAATGCTTGTTCCCATTTCCCGATAGCGATCCTGGGAGCCAAAATACTGTAAAACACGTTTTCATACATATTAGTGAATTCCAGAGGAACGGAGGCCCGGATTTGAATTCTGCCGACAGCATTCGATTAGTCGTGTGATTTTACGCAGGAAATGCTTGTTCCCATTTCCCGATAGCGATCCTGGGAGGCATAATACTGTAAAACACGTTTTCATGGATATTAGTGAATTCGAGAGGAACGGAGGCTTGGATTTGAATTCTGCCGGCAGCGTTCGATTACTGGTGTCATTTTACGTAGGAAATGCTTGTTCCCATTTCCCGATAGCGATCCTGGGAGCCAAAATACTGTAAAACACGTTTTCATACATATTAGTGAATTCCAGAGGAACGGAGGCTCCGATTTGAATTCTGCCGACAGCATTCGATTAGTCGTGTCATTTTACGCAGGAAATGCTTGTTCCCATTTCCCGATAGCGATCCTGGGAGCCAAAATACTGTAAAACACGTTTTCATACATAGTAGTGAATTCCAAAGGAACGGAGGCTCCGATTTGAATTCTGCCGACAGCATTCGATTAGTCGTGTCATTTTACGCAGGAAATGCTTGTTCCCATTTCCCGATAGCGATCCTGGTAGTCAAAATACTGTAAAACACGTTTTCATACATATTAGTGAATTCCAGAGGAACGGAGGCTCGGATTTGAATTCTGCCGACAGCGTTCGATTAGTCGTGTCATTTTACGCAGGAAATGCTTGTTCCCATTTCCCGATAGCGATCCTGGGAGCCATAATACTGTAAAACACGTTTTCATGGATAATAGTGAATTCGAGAGGAACGGAGGCTTGGATTTGAATTCTGCCGGCAGCGTTCGATTACTTGTGTCATTTTACGTAGGAAATGCTTGTTCCCATTTCCCGATAGCGATCCTGGGAGCCAAAATACTGTAAAACACGTTTTCATACATATTAGTGAATTCCAGAGGAACGGAGGCTCCGATTTGAATTCTGCCGACAGCATTCGATTAGTCGTGTCATTTTACGCAGGAAATAATTGTTCCCATTTCCCGATAGCGATCCTGGGAGCCAAAATACTGTAAAACACGTTTTCATACATATTAGTGAATTCGAGAGGAACGGAGGCTTGGCTTTGAATTCTGCCGGCAGCGTTCGATTAGTCGTGTCATTTTACGTAGGAAATAATTGTTCCCATTTCCCGATAGCGATCCTGGGAGCCAAAATACTGTAAAACACGTTTTCATACATATTAGTGAATTCCAGAGGAACGGAGGCTCCGATTTGAATTCTGCCGACAGCATTCGATTAGTCGTGTCATTTTACGCAGGAAATGCTTGTTCCCATTTCCCGATAGCGATCCTGGTAGTCAAAATACTGTAAAACACGTTTTCATACATATTAGTGAATTCCAGAGGAACGGAGGCTCAACTTTGAATTCTGCCGACAGCGTTCGATTAGTCGTGTCATTTTACGTAGGAAATGCTTGTTTCCATTTCCTGATAACGATCCTGGGAGCCAAAATACTGTAAAACACGTTTTCATACATATTAGTGAATTCCAGAAGAACGGAGGCTCCGATTTGAATTCTGCCGGCAGCATTCCATTACTCCTGTCATTTTACGTAGGAAACGCTTGTTCCCATTTCCCGATAGCGATCCTGGGAGCCAAAATACTGTAAAAGACGTTTTCATACACATTAGTGAATTCCAGAGGAACGGAGGCCCGGATTTGAATTCTGCCGACAGCGTTCGATTAGTCGTGTCATTTTACGCAGGAAATGCTTGTTCCCATTTCCCGATAGCGATCCTGGGAGCCATAATACTGTAAAACACGTTTTCACGGATATTAGTGAATTCGAGAGGAACGGAGGCTCCGATTTGAATTCTGCAGGCAGCATTCGATTAGTCGTGTCATTTTACGTAGGAAATGCTTGTTTCCATTTCCTGATAACGATCCTGGGAGCCAAAATACTGTAAAACACGTTTTCATACATATTAGTGAATTCCAGAGGAACGGAGGCTCCGATTTGAATTCTGCCGGCAGCATTCCATTACTCCTGTCATTTTACGTAGGAAACGCTTGTTCCCATTTCCCGATAGCGATCCTGGGAGCCAAAATACTGTAAAAGACGTTTTCATACACATTAGTGAATTCCAGAGGAACGGAGGCCCGGATTTGAATTCTGCCGACAGCGTTCGATTAGTCGTGTCATTTTACGCAGGAAATGCTTGTTCCCATTTCCCGATAGCGATCCTGGGAGCCATAATACTGTAAAACACGTTTTCACGGATATTAGTGAATTCGAGAGGAACGGAGGCTCCGATTTGAATTCTGCAGGCAGCATTCGATTAGTCGTGTCATTTTACGTAGGAAATAATTGTTCCCATTTCCAGATAGCCATCCTGGGAGTCAAAATACTGTAAAACACGTTTTCATGGATATTAGTGAATTCGAGAGGAACGGAGGCTTGGATTTGAATTCTGCCGGCAGCGTTCGATTAGTCGTGTCATTTTACGCAGGAAATGCTTGTTCCCATTTCCCGATAGCGATCCTGGTAGTCAAAATACTGTAAAACACGTTTTCATACATATTAGTGAATTCCAGAGGAACGGAGGCTCAACTTTGAATTCTGCCGACAGCGTTCGATTAGTCGTGTCATTTTACGTAGGAAATGCTTGTTTCCATTTCCTGATAACGATCCTGGGAGCCAAAATACTGTAAAACACGTTTTCATACATATTAGTGAATTCCAGAGGAACGGAGGCTCCGATTTGAATTCTGCAGGCAGCATTCGATTAGTCGTGTCATTTTAGGTAGGAAATAATTGTTCCCATTTCCAGATAGCCATCCTGGGAGTCAAAATACTGTAAAACACGTTTTCATGGATATTAGTGAATTCGAGAGGAACGGAGGCTTGGCTTTGAATTCTGCCGGCAGCGTTCGATTAGTCGTGTCATTTTACGTAGGAAATAATTGTTCCCATTTCCCGATAGCGATCCTGGGAGTCAAAATACTGTAAAACACGTTTTCATACATATTAGTGAATTCCAGAGGAACCGGAGGCTCCGATTTGAGTTCTGCCGGCAGCATTCCATTACTCCTGCCATTTTACGTAGGAAATGCTTGTTCCCATTTCCCGATAGCGATCCTGGGAGCCAAAATACTGTAAAACACGTTTTCATACATATTAGTGAATTCCAGAGGAACGGAGGCCCGGATTTGAATTCTGCCGACAGCATTCGATTAGTCGTGTGATTTTACGCAGGAAATGCTTGTTCCCATTTCCCGATAGCGATCCTGGGAGCCATAATACTGTAAAACACGTTTTCATGTATATTAGTGAATTCGAGAGGAACGGAGGCTTGGATTTGAATTCTGCCGGCAGCGTTCGATTACTTGTGTCATTTTACGTAGGAAATGCTTGTTCCCATTTCCCGATAGCGATCCTGGGAGCCAAAATACTGTAAAACACGTTTTCATACATATTAGTGAATTCCAGAGGAACGGAGGCTCCGATTTGAATTCTGCCGACAGCATTCGATTAGTCGTGTCATTTTACGCAGGAAATGCTTGTTGCCATTTCCCGATAGCGATCCTGGTAGTCAAAATACTGTAAAACACGTTTTCATACATATTAGTGAATTCCAGAGGAACGGAGGCTCAACTTTCAATTCTGCCGACAGCGTTCGATTAGTCGTGTCATTTTACGCAGGAAATGCTTGTTCCCATTTCCCGATAGCGATCCTGGTAGTCAAAATACTGTAAAACACGTTTTCATACATATTAGTGAATTCCAGAGGAACGGAGGCTCGGATTTGAATTCTGCCGACAGCGTTCGATTAGTCGTGTCATTTTACGCAGGAAATGCTTGTTCCCATTTCCCGATAGCGATCCTGGGAGCCATAATACTGTAAAACACGTTTTCATGGATAATAGTGAATTCGAGAGGAACGGAGGCTTGGATTTGAATTCTGCCGGCAGCGTTCGATTACTTGTGTCATTTTACGTAGGAAATGCTTGTTCCCATTTCCCGATAGCGATCCTGGGAGCCAAAATACTGTAAAACACGTTTTCATACATATTAGTGAATTCCAGAGGAACGGAGGCTCCGATTTGAATTCTGCCGACAGCATTCGATTAGTCGTGTCATTTTACGTAGGAAATAATTGTTCCCATTTCCAGATAGCCATCCTGGGAGTCAAAATACTGTAAAACACGTTTTCACGGATATTAGTGAATTCGAGAGGAACGGAGGCTCCGATTTGAATTCTGCAGGCAGCATTCGATTAGTCGTGTCATTTTAGGTAGGAAATAATTGTTCCCATTTCCAGATAGCCATCCTGGGAGTCAAAATACTGTAAAACACGTTTTCATACATATTAGTGAATTCCAGAGGAACGGAGGCTCAACTTTCAATTCTGCCGACAGCGTTCGATTAGTCGTGTCATTTTACGCAGGAAATGCTTGTTCCCATTTCCCGATAGCGATCCTGGTAGTCAAAATACTGTAAAACACGTTTTCATACATATTAGTGAATTCCAGAGGAACGGAGGCTCGGATTTGAATTCTGCCGACAGCGTTCGATTAGTCGTGTCATTTTACGCAGGAAATGCTTGTTCCCATTTCCCGATAGCGATCCTGGGAGCCATAATACTGTAAAACACGTTTTCATGGATAATAGTGAATTCGAGAGGAACGGAGGCTTGGATTTGAATTCTGCCGGCAGCGTTCGATTACTTGTGTCATTTTACGTAGGAAATGCTTGTTCCCATTTCCCGATAGCGATCCTGGGAGCCAAAATACTGTAAAACACGTTTTCATACATATTAGTGAATTCCAAAGGAACGGAGGCTCCGATTTGAATTCTGCCGACAGCGTTCGATTAGTCGTGTCATTTTACGCAGGAAATGCTTGTTCCCATTTCCCGATAGCGATCCTGGTAGTCAAAATACTGTAAAACACGTTTTCATACATATTAGTGAATTCCAGAGGAACGGAGGCTCAAATTTGAATTCTGCCGACAGCGTTCGATTAGTCGTGTCATTTTACATAGGAAATGCTTGTTTCCATTTCCTGATAACGATCCTGGGAGCCAAAATACTGTAAAACACGTTTTCATACATATTAGTGAATTCCAGAGGAACGGAGGCTCCGATTTGAATTCTGCCGGCAGCATTCCATTACTCCTGTCATTTTACGTAGGAAACGCTTGTTCCCATTTCCCGATAGCGATCCTGGGAGCCAAAATACTGTAAAACACGTTTTCATACATATTAGTGAATTCCAAAGGAACGGAGGCTCCGATTTGAATTCTGCCGACAGCATTCGATTAGTCGTGTCATTTTACGCAGGAAATGCTTGTTCCCATTTCCCGATAGCGATCCTGGTAGTCAAAATACTGTAAAACACGTTTTCATACATATTAGTGAATTCCAGAGGAACGGAGGCTCAAATTTGAATTCTGCCGACAGCGTTCGATTAGTCGTGTCATTTTACATAGGAAATGCTTGTTTCCATTTCCTGATAACGATCCTGGGAGCCAAAATACTGTAAAACACGTTTTCATACATATTAGTGAATTCCAGAGGAACGGAGGCTCCGATTTGAATTCTGCCGGCAGCATTCCATTACTCCTGTCATTTTACGTAGGAAACGCTTGTTCCCATTTCCCGATAGCGATCCTGGGAGCCAAAATACTGTAAAACACGTTTTCATACATATTAGTGAATTCCAAAGGAACGGAGGCTCCGATTTGAATTCTGCCGACAGCATTCGATTAGTCGTGTCATTTTACGCAGGAAATGCTTGTTCCCATTTCCCGATAGCGATCCTGGTAGTCAAAATACTGTAAAACACGTTTTCATACATATTAGTGAATTCCAGAGGAACGGAGGCTCAACTTTGAATTCTGCCGACAGCGTTCGATTAGTCGTGTCATTTTACGTAGGAAATGCTTGTTTCCATTTCCTGATAACGATCCTGGGAGCCAAAATACTGTAAAACACGTTTTCATACATATTAGTGAATTCCAGAGGAACGGAGGCTCCGATTTGAATTCTGCAGGCAGCATTCGATTAGTCGTGTCATTTTACGTAGGAAATAATTGTTCCCATTTCCAGATAGCCATCCTGGGAGTCAAAATACTGTAAAACACGTTTTCATGGATATTAGTGAATTCGAGAGGAACGGAGGCTTGGCTTTGAATTCTGCCGGCAGCGTTCGATTAGTCGTGTCATTTTACGTAGGAAATAATTGTTCCCATTTCCTGATAGCGATCCTGGGAGTCAAAATACTGTAAAACACGTTTTCATACATATTAGTGAATTCCAGAGGAACCGGAGGCTCCGATTTGAGTTCTGCCGGCAGCATTCCATTACTCCTGCCATTTTACGTAGGAAGTGCTTGTTCCCATTTCCCGATAGCGATCCTGGGAGCCAAAATACTGTAAAACACGTTTTCATACATATTAGTGAATTCCAGAGGAACGGAGGCCCGGATTTGAATTCTGCCGACAGCATTCGATTAGTCGTGTGATTTTACGCAGGAAATGCTTGTTCCCATTTCCCGATAGCGATCCTGGGAGCCATAATACTGTAAAACACGTTTTCATGTATATTAGTGAATTCGAGAGGAACGGAGGCTTGGATTTGAATTCTGCCGGCAGCGTTCGATTACTTGTGTCATTTTACGTAGGAAATGCTTGTTCCCATTTCCCGATAGCGATCCTGGGAGCCAAAATACTGTAAAACACGTTTTCATACATATTAGTGAATTCCAAAGGAACGGAGGCTCCGATTTGAATTCTGCCGACAGCATTCGATTAGTCGTGTCATTTTACGCAGGAAATGCTTGTTCCCATTTCCCGATAGCGATCCTGGTAGTCAAAATACTGTAAAACACGTTTTCATACATATTAGTGAATTCCAGAGGAACGGAGGCTCAAATTTGAATTCTGCCGACAGCGTTCGATTAGTCGTGTCATTTTACATAGGAAATGCTTGTTTCCATTTCCTGATAACGATCCTGGGAGCCATAATACTGTAAAACACGTTTTCACGGATATTAGTGAATTCGAGAGGAACGGAGACTCCGATTTGAATTCTGCAGGCAGCATTCGATTAGTCGTGTCATTTTAGGTAGGAAATAATTGTTCCCATTTCCAGATAGCCATCCTGGGAGTCAAAATACTGTAAAACACGTTTTCATACATATTAGTGAATTCCAGAGGAACGGAGGCTCAACTTTCAATTCTGCCGACAGCGTTCGATTAGTCGTGTCATTTTACGTAGGAAATGCTTGTTTCCATTTCCTGATAACGATCCTGGGAGCCAAAATACTGTAAAACACGTTTTCATACATATTAGTGAATTCCAGAGGAACCGGAGGCTCCGATTTGAATTCTGCCGGCAGCATTCCATTACTCCTGCCATTTTACGTAGGAAATGCTTGTTCCCATTTCCCGATAGCGATCCTGGGAGCCAAAATACTGTAAAACACGTTTTCATACATATTAGTGAATTCCAGAGGAACGGAGGCCCGGATTTGAATTCTGCCGACAGCATTCGATTAGTCGTGTGATTTTACGCAGGAAATGCTTGTTCCCATTTCCCGATAGCGATCCTGGGAGGCATAATACTGTAAAACACGTTTTCATGGATATTAGTGAATTCGAGAGGAACGGAGGCTTGGATTTGAATTCTGCCGGCAGCGTTCGATTACTGGTGTCATTTTACGTAGGAAATGCTTGTTCCCATTTCCCGATAGCGATCCTGGGAGCCAAAATACTGTAAAACACGTTTTCATACATATTAGTGAATTCCAGAGGAACGGAGGCTCCGATTTGAATTCTGCCGACAGCATTCGATTAGTCGTGTCATTTTACACAGGAAATGCTTGTTCCCATTTCCCGATAGCGATCCTGGGAGCCAAAATACTGTAAAACACGTTTTCATACATAGTAGTGAATTCCAAAGGAACGGAGGCTCCGATTTGAATTCTGCCGACAGCATTCGATTAGTCGTGTCATTTTACGCAGGAAATGCTTGTTCCCATTTCCCGATAGCGATCCTGGTAGTCAAAATACTGTAAAACACGTTTTCATACATATTAGTGAATTCCAGAGGAACGGAGGCTCGGATTTGAATTCTGCCGACAGCATTCGATTAGTCGTGTCATTTTACGTAGGAAATAATTGTTCCCATTTCCAGATAGCCATCCTGGGAGTCAAAATACTGTAAAACACGTTTTCACGGATATTAGTGAATTCGAGAGGAACGGAGGCTCCGATTTGAATTCTGCCGGCAGCATTCCATTACTCCTGTCATTTTACGTAGGAAACGCTTGTTCCCATTTCCCGATAGCGATCCTGGGAGCCAAAATACTGTAAAACACGTTTTCATACATATTAGTGAATTCCAAAGGAACGGAGGCTCCGATTTGAATTCTGCCGACAGCATTCGATTAGTCGTGTCATTTTACGCAGGAAATGCTTGTTCCCATTTCCCGATAGCGATCCTGGTAGTCAAAATACTGTAAAACACGTTTTCATACATATTAGTGAATTCCAGAGGAACGGAGGCTCAACTTTGAATTCTGCCGACAGCGTTCGATTAGTCGTGTCATTTTACGTAGGAAATGCTTGTTTCCATTTCCTGATAACGATCCTGGGAGCCAAAATACTGTAAAACACGTTTTCATACATATTAGTGAATTCCAGAGGAACGGAGGCTCCGATTTGAATTCTGCAGGCAGCATTCGATTAGTCGTGTCATTTTAGGTAGGAAATAATTGTTCCCATTTCCAGATAGCCATCCTGGGAGTCAAAATACTGTAAAACACGTTTTCATGGATATTAGTGAATTCGAGAGGAACGGAGGCTTGGCTTTGAATTCTGCCGACAGCATTCGATTAGTCGTGTGATTTTACGCAGGAAATGCTTGTTCCCATTTCCCGATAGCGATCCTGGGAGGCATAATACTGTAAAACACGTTTTCATGGATATTAGTGAATTCGAGAGGAACGGAGGCTTGGATTTGAATTCTGCCGGCAGCGTTCGATTACTGGTGTCATTTTACGTAGGAAATGCTTGTTCCCATTTCCCGATAGCGATCCTGGGAGCCAAAATACTGTAAAACACGTTTTCATACATATTAGTGAATTCCAGAGGAACGGAGGCTCCGATTTGAATTCTGCCGACAGCATTCGATTAGTCGTGTCATTTTACACAGGAAATGCTTGTTCCCATTTCCCGATAGCGATCCTGGGAGCCAAAATACTGTAAAACACGTTTTCATACATAGTAGTGAATTCCAAAGGAACGGAGGCTCCGATTTGAATTCTGCCGACAGCATTCGATTAGTCGTGTCATTTTACGCAGGAAATGCTTGTTCCCATTTCCCGATAGCGATCCTGGTAGTCAAAATACTGTAAAACACGTTTTCATACATATTAGTGAATTCCAGAGGAACGGAGGCTCGGATTTGAATTCTGCCGACAGCGTTCGATTAGTCGTGTCATTTTACGCAGGAAATGCTTGTTCCCATTTCCCGATAGCGATCCTGGGAGCCATAATACTGTAAAACACGTTTTCATGGATAATAGTGAATTCGAGAGGAACGGAGGCTTGGATTTGAATTCTGCCGGCAGCGTTCGATTACTTGTGTCATTTTACGTAGGAAATGCTTGTTCCCATTTCCCGATAGCGATCCTGGGAGCCAAAATACTGTAAAACACGTTTTCATACATATTAGTGAATTCCAGAGGAACGGAGGCTCCGATTTGAATTCTGCCGACAGCATTCGATTAGTCGTGTCATTTTACGTAGGAAATAATTGTTCCCATTTCCAGATAGCCATCCTGGGAGTCAAAATACTGTAAAACACGTTTTCATGGATATTAGTGAATTCGAGAGGAACGGAGGCTCCGATTTGAATTCTGCCGGCAGCATTCCATTACTCCTGTCATTTTACGTAGGAAACGCTTGTTCCCATTTCCCGATAGCGATCCTGGGAGCCAAAATACTGTAAAACACGTTTTCATACATATTAGTGAATTCCAAAGGAACGGAGGCTCCGATTTGAATTCTGCCGACAGCATTCGATTAGTCGTGTCATTTTACGCAGGAAATGCTTGTTCCCATTTCCCGATAGCGATCCTGGTAGTCAAAATACTGTAAAACACGTTTTCATACATATTAGTGAATTCCAGAGGAACGGAGGCTCAACTTTGAATTCTGCCGACAGCGTTCGATTAGTCGTGTCATTTTACGTAGGAAATGCTTGTTTCCATTTCCTGATAACGATCCTGGGAGCCAAAATACTGTAAAACACGTTTTCATACATATTAGTGAATTCCAGAGGAACGGAGGCTCCGATTTGAATTCTGCAGGCAGCATTCGATTAGTCGTGTCATTTTAGGTAGGAAATAATTGTTCCCATTTCCAGATAGCCATCCTGGGAGTCAAAATACTGTAAAACACGTTTTCATGGATATTAGTGAATTCGAGAGGAACGGAGGCTTGGCTTTGAATTCTGCCGACAGCATTCGATTAGTCGTGTGATTTTACGCAGGAAATGCTTGTTCCCATTTCCCGATAGCGATCCTGGGAGGCATAATACTGTAAAACACGTTTTCATGGATATTAGTGAATTCGAGAGGAACGGAGGCTTGGATTTGAATTCTGCCGGCAGCGTTCGATTACTGGTGTCATTTTACGTAGGAAATGCTTGTTCCCATTTCCCGATAGCGATCCTGGGAGCCAAAATACTGTAAAACACGTTTTCATACATATTAGTGAATTCCAGAGGAACGGAGGCTCGGATTTGAATTCTGCCGACAGCATTCGATTAGTCGTGTCATTTTACACAGGAAATGCTTGTTCCCATTTCCCGATAGCGATCCTGGGAGCCAAAATACTGTAAAACACGTTTTCATACATATTAGTGAATTCCAAAGGAACGGAGGCTCCGATTTGAATTCTGCCGACAGCATTCGATTAGTCGTGTCATTTTACGCAGGAAATGCTTGTTCCCATTTCCCGATAGCGATCCTGGTAGTCAAAATACTGTAAAACACGTTTTCATACATATTAGTGAATTCCAGAGGAACGGAGGCTCGGATTTGAATTCTGCCGACAGCGTTCGATTAGTCGTGTCATTTTACGCAGGAAATGCTTGTTCCCATTTCCCGATAGCGATCCTGGGAGCCATAATACTGTAAAACACGTTTTCATGGATAATAGTGAATTCGAGAGGAACGGAGGCTTGGATTTGAATTCTGCCGGCAGCGTTCGATTACTTGTGTCATTTTACGTAGGAAATGCTTGTTCCCATTTCCCGATAGCGATCCTGGGAGCCAAAATACTGTAAAACACGTTTTCATACATATTAGTGAATTCCAGAGGAACGGAGGCTCCGATTTGAATTCTGCCGACAGCATTCGATTAGTCGTGTCATTTTACGTAGGAAATAATTGTTCCCATTTCCAGATAGCGATCCTGGGAGTCAAAATACTGTAAAACACGTTTTCACGGATATTAGTGAATTCGAGAGGAACGGAGGCTCCGATTTGAATTCTGCCGGCAGCATTCCATTACTCCTGTCATTTTACGTAGGAAACGCTTGTTCCCATTTCCCGATAGCGATCCTGGGAGCCAAAATACTGTAAAACACGTTTTCATACATATTAGTGAATTCCAAAGGAACGGAGGCTCCGATTTGAATTCTGCCGACAGCATTCGATTAGTCGTGTCATTTTACGCAGGAAATGCTTGTTCCCATTTCCCGATAGCGATCCTGGTAGTCAAAATACTGTAAAACACGTTTTCATACATATTAGTGAATTCCAGAGGAACGGAGGCTCAACTTTGAATTCTGCCGACAGCGTTCGATTAGTCGTGTCATTTTACGTAGGAAATGCTTGTTTCCATTTCCTGATAACGATCCTGGGAGCCAAAATACTGTAAAACACGTTTTCATACATATTAGTGAATTCCAGAGGAACGGAGGCTCCGATTTGAATTCTGCAGGCAGCATTCGATTAGTCGTGTCATTTTACGTAGGAAATAATTGTTCCCATTTCCAGATAGCCATCCTGGGAGTCAAAATACTGTAAAACACGTTTTCATGGATATTAGTGAATTCGAGAGGAACGGAGGCTTGGCTTTGAATTCTGCCGGCAGCGTTCGATTAGTCGTGTCATTTTACGTAGGAAATAATTGTTCCCATTTCCTGATAGCGATCCTGGGAGCCAAAATACTGTAAAACACGTTTTCATACATATTAGTGAATTCCAGAGGAACCGGAGGCTCCGATTTGAGTTCTGCCGGCAGCATTCCATTACTCCTGCCATTTTACGTAGGAAATGCTTGTTCCCATTTCCCGATAGCGATCCTGGGAGCCAAAATACTGTAAAACACGTTTTCATACATATTAGTGAATTCCAGAGGAACGGAGGCCCGGATTTGAATTCTGCCGACAGCATTCGATTAGTCGTGTGATTTTACGCAGGAAATGCTTGTTCCCATTTCCCGATAGCGATCCTGGGAGCCATAATACTGTAAAACACGTTTTCATGTATATTAGTGAATTCGAGAGGAACGGAGGCTTGGATTTGAATTCTGCCGGCAGCGTTCGATTACTTGTGTCATTTTACGTAGGAAATGCTTGTTCCCATTTCCCGATAGCGATCCTGGGAGCCAAAATACTGTAAAACACGTTTTCATACATATTAGTGAATTCCAGAGGAACGGAGGCTCCGATTTGAATTCTGCCGACAGCATTCGATTAGTCGTGTCATTTTACGCAGGAAATGCTTGTTCCCATTTCCCGATAGCGATCCTGGTAGTCAAAATACTGTAAAACACGTTTTCATACATATTAGTGAATTCCAGAGGAACGGAGGCTCAACTTTCAATTCTGCCGACAGCGTTCGATTAGTCGTGTCATTTTACGCAGGAAATGCTTGTTCCCATTTCCCGATAGCGATCCTGGTAGTCAAAATACTGTAAAACACGTTTTCATACATATTAGTGAATTCCAGAGGAACGGAGGCTCGGATTTGAATTCTGCCGACAGCGTTCGATTAGTCGTGTCATTTTACGCAGGAAATGCTTGTTCCCATTTCCCGATAGCGATCCTGGGAGCCATAATACTGTAAAACACGTTTTCATGGATAATAGTGAATTCGAGAGGAACGGAGGCTTGGATTTGAATTCTGCCGGCAGCGTTCGATTACTTGTGTCATTTTACGTAGGAAATGCTTGTTCCCATTTCCCGATAGCGATCCTGGGAGCCAAAATACTGTAAAACACGTTTTCATACATATTAGTGAATTCCAGAGGAACGGAGGCTCCGATTTGAATTCTGCCGACAGCATTCGATTAGTCGTGTCATTTTACGTAGGAAATAATTGTTCCCATTTCCAGATAGCCATCCTGGGAGTCAAAATACTGTAAAACACGTTTTCACGGATATTAGTGAATTCGAGAGGAACGGAGGCTCCGATTTGAATTCTGCCGACAGCGTTCGATTAGTCGTGTCATTTTACGTAGGAAATGCTTGTTTCCATTTCCTGATAACGATCCTGGGAGCCAAAATACTGTAAAACACGTTTTCATACATATTAGTGAATTCCAGAGGAACGGAGGCTCCGATTTGAATTCTGCAGGCAGCATTCGATTAGTCGTGTCATTTTAGGTAGGAAATAATTGTTCCCATTTCCAGATAGCCATCCTGGGAGTCAAAATACTGTAAAACACGTTTTCATGGATATTAGTGAATTCGAGAGGAACGGAGGCTTGGCTTTGAATTCTGCCGGCAGCGTTCGATTAGTCGTGTCATTTTACGTAGGAAATAATTGTTCCCATTTCCTGATAGCGATCCTGGGAGTCAAAATACTGTAAAACACGTTTTCATACATATTAGTGAATTCCAGAGGAACCGGAGGCTCCGATTTGAGTTCTGCCGGCAGCATTCCATTACTCCTGCCATTTTACGTAGGAAGTGCTTGTTCCCATTTCCCGATAGCGATCCTGGGAGCCAAAATACTGTAAAACACGTTTTCATACATATTAGTGAATTCCAGAGGAACGGAGGCCCGGATTTGAATTCTGCCGACAGCATTCGATTAGTCGTGTGATTTTACGCAGGAAATGCTTGTTCCCATTTCCCGATAGCGATCCTGGGAGCCATAATACTGTAAAACACGTTTTCATGTATATTAGTGAATTCGAGAGGAACGGAGGCTTGGATTTGAATTCTGCCGGCAGCGTTCGATTACTTGTGTCATTTTACGTAGGAAATGCTTGTTCCCATTTCCCGATAGCGATCCTGGGAGCCAAAATACTGTAAAACACGTTTTCATACATATTAGTGAATTCCAGAGGAACGGAGGCTCCGATTTGAATTCTGCCGACAGCATTCGATTAGTCGTGTCATTTTACGCAGGAAATGCTTGTTCCCATTTCCCGATAGCGATCCTGGTAGTCAAAATACTGTAAAACACGTTTTCATACATATTAGTGAATTCCAGAGGAACGGAGGCTCAACTTTCAATTCTGCCGACAGCGTTCGATTAGTCGTGTCATTTTACGCAGGAAATGCTTGTTCCCATTTCCCGATAGCGATCCTGGTAGTCAAAATACTGTAAAACACGTTTTCATACATATTAGTGAATTCCAGAGGAACGGAGGCTCGGATTTGAATTCTGCCGACAGCGTTCGATTAGTCGTGTCATTTTACGCAGGAAATGCTTGTTCCCATTTCCCGATAGCGATCCTGGGAGCCATAATACTGTAAAACACGTTTTCATGGATAATAGTGAATTCGAGAGGAACGGAGGCTTGGATTTGAATTCTGCCGGCAGCGTTCGATTACTTGTGTCATTTTACGTAGGAAATGCTTGTTCCCATTTCCCGATAGCGATCCTGGGAGCCAAAATACTGTAAAACACGTTTTCATACATATTAGTGAATTCCAGACGAACGGAGGCTCCGATTTGAATTCTGCCGACAGCATTCGATTAGTCGTGTCATTTTACGTAGGAAATAATTGTTCCCATTTCCAGATAGCCATCCTGGGAGTCAAAATACTGTAAAACACGTTTTCACGGATATTAGTGAATTCGAGAGGAACGGAGGCTCCGATTTGAATTCTCCAGGCAGCATTCGGTTAGTCGTGTCATTTTAGGTAGGAAATAATTGTTCCCATTTCCAGATAGCCATCCTGGGAGTCAAAATACTGTAAAACACGTTTTCATACATATTAGTGAATTCCAGAGGAACGGAGGCTCAACTTTCAATTCTGCCGACAGCGTTCGATTAGTCGTGTCATTTTACGCAGGAAATGCTTGTTCCCATTTCCCGATAGCGATCCTGGTAGTCAAAATACTGTAAAACACGTTTTCATACATATTAGTGAATTCCAGAGGAACGGAGGCTCGGATTTGAATTCTGCCGACAGCGTTCGATTAGTCGTGTCATTTTACGCAGGAAATGCTTGTTCCCATTTCCCGATAGCGATCCTGGGAGCCATAATACTGTAAAACACGTTTTCATGGATAATAGTGAATTCGAGAGGAACGGAGGCTTGGATTTGAATTCTGCCGGCAGCGTTCGATTACTTGTGTCATTTTACGTAGGAAATGCTTGTTCCCATTTCCCGATAGCGATCCTGGGAGCCAAAATACTGTAAAACACGTTTTCATACATATTAGTGAATTCCAAAGGAACGGAGGCTCCGATTTGAATTCTGCCGACAGCATTCGATTAGTCGTGTCATTTTACGCAGGAAATGCTTGTTCCCATTTCCCGATAGCGATCCTGGTAGTCAAAATACTGTAAAACACGTTTTCATACATATTAGTGAATTCCAGAGGAACGGAGGCTCAAATTTGAATTCTGCCGACAGCGTTCGATTAGTCGTGTCATTTTACATAGGAAATGCTTGTTTCCATTTCCTGATAACGATCCTGGGAGCCAAAATACTGTAAAACACGTTTTCATACATATTAGTGAATTCCAGAGGAACGGAGGCTCCGATTTGAATTCTGCCGGCAGCATTCCATTACTCCTGTCATTTTACGTAGGAAACGCTTGTTCCCATTTCCCGATAGCGATCCTGGGAGCCAAAATACTGTAAAACACGTTTTCATACATATTAGTGAATTCCAAAGGAACGGAGGCTCCGATTTGAATTCTGCCGACAGCGTTCGATTAGTCGTGACATTTTACGCAGGAAATGCTTGTTCCCATTTCCCGATAGCGATCCTGGTAGTCAAAATACTGTAAAACACGTTTTCATACATATTAGTGAATTCCAGAGGAACGGAGGCTCAACTTTGAATTCTGCCGACAGCGTTCGATTAGTCGTGTCATTTTACGTAGGAAATGCTTGTTTCCATTTCCTGATAACGATCCTGGGAGCCAAAATACTGTAAAAGACGTTTTCATACACATTAGTGAATTCCAGAGGAACGGAGGCCCGGATTTGAATTCTGCCGACAGCGTTCGATTAGTCGTGTCATTTTACGCAGGAAATGCTTGTTCCCATTTCCCGATAGCGATCCTGGGAGCCATAATACTGTAAAACACGTTTTCACGGATATTAGTGAATTCGAGAGGAACGGAGACTCCGATTTGAATTCTGCAGGCAGCATTCGATTAGTCGTGTCATTTTAGGTAGGAAATAATTGTTCCCATTTCCAGATAGCCATCCTGGGAGTCAAAATACTGTAAAACACGTTTTCATACATATTAGTGAATTCCAGAGGAACGGAGGCTCAACTTTCAATTCTGCCGACAGCGTTCGATTAGTCGTGTCATTTTACGTAGGAAATGCTTGTTTCCATTTCCTGATAACGATCCTGGGAGCCAAAATACTGTAAAACACGTTTTCATACATATTAGTGAATTCCAGAGGAACGGAGGCTCCGATTTGAATTCTGCAGGCAGCATTCGATTAGTCGTGTCATTTTAGGTAGGAAATAATTGTTCCCATTTCCTGATAGCGATCCTGGGAGTCAAAATACTGTAAAACACGTTTTCATACATATTAGTGAATTCCAGAGGAACCGGAGGCTCCGATTTGAATTCTGCCGGCAGCATTCCATTACTCCTGCCATTTTACGTAGGAAATGCTTGTTCCCATTTCCCGATAGCGATCCTGGGAGCCAAAATACTGTAAAACACGTTTTCATACATATTAGTGAATTCCAGAGGAACGGAGGCCCGGATTTGAATTCTGCCGACAGCATTCGATTAGTCGTGTGATTTTACGCAGGAAATGCTTGTTCCCATTTCCCGATAGCGATCCTGGGAGGCATAATACTGTAAAACACGTTTTCATGGATATTAGTGAATTCGAGAGGAACGGAGGCTTGGATTTGAATTCTGCCGGCAGCGTTCGATTACTGGTGTCATTTTACGTAGGAAATGCTTGTTCCCATTTCCCGATAGCGATCCTGGGAGCCAAAATACTGTAAAACACGTTTTCATACATATTAGTGAATTCCAGAGGAACGGAGGCTCCGATTTGAATTCTGCCGACAGCATTCGATTAGTCGTGTCATTTTACACAGGAAATGCTTGTTCCCATTTCCCGATAGCGATCCTGGGAGCCAAAATACTGTAAAACACGTTTTCATACATATTAGTGAATTCCAAAGGAACGGAGGCTCCGATTTGAATTCTGCCGACAGCATTCGATTAGTCGTGTCATTTTACGCAGGAAATGCTTGTTCCCATTTCCCGATAGCGATCCTGGTAGTCAAAATACTGTAAAACACGTTTTCATACATATTAGTGAATTCCAGAGGAACGGAGGCTCGGATTTGAATTCTGCCGACAGCGTTCGATTAGTCGTGTCATTTTACGCAGGAAATGCTTGTTCCCATTTCCCGATAGCGATCCTGGGAGCCATAATACTGTAAAACACGTTTTCATGGATAATAGTGAATTCGAGAGGAACGGAGGCTTGGATTTGAATTCTGCCGGCAGCGTTCGATTACTTGTGTCATTTTACGTAGGAAATGCTTGTTCCCATTTCCCGATAGCGATCCTGGGAGCCAAAATACTGTAAAACACGTTTTCATACATATTAGTGAATTCCAGAGGAACGGAGGCTCCGATTTGAATTCTGCCGACAGCATTCGATTAGTCGTGTCATTTTACGTAGGAAATAATTGTTCCCATTTCCAGATAGCCATCCTGGGAGTCAACATACTGTAAAACACGTTTTCACGGATATTAGTGAATTCGAGAGGAACGGAGGCTCCGATTTGAATTCTGCCGGCAGCATTCCATTACTCCTGTCATTTTACGTAGGAAACGCTTGTTCCCATTTCCCGATAGCGATCCTGGGAGCCAAAATACTGTAAAACACGTTTTCATACATATTAGTGAATTCCAAAGGAACGGAGGCTCCGATTTGAATTCTGCCGACAGCATTCGATTAGTCGTGTCATTTTACGCAGGAAATGCTTGTTCCCATTTCCCGATAGCGATCCTGGTAGTCAAAATACTGTAAAACACGTTTTCATACATATTAGTGAATTCCAGAGGAACGGAGGCTCAACTTTGAATTCTGCCGACAGCGTTCGATTAGTCGTGTCATTTTACGTAGGAAATGCTTGTTTCCATTTCCTGATAACGATCCTGGGAGCCAAAATACTGTAAAACACGTTTTCATACATATTAGTGAATTCCAGAGGAACGGAGGCTCCGATTTGAATTCTGCAGGCAGCATTCGATTAGTCGTGTCATTTTAGGTAGGAAATAATTGTTCCCATTTCCAGATAGCCATCCTGGGAGTCAAAATACTGTAAAACACGTTTTCATGGATATTAGTGAATTCGAGAGGAACGGAGGCTTGGCTTTGAATTCTGCCGACAGCATTCGATTAGTCGTGTGATTTTACGCAGGAAATGCTTGTTCCCATTTCCCGATAGCGATCCTGGGAGCCAAAATACTGTAAAACACGTTTTCATACATAGTAGTGAATTCCAAAGGAACGGAGGCTCCGATTTGAATTCTGCCGACAGCATTCGATTAGTCGTGTCATTTTACGCAGGAAATGCTTGTTCCCATTTCCCGATAGCGATCCTGGGAGCCAAAATACTGTAAAACACGTTTTCATACATATTAGTGAATTCCAGAGGAACGGAGGCTCCGATTTGAATTCTGCCGACAGCATTCGATTAGTCGTGTCATTTTACACAGGAAATGCTTGTTCCCATTTCCCGATAGCGATCCTGGGAGCCAAAATACTGTAAAACACGTTTTCATACATAGTAGTGAATTCCAAAGGAACGGAGGCTCCGATTTGAATTCTGCCGACAGCATTCGATTAGTCGTGTCATTTTACGCAGGAAATGCTTGTTCCCATTTCCCGATAGCGATCCTGGTAGTCAAAATACTGTAAAACACGTTTTCATACATATTAGTGAATTCCAAAGGAACGGAGGCTCCGATTTGAATTCTGCCGACAGCATTCGATTAGTCGTGTCATTTTACGCAGGAAATGCTTGTTCCCATTTCCCGATAGCGATCCTGGTAGTCAAAATACTGTAAAACACGTTTTCATACATATTAGTGAATTCCAGAGGAACGGAGGCTCGGATTTGAATTCTGCCGACAGCGTTCGATTAGTCGTGTCATTTTACGCAGGAAATGCTTGTTCCCATTTCCCGATAGCGATCCTGGGAGCCATAATACTGTAAAACACGTTTTCATGGATAATAGTGAATTCGAGAGGAACGGAGGCTTGGATTTGAATTCTGCCGGCAGCGTTCGATTACTTGTGTCATTTTACGTAGGAAATGCTTGTTCCCATTTCCCGATAGCGATCCTGGGAGCCAAAATACTGTAAAACACGTTTTCATACATATTAGTGAATTCCAGAGGAACGGAGGCTCCGATTTGAATTCTGCCGACAGCATTCGATTAGTCGTGTCATTTTACGTAGGAAATAATTGTTCCCATTTCCAGATAGCCATCCTGGGAGTCAAAATACTGTAAAACACGTTTTCACGGATATTAGTGAATTCGAGAGGAACGGAGGCTCCGATTTGAATTCTGCCGGCAGCATTCCATTACTCCTGTCATTTTACGTAGGAAACGCTTGTTCCCATTTCCCGATAGCGATCCTGGGAGCCAAAATACTGTAAAACACGTTTTCATACATATTAGTGAATTCCAAAGGAACGGAGGCTCCGATTTGAATTCTGCCGACAGCATTCGATTAGTCGTGTCATTTTACGCAGGAAATGCTTGTTCCCATTTCCCGATAGCGATCCTGGTAGTCAAAATACTGTAAAACACGTTTTCATACATATTAGTGAATTCCAGAGGAACGGAGGCTCAACTTTGAATTCTGCCGACAGCGTTCGATTAGTCGTGTCATTTTACGTAGGAAATGCTTGTTTCCATTTCCTGATAACGATCCTGGGAGCCAAAATACTGTAAAACACGTTTTCATACATATTAGTGAATTCCAGAGGAACGGAGGCTCCGATTTGAATTCTGCAGGCAGCATTCGATTAGTCGTGTCATTTTAGGTAGGAAATAATTGTTCCCATTTCCAGATAGCCATCCTGGGAGTCAAAATACTGTAAAACACGTTTTCATGGATATTAGTGAATTCGAGAGGAACGGAGGCTTGGCTTTGAATTCTGCCGGCAGCGTTCGATTAGTCGTGTCATTTTACGTAGGAAATAATTGTTCCCATTTCCTGATAGCGATCCTGGGAGTCAAAATACTGTAAAACACGTTTTCATACATATTAGTGAATTCCAGAGGAACCGGAGGCGCCGATTTGAGTTCTGCCGGCAGCATTCCATTACTCCTGCCATTTTACGTAGGAAATGCTTGTTCCCATTTCCCGATAGCGATCCTGGGAGCCAAAATACTGTAAAACACGTTTTCATACATATTAGTGAATTCCAGAGGAACGGAGGCCCGGATTTGAATTCTGCCGACAGCATTCGATTAGTCGTGTGATTTTACGCAGGAAATGCTTGTTCCCATTTCCCGATAGCGATCCTGGGAGCCATAATACTGTAAAACACGTTTTCATGTATATTAGTGAATTCGAGAGGAACGGAGGCTTGGATTTGAATTCTGCCGGCAGCGTTCGATTACTTGTGTCATTTTACGTAGGAAATGCTTGTTCCCATTTCCCGATAGCGATCCTGGGAGCCAAAATACTGTAAAACACGTTTTCATACATATTAGTGAATTCCAGAGGAACGGAGGCTCCGATTTGAATTCTGCCGACAGCATTCGATTAGTCGTGTCATTTTACGCAGGAAATGCTTGTTCCCATTTCCCGATAGCGATCCTGGTAGTCAAAATACTGTAAAACACGTTTTCATACATATTAGTGAATTCCAGAGGAACGGAGGCTCAACTTTCAATTCTGCCGACAGCGTTCGATTAGTCGTGTCATTTTACGCAGGAAATGCTTGTTCCCATTTCCCGATAGCGATCCTGGTAGTCAAAATACTGTAAAACACGTTTTCATACATATTAGTGAATTCCAGAGGAACGGAGGCTCGGATTTGAATTCTGCCGACAGCGTTCGATTAGTCGTGTCATTTTACGCAGGAAATGCTTGTTCCCATTTCCCGATAGCGATCCTGTGAGCCATAATACTGTAAAACACGTTTTCATGGATAATAGTGAATTCGAGAGGAACGGAGGCTTGGATTTGAATTCTGCCGGCAGCGTTCGATTACTTGTGTCATTTTACGTAGGAAATGCTTGTTCCCATTTCCCGATAGCGATCCTGGGAGCCAAAATACTGTAAAACACGTTTTCATACATATTAGTGAATTCCAGAGGAACGGAGGCTCCGATTTGAATTCTGCCGACAGCATTCGATTAGTCGTGTCATTTTACGTAGGAAATAATTGTTCCCATTTCCAGATAGCCATCCTGGGAGTCAAAATACTGTAAAACACGTTTTCACGGATATTAGTGAATTCGAGAGGAACGGAGGCTCCGATTTGAATTCTGCAGGCAGCATTCGGTTAGTCGTGTCATTTTAGGTAGGAAATAATTGTTCCCATTTCCAGATAGCCATCCTGGGAGTCAAAATACTGTAAAACACGTTTTCATACATATTAGTGAATTCCAGAGGAACGGAGGCTCAACTTTCAATTCTGCCGACAGCGTTCGATTAGTCGTGTCATTTTACGCAGGAAATGCTTGTTCCCATTTCCCGATAGCGATCCTGGTAGTCAAAATACTGTAAAACACGTTTTCATACATATTAGTGAATTCCAGAGGAACGGAGGCTCGGATTTGAATTCTGCCGACAGCGTTCGATTAGTCGTGTCATTTTACGCAGGAAATGCTTGTTCCCATTTCCCGATACCGATCCTGGGAGCCATAATACTGTAAAACACGTTTTCATGGATAATAGTGAATTCGAGAGGAACGGAGGCTTGGATTTGAATTCTGCCGGCAGCGTTCGATTACTTGTGTCATTTTACGTAGGAAATGCTTGTTCCCATTTCCCGATAGCGATCCTGGGAGCCAAAATACTGTAAAACACGTTTTCATACATATTAGTGAATTCCAAAGGAACGGAGGCTCCGATTTGAATTCTGCCGACAGCATTCGATTAGTCGTGTCATTTTACGCAGGAAATGCTTGTTCCCATTTCCCGATAGCGATCCTGGTAGTCAAAATACTGTAAAACACGTTTTCATACATATTAGTGAATTCCAGAGGAACGGAGGCTCAAATTTGAATTCTGCCGACAGCGTTCGATTAGTCGTGTCATTTTACATAGGAAATGCTTGTTTCCATTTCCTGATAACGATCCTGGGAGCCAAAATACTGTAAAACACGTTTTCATACATATTAGTGAATTCCAGAGGAACGGAGGCTCCGATTTGAATTCTGCCGGCAGCATTCCATTACTCCTGTCATTTTACGTAGGAAACGCTTGTTCCCATTTCCCGATAGCGATCCTGGGAGCCAAAATACTGTAAAACACGTTTTCATACATATTAGTGAATTCCAAAGGAACGGAGGCTCCGATTTGAATTCTGCCGACAGCATTCGATTAGTCGTGTCATTTTACGCAGGAAATGCTTGTTCCCATTTCCCGATAGCGATCCTGGGAGTCAAAATACTGTAAAACACGTTTTCATACATATTAGTGAATTCCAGAGGAACGGAGGCTCAACTTTGAATTCTGCCGACAGCGTTCGATTAGTCGTGTCATTTTACGTAGGAAATGCTTGTTTCCATTTCCTGATAACGATCCTGGGAGCCAAAATACTGTAAAACACGTTTTCATACACATTAGTGAATTCCAGAGGAACGGAGGCCCGGATTTGAATTCTGCCGACAGCGTTCGATTAGTCGTGTCATTTTACGCAGGAAATGCTTGTTCCCATTTCCCGATAGCGATCCTGGGAGCCATAATACTGTAAAACACGTTTTCACGGATATTAGTGAATTCGAGAGGAACGGAGACTCCGATTTGAATTCTGCAGGCAGCATTCGATTAGTCGTGTCATTTTAGGTAGGAAATAATTGTTCCCATTTCCAGATAGCCATCCTGGGAGTCAAAATACTGTAAAACACGTTTTCATACATATTAGTGAATTCCAGAGGAACGGAGGCTCAACTTTCAATTCTGCCGACAGCGTTCGATTAGTCGTGTCATTTTACGTAGGAAATGCTTGTTTCCATTTCCTGATAACGATCCTGGGAGCCAAAATACTGTAAAACACGTTTTCATACATATTAGTGAATTCCAGAGGAACGGAGGCTCCGATTTGAATTCTGCAGGCAGCATTCGATTAGTCGTGTCATTTTAGGTAGGAAATAATTGTTCCCATTTCCTGATAGCGATCCTGGGAGTCAAAATACTGTAAAACACGTTTTCATACATATTAGTGAATTCCAGAGGAACCGGAGGCTCCGATTTGAATTCTGCCGGCAGCATTCCATTACTCCTGCCATTTTACGTAGGAAATGCTTGTTCCCATTTCCCGATAGCGATCCTGGGAGCCAAAATACTGTAAAACACGTTTTCATACATATTAGTGAATTCCAGAGGAACGGAGGCCCGGATTTGAATTCTGCCGACAGCATTCGATTAGTCGTGTGATTTTACGCAGGAAATGCTTGTTCCCATTTCCCGATAGCGATCCTGGGAGGCATAATACTGTAAAACACGTTTTCATGGATATTAGTGAATTCGAGAGGAACGGAGGCTTGGATTTGAATTCTGCCGGCAGCGTTCGATTACTGGTGTCATTTTACGTAGGAAATGCTTGTTCCCATTTCCCGATAGCGATCCTGGGAGCCAAAATACTGTAAAACACGTTTTCATACATATTAGTGAATTCCAGAGGAACGGAGGCTCCGATTTGAATTCTGCCGACAGCATTCGATTAGTCGTGTCATTTTACGCAGGAAATGCTTGTTCCCATTTCCCGATAGCGATCCTGGTAGTCAAAATACTGTAAAACACGTTTTCATACATATTAGTGAATTCCAGAGGAACGGAGGCCCGGATTTGAATTCTGCCGACAGCATTCGATTAGTCGTGTGATTTTACGCAGGAAATGCTTGTTCCCATTTCCCGATAGCGATCCTGGGAGCCATAATACTGTAAAACACGTTTTCATACATATTAGTGAATTCCAGAGGAACGGAGGCTCCGATTTGAATTCTGCCGACAGCATTCGATTAGTCGTGTCATTTTACGTAGGAAATAATTGTTCCCATTTCCAGATAGCCATCCTGGGAGTCAAAATACTGTAAAACACGTTTTCATGGATATTAGTGAATTCGAGAGGAACGGAGGCTTGGCTTTGAATTCTGCCGGCAGCGTTCGATTAGTCGTGTCATTTTACGTAGGAAATAATTGTTCCCATTTCCCGATAGCGATCCTGGGAGCCAAAATACTGTAAAACACGTTTTCATACATATTAGTGAATTCCAGAGGAACGGAGGCTCCGATTTGAATTCTGCCGACAGCATTCGATTAGTCGTGTCATTTTACGCAGGAAATGCTTGTTCCCATTTCCCGATAGCGATCCTGGTAGTCAAAATACTGTAAAACACGTTTTCATACATATTAGTGAATTCCAGAGGAACGGAGGCTCAACTTTGAATTCTGCCGACAGCGTTCGATTAGTCGTGTCATTTTACGTAGGAAATGCTTGTTTCCATTTCCTGATAACGATCCTGGGAGCCAAAATACTGTAAAACACGTTTTCATACATATTAGTGAATTCCAGAGGAACGGAGGCTCCGATTTGAATTCTGCCGGCAGCATTCCATTACTCCTGTCATTTTACGTAGGAAACGCTTGTTCCCATTTCCCGATAGCGATCCTGGGAGCCAAAATACTGTAAAAGACGTTTTCATACACATTAGTGAATTCCAGAGGAACGGAGGCCCGGATTTGAATTCTGCCGACAGCGTTCGATTAGTCGTGTCATTTTACGTAGGAAATGCTTGTTCCCATTTCCCGATAGCGATCCTGGGAGCCAAAATACTGTAAAACACGTTTTCACGGATATTAGTGAATTCGAGAGGAACGGAGGCTCCGATTTGAATTCTGCAGGCAGCATTCGATTAGTCGTGTCATTTTACGTAGGAAATAATTGTTCCCATTTCCAGATAGCCATCCTGGGAGTCAAAATACTGTAAAACACGTTTTCATGGATATTAGTGAATTCGGGAGGAACGGAGGCTTGGCTTTGAATTCTGCCGGCAGCATTCGATTAGTCGTGTCATTTTACGTCGGAAATAATTGTTCCCATTTCCCGATAGCGATCCTGGGAGCCAAAATACTGTAAAACACGTTTTCATACATATTAGTGAATTCCAGAGGAACGGAGGCTCCGATTTGAATTCTGCCGACAGCATTCGATTAGTCGTGTCATTTTACGCAGGAAATGCTTGTTCCCATTTCCCGATAGCGATCCTGGGAGCCAAAATACTGTAAAACACGTTTTCATGGATATTAGTGAATTCGGGAGGAACGGAGGCTCAACTTTGAATTCTGCCGACAGCGTTCGATTAGTCGTGTCATTTTACGTAGGAAATGCTTGTTTCCATTTCCTGATAACGATCCTGGGAGCCAAAATACTGTAAAACACGTTTTCATACATATTAGTGAATTCCAGAGGAACGGAGGCTCCGATTTGAATTCTGCCGGCAGCATTCCATTACTCCTGTCATTTTACGTAGGAAACGCTTGTTCCCATTTCCCGATAGCGATCCTGGGAGCCAAAATACTGTAAAAGACGTTTTCATACACATTAGTGAATTCCAGAGGAACGGAGGCCCGGATTTGAATTCTGCCGACAGCGTTCGATTAGTCGTGTCATTTTACGCAGGGAATGCTTGTTCCCATTTCCCGATAGCGATCCTGGGAGCCATAATACTGTAAAACACGTTTTCACGGATATTAGTGAATTCGAGAGGAACGGAGGCTCCGATTTGAATTCTGCAGGCAGCATTCGATTAGTCGTGTCATTTTACGTAGGAAATAATTGTTCCCATTTCCAGATAGCCATCCTGGGAGTCAAAATACTGTAAAACACGTTTTCATGGATATTAGTGAATTCGAGAGGAACGGAGGCTTGGATTTGAATTCTGCCGGCAGCGTTCGATTAGTCGTGTCATTTTACGCAGGAAATGCTTGTTCCCATTTCCCGATAGCGATCCTGGTAGTCAAAATACTGTAAAACACGTTTTCATACATATTAGTGAATTCCAGAGGAACGGAGGCTCAACTTTGAATTCTGCCGACAGCGTTCGATTAGTCGTGTCATTTTACGTAGGAAATGCTTGTTTCCATTTCCTGATAACGATCCTGGGAGCCAAAATACTGTAAAACACGTTTTCATACATATTAGTGAATTCCAGAGGAACGGAGGCTCCGATTTGAATTCTGCAGGCAGCATTCGATTAGTCGTGTCATTTTAGGTAGGAAATAATTGTTCCCATTTCCAGATAGCCATCCTGGGAGTCAAAATACTGTAAAACACGTTTTCATGGATATTAGTGAATTCGAGAGGAACGGAGGCTTGGCTTTGAATTCTGCCGGCAGCGTTCGATTAGTCGTGTCATTTTACGTAGGAAATAATTGTTCCCATTTCCTGATAGCGATCCTGGGAGTCAAAATACTGTAAAACACGTTTTCATGGATATTAGTGAATTCGGGAGGAACGGAGGCTTGGCTTTGAATTCTGCCGGCAGCGTTCGATTAGTCGTGTCATTTTACGTAGGAAATAATTGTTCCCATTTCCTGATAGCGATCCTGGGAGTCAAAATACTGTAAAACACGTTTTCATACATATTAGTGAATTCCAGAGGAACCGGAGGCTCCGATTTGAATTCTGCCGGCAGCATTCCATTACTCCTGCCATTTTACGTAGGAAATGCTTGTTCCCATTTCCCGATAGCGATCCTGGGAGCCAAAATACTGTAAAACACGTTTTCATACATATTAGTGAATTCCAGAGGAACGGAGGCCCGGATTTGAATTCTGCCGACAGCATTCCATTAGTCGTGTGATTTTACGCAGGAAATGCTTGTTCCCATTTCCCGATAGCGATCCTGGGAGCCATAATACTGTAAAACACGTTTTCATACATATTAGTGAATTCCAGAGGAACGGAGGCTCCGATTTGAATTCTGCCGACAGCATTCGATTAGTCGTGTCATTTTACGTAGGAAATAATTGTTCCCATTTCCAGATAGCCATCCTGGGAGTCAAAATACTGTAAAACACGTTTTCATGGATATTAGTGAATTCGAGAGGAACGGAGGCTTGGCTTTGAATTCTGCCGGCAGCGTTCGATTAGTCGTGTCATTTTACGTAGGAAATAATTGTTCCCATTTCCCGATAGCGATCCTGGGAGCCAAAATACTGTAAAACACGTTTTCATACATATTAGTGAATTCCAGAGGAACGGAGGCTCCGATTTGAATTCTGCCGACAGCATTCGATTAGTCGTGTCATTTTACGTAGGAAATGCTTGTTCCCATTTCCCGATAGCGATCCTGGGAGCCAAAATACTGTAAAACACGTTTTCATACATATTAGTGAATTCCAGAGGAACGGAGGCTCAACTTTGAATTCTGCCGGCAGCGTTCGATTAGTCGTGTCATTTTACGCAGGAAATGCTTGTTCCCATTTCCCGATAGCGATCCTGGTAGTCAAAATACTGTAAAACACGTTTTCATACATATTAGTGAATTCCAGAGGAACGGAGGCTCAACTTTGAATTCTGCCGACAGCGTTCGATTAGTCGTGTCATTTTACGTAGGAAATGCTTGTTTCCATTTCCTGATAACGATCCTGGGAGCCAAAATACTGTAAAACACGTTTTCATACATATTAGTGAATTCCAGAGGAACGGAGGCTCCGATTTGAATTCTGCCGGCGGCATTCCATTACTCCTGTCATTTTACGTAGGAAACGCTTGTTCCCATTTCCCGATAGCGATCCTGGGAGCCAAAATACTGTAAAAGACGTTTTCATACACATTAGTGAATTCCAGAGGAACGGAGGCCCGGATTTGAATTCTGCCGACAGCATTCGATTAGTCGTGTCATTTTACGCAGGAAATGCTTGTTCCCATTTCCCGATAGCGATCCTCGGAGCCATAATACTGTAAAACACGTTTTCACGGATATTAGTGAATTCGAGAGGAACGGAGGCTCCGATTTGAATTCTGCAGGCAGCATTCGATTAGTCGTGTCATTTTACGTAGGAAATAATTGTTCCCATTTCCAGATAGCCATCCTGGGAGTCAAAATACTGTAAAACACGTTTTCATGGATATTAGTGAATTCGAGAGGAACGGAGGCTTGGATTTGAATTCTGCCGGCAGCGTTCGATTAGTCGTGTGATTTTACGCAGGAAATGCTTGTTCCCATTTCCCGATAGCGATCCTGGGAGCCATAATACTGTAAAACACGTTTTCATGTATATTGGTGAATTCGAGAGGAACGGAGGCTTGGATTTGAATTCTGCCGGCAGCGTTCGATTACTTGTGTCATTTTACGTAGGAAATGCTTGTTCCCATTTCCAGATAGCCATCCTGGGAGTCAAAATACTGTAAAACACGTTTTCATGGATATTAGTGAATTCGAGAGGAACGGAGGCTTGGCTTTGAATTCTGCCGGCAGCGTTCGATTAGTCGTGTCATTTTACGTAGGAAATAATTGTTCCCATTTCCCGATAGCGATCCTGGGAGCCAAAATACTGTAAAACACGTTTTCATACATATTAGTGAATTCCAGAGGAACGGAGGCTCCGATTTGAATTCTGCCGACAGCATTCGATTAGTCGTGTCATTTTACGCAGGAAATGCTTGTTCCCATTTCCCGATAGCGATCCTGGTAGTCAAAATACTGTAAAACACGTTTTCATACATATTAGTGAATTCCAGAGGAACGGAGGCCCGGATTTGAATTCTGCCGACAGCGTTCGATTAGTCGTGTCATTTTACGCAGGAAATGCTTGTTCCCATTTCCCGATAGCGATCCTGGGAGCCATAATACTGTAAAACACGTTTTCACGGATATTAGTGAATTCGAGAGGAACGGAGGCTCCGATTTGAATTCTGCAGGCAGCATTCGATTAGTCGTGTCATTTTAGGTAGGAAATAATTGTTCCCATTTCCAGATAGCCATCCTGGGAGTCAAAATACTGTAAAACACGTTTTCATGGATATTAGTGAATTCGAGAGGAACGGAGGCTTGGCTTTGAATTCTGCCGGCAGCGTTCGATTAGTCGTGTCATTTTACGTAGGAAATAATTGTTCCCATTTCCTGATAGCGATCCTGGGAGTCAAAATACTGTAAAACACGTTTTCATACATATTAGTGAATTCCAGAGGAACCGGAGGCTCCGATTTGAGTTCTGCCGGCAGCATTCCATTACTCCTGCCATTTTACGTAGGAAATGCTTGTTCCCATTTCCCGATAGCGATCCTGGGAGCCAAAATACTGTAAAACACGTTTTCATACATATTAGTGAATTCCAGAGGAACCGGAGGCTCCGATTTGAGTTCTGCCGGCAGCATTCCATTACTCCTGCCATTTTACGTAGGAAGTGCTTGTTCCCATTTCCCGATAGCGATCCTGGGAGCCAAAATACTGTAAAACACGTTTTCATACATATTAGTGAATTCCAGAGGAACGGAGGCCCGGATTTGAATTCTGCCGACAGCATTCGATTAGTCGTGTGATTTTACGCAGGAAATGCTTGTTCCCATTTCCCGATAGCGATCCTGGGAGCCATAATACTGTAAAACACGTTTTCATGTATATTAGTGAATTCGAGAGGAACGGAGGCTTGGATTTGAATTCTGCCGGCAGCGTTCGATTACTTGTGTCATTTTACGTAGGAAATGCTTGTTCCCATTTCCCGATAGCGATCCTGGGAGCCAAAATACTGTAAAACACGTTTTCATACATATTAGTGAATTCCAGAGGAACGGAGGCTCCGATTTGAATTCTGCCGACAGCATTCGATTAGTCGTGTCATTTTACGCAGGAAATGCTTGTTGCCATTTCCCGATAGCGATCCTGGTAGTCAAAATACTGTAAAACACGTTTTCATACATATTAGTGAATTCCAGAGGAACGGAGGCTCAACTTTCAATTCTGCCGACAGCGTTCGATTAGTCGTGTCATTTTACGCAGGAAATGCTTGTTCCCATTTCCCGATAGCGATCCTGGTAGTCAAAATACTGTAAAACACGTTTTCATACATATTAGTGAATTCCAGAGGAACGGAGGCTCGGATTTGAATTCTGCCGACAGCGTTCGATTAGTCGTGTCATTTTACGCAGGAAATGCTTGTTCCCATTTCCCGATAGCGATCCTGGGAGCCATAATACTGTAAAACACGTTTTCATGGATAATAGTGAATTCGAGAGGAACGGAGGCTTGGATTTGAATTCTGCCGGCAGCGTTCGATTACTTGTGTCATTTTACGTAGGAAATGCTTGTTCCCATTTCCCGATAGCGATCCTGGGAGCCAAAATACTGTAAAACACGTTTTCATACATATTAGTGAATTCCAGAGGAACGGAGGCTCCGATTTGAATTCTGCCGACAGCATTCGATTAGTCGTGTCATTTTACGTAGGAAATAATTGTTCCCATTTCCAGATAGCCATCCTGGGAGTCAAAATACTGTAAAACACGTTTTCACGGATATTAGTGAATTCGAGAGGAACGGAGGCTCCGATTTGAATTCTGCAGGCAGCATTCGATTAGTCGTGTCATTTTAGGTAGGAAATAATTGTTCCCATTTCCAGATAGCCATCCTGGGAGTCAAAATACTGTAAAACACGTTTTCATACATATTAGTGAATTCCAGAGGAACGGAGGCTCAACTTTCAATTCTGCCGACAGCGTTCGATTAGTCGTGTCATTTTACGCAGGAAATGCTTGTTCCCATTTCCCGATAGCGATCCTGGTAGTCAAAATACTGTAAAACACGTTTTCATACATATTAGTGAATTCCAGAGGAACGGAGGCTCGGATTTGAATTCTGCCGACAGCGTTCGATTAGTCGTGTCATTTTACGCAGGAAATGCTTGTTCCCATTTCCCGATAGCGATCCTGGGAGCCATAATACTGTAAAACACGTTTTCATGGATAATAGTGAATTCGAGAGGAACGGAGGCTTGGATTTGAATTCTGCCGGCAGCGTTCGATTACTTGTGTCATTTTACGTAGGAAATGCTTGTTCCCATTTCCCGATAGCGATCCTGGGAGCCAAATTCTGTAAAACACGTTTTCATACATATTAGTGAATTCCAAAGGAACGGAGGCTCCGATTTGAATTCTGCCGACAGCATTCGATTAGTCGTGTCATTTTACGCAGGAAATGCTTGTTCCCATTTCCCGATAGCGATCCTGGTAGTCAAAATACTGTAAAACACGTTTTCATACATATTAGTGAATTCCAGAGGAACGGAGGCTCAAATTTGAATTCTGCCGACAGCGTTCGATTAGTCGTGTCATTTTACATAGGAAATGCTTGTTTCCATTTCCTGATAACGATCCTGGGAGCCAAAATACTGTAAAACACGTTTTCATACATATTAGTGAATTCCAGAGGAACGGAGGCTCCGATTTGAATTCTGCCGGCAGCATTCCATTACTCCTGTCATTTTACGTAGGAAACGCTTGTTCCCATTTCCCGATAGCGATCCTGGGAGCCAAAATACTGTAAAACACGTTTTCATACATATTAGTGAATTCCAAAGGAACGGAGGCTCCGATTTGAATTCTGCCGACAGCATTCGATTAGTCGTGTCATTTTACGCAGGAAATGCTTGTTCCCATTTCCCGATAGCGATCCTGGTAGTCAAAATACTGTAAAACACGTTTTCATACATATTAGTGAATTCCAGAGGAACGGAGGCTCAACTTTGAATTCTGCCGACAGCGTTCGATTAGTCGTGTCATTTTACGTAGGACATGCTTGTTTCCATTTCCTGATAACGATCCTGGGAGCCAAAATACTGTAAAACACGTTTTCATACATATTAGTGAATTCCAGAGGAACGGAGGCTCCGATTTGAATTCTGCAGGCAGCATTCGATTAGTCGTGTCATTTTAGGTAGGAAATAATTGTTCCCATTTCCAGATAGCCATCCTGGGAGTCAAAATACTGTAAAACACGTTTTCATGGATATTAGTGAATTCGAGAGGAACGGAGGCTTGGCTTTGAATTCTGCCGGCAGCGTTCGATTAGTCGTGTCATTTTACGTAGGAAATAATTGTTCCCATTTCCGGATAGCGATCCTGGGAGTCAAAATACTGTAAAACACGTTTTCATACATATTAGTGAATTCCAGAGGAACGGAGGCTCCGATTTGAATTCTGCCGACAGCATTCGATTAGTCGTGTCATTTTACGCAGGAAATGCTTGTTCCCATTTCCCGATAGCGATCCTGGTAGTCAAAATACTGTAAAACACGTTTTCATACATATTAGTGAATTCCAGAGGAACGGAGGCCCGGATTTGAATTCTGCCGACAGCGTTCGATTAGTCGTGTCATTTTACGCAGGAAATGCTTGTTCCCATTTCCCGATAGCGATCCTGGGAGCCATAATACTGTAAAACACGTTTTCACGGATATTAGTGAATTCGAGAGGAACGGAGGCTCCGATTTGAATTCTGCAGGCAGCATTCGATTAGTCGTGTCATTTTAGGTAGGAAATAATTGTTCCCATTTCCAGATAGCCATCCTGGGAGTCAAAATACTGTAAAACACGTTTTCATGGATATTAGTGAATTCGAGAGGAACGGAGGCTTGGCTTTGAATTCTGCCGGCAGCGTTCGATTAGTCGTGTCATTTTACGTAGGAAATAATTGTTCCCATTTCCTGATAGCGATCCTGGGAGTCAAAATACTGTAAAACACGTTTTCATACATATTAGTGAATTCCAGAGGAACCGGAGGCTCCGATTTGAGTTCTGCCGGCAGCATTCCATTACTCCTGCCATTTTACGTAGGAAATGCTTGTTCCCATTTCCCGATAGCGATCCTGGGAGCCAAAATACTGTAAAACACGTTTTCATACATATTAGTGAATTCCAGAGGAACCGGAGGCTCCGATTTGAGTTCTGCCGGCAGCATTCCATTACTCCTGCCATTTTACGTAGGAAATGCTTGTTCCCATTTCCCGATAGCGATCCTGGGAGCCAAAATACTGTAAAACACGTTTTCATACATATTAGTGAATTCCAGAGGAACGGAGGCCCGGATTTGAATTCTGCCGACAGCATTCGATTAGTCGTGTGATTTTACGCAGGAAATGCTTGTTCCCATTTCCCGATAGCGATCCTGGGAGCCATAATACTGTAAAACACGTTTTCATGTATATTAGTGAATTCGAGAGGAACGGAGGCTTGGATTTGAATTCTGCCGGCAGCGTTCGATTACTTGTGTCATTTTACGTAGGAAATGCTTGTTCCCATTTCCCGATAGCGATCCTGGGAGCCAAAATACTGTAAAACACGTTTTCATACATATTAGTGAATTCCAGAGGAACGGAGGCTCCGATTTGAATTCTGCCGACAGCATTCGATTAGTCGTGTCATTTTACGCAGGAAATGCTTGTTGCCATTTCCCGATAGCGATCCTGGTAGTCAAAATACTGTAAAACACGTTTTCATGTATATTAGTGAATTCGAGAGGAACGGAGGCTTGGATTTGAATTCTGCCGGCAGCGTTCGATTACTTGTGTCATTTTACGTAGGAAATGCTTGTTCCCATTTCCCGATAGCGATCCTGGTAGTCAAAATACTGTAAAACACGTTTTCATACATATTAGTGAATTCCAGAGGAACGGAGGCTCGGATTTGAATTCTGCCGACAGCGTTCGATTAGTCGTGTCATTTTACGCAGGAAATGCTTGTTCCCATTTCCCGATAGCGATCCTGGGAGCCATAATACTGTAAAACACGTTTTCATGGATAATAGTGAATTCGAGAGGAACGGAGGCTTGGATTTGAATTCTGCCGGCAGCGTTCGATTACTTGTGTCATTTTACGTAGGAAATGCTTGTTCCCATTTCCCGATAGCGATCCTGGGAGCCAAAATACTGTAAAACACGTTTTCATACATATTAGTGAATTCCAGAGGAACGGAGGCCCGGATTTGAATTCTGCCGACAGCATTCCATTAGTCGTGTGATTTTACGCAGGAAATGCTTGTTCCCATTTCCCGATAGCGATCCTGGGAGCCATAATACTGTAAAACACGTTTTCATACATATTAGTGAATTCCAGAGGAACGGAGGCTCCGATTTGAATTCTGCCGACAGCATTCGATTAGTCGTGTCATTTTACGTAGGAAATAATTGTTCCCATTTCCAGATAGCCATCCTGGGAGTCAAAATACTGTAAAACACGTTTTCATGGATATTAGTGAATTCGAGAGGAACGGAGGCTTGGCTTTGAATTCTGCCGGCAGCGTTCGATTAGTCGTGTCATTTTACGTAGGAAATAATTGTTCCCATTTCCCGATAGCGATCCTGGGAGCCAAAATACTGTAAAACACGTTTTCATACATATTAGTGAATTCCAGAGGAACGGAGGCTCCGATTTGAATTCTGCCGACAGCATTCGATTAGTCGTGTCATTTTACGTAGGAAATGCTTGTTCCCATTTCCCGATAGCGATCCTGGGAGCCAAAATACTGTAAAACACGTTTTCATACATATTAGTGAATTCCAGAGGAACGGAGGCTCAACTTTGAATTCTGCCGGCAGCGTTCGATTAGTCGTGTCATTTTACGCAGGAAATGCTTGTTCCCATTTCCCGATAGCGATCCTGGTAGTCAAAATACTGTAAAACACGTTTTCATACATATTAGTGAATTCCAGAGGAACGGAGGCTCAACTTTGAATTCTGCCGACAGCGTTCGATTAGTCGTGTCATTTTACGTAGGAAATGCTTGTTTCCATTTCCTGATAACGATCCTGGGAGCCAAAATACTGTAAAACACGTTTTCATACATATTAGTGAATTCCAGAGGAACGGAGGCTCCGATTTGAATTCTGCCGGCGGCATTCCATTACTCCTGTCATTTTACGTAGGAAACGCTTGTTCCCATTTCCCGATAGCGATCCTGGGAGCCAAAATACTGTAAAAGACGTTTTCATACACATTAGTGAATTCCAGAGGAACGGAGGCCCGGATTTGAATTCTGCCGACAGCATTCGATTAGTCGTGTCATTTTACGCAGGAAATGTGTTCAAGAAATGTTAGTAGATTAAAATTGGCGCGCGGAGCGGTGAGCGACAGCGCTCCCGGCCAGTAATGACAGGTGAGGTTAGGTGAGTGACAGCGGTCACTCACCTGGCCAAAACTCGGGCAAAGTCAGTTGCAACTGACTTTGTAACACTTTTCATAATAGTTTTTGTAATGCATGTCACTTCCTTCCTAGGACCTTCCCGAAAGTTCCGCCGCAGGAAATAGCGTGGGCGGAGGGTCCTAGGAAGGGAGCTCTATAAATAGGAGTGCAAGTGTGAGCACTTCCTCTTTGCTGCTCAGCCAGACGTGTACAAAGTATTAGAGTGCTTTCTCAATCTTTGCTTCTTGTATTAGAGTGCTTGCTCTAACGGTTTTGTGTAACGAGTGCTTGCTCGATTGCTTGCTGCTAGTGCATTACTGCATGCTCGCTTGCAAATCATTCTTGTAAAATAAGTGGACGAAGCTAAGCTTAATAGACTGATTTATTTTGACGACACTAAACGACAATTTTAACTTAATTCTACATCCTCTCCAATCCAACTACTTCTATCTTCAACATTAAGTGGTCCTTCGAGCCGGATTTCAAGTAAGAGCCAGCCGCTTCACCTGATAACCTAGAATGGAAGACAAAATTCTGGATCAGTTGAAGTTTCAAAAGAGGATTGGAAACGTGTCGAACACAATACTTCGAGCGGTCAAGGACAAGACCCTCACCTTGGGCGCCGTCGAGGTCAAGTTGGAAAACTTGGAGAAGTACAAGGTGTGCTTTGACGCCGGCCATGCGGAGCTACTTCTCCATTATAAAGATCGACTTAAGTCCACCGAATATTGGACCGAGGACTTTGAGGAACAAGTCGAAGAACTTTACAGCGAGCAAAAGGCCATTTTGTATGACCTTCGAGCTCAGCTAAAGCGAGAAGCTCCGTCCACTCACCTTCCTGAGCGGGGTGCTCGAAGTTCCCTGCGACAGCTCCAACTGCCAGAATTCGATGGGAAATTTGAAGAGTGGCCCTCTTTTCGTGATCTCTTCACGTCCATCATCGATCGAGAGGATGAGCTGTCGAACCTGCAGAAGCTACAGCATTTGAAGGTGAGCTTGAAGGGCCCAGCTGCGGCGCTCATTGCAGATATTCAGACGTTGGAGTCTAATTACGCCAAAGCCTGGAAGATCTTAACAGCTCATTATGAGAACAAGAGAGTGCTGGTGGATCTGGCGCTATCGAAGCTTACTAACCTTCATAAGCTTAAGGCGGAATCTGCTACGGGGCTGCAGGATATCTACCTCCGTATGACGTCTCTTGTGAACTCACTGGAGGGCATAGGGCGGCCCGTCAACTCCACGTTTGACCTGCTAATTTTTCTCATTGTACAGTTGTTCGATTATGAGACTAGGAGCCAATGGGAGATGCTCAGTAGTCAAACCACTGAGCCCCCTACCTATGAGCAACTGTCTGAATTTATACAGCGCCGGGTGCAGACGATCACCAAGGTTCAGCCCATGAAGATGGAGGCCGCTGCGAGGACAAAGCCTCCTTCCATGGGAACTTCTGCACGCTCACAAACCAAGGCACACTTGGCGACAAAGGGCGAGAAGCTGAACGGGCGCTGTCCTCTCTGCAAACGTGACCATCCTCTCATGTTTTGCCCACAGTACAAGAGCAAATCTGCAGAAGAGAAGAGGAAATTGGTTGAACAACAGCGTCTTTGTTTCAATTGTCTGGGGAAACACATGGTTGCAGAGTGTACTTCTGAGAAGACTTGCTTCCGTTGCAGTGAAAGGCACCATACCTCACTGCATGAAGCATTTAGTGCCTCCACCGGGCACTCCTCCCAGACTGCCCTGGGATCTGCAGAGGCTTCCGGATTAGCGAAGCCCACAACCAGTCACCAGATGACCGCTGCTGTGTCCTCTGTCTTGCTTGCTACAGCGAGACTGATGGTGGCTGATCGGTATGGCAAGTACCATACTGCCCGAGCACTTATTGACCAGGGATCAGAGACGTCCATGATCACTGAGCGCCTCGCCCAGCTGCTGCACCTACAGAGGAAGAAGACGTCAGTAGCAATATTTGGAATTGGAGGCTGTCAGAGCGGAGTGGCAAGAGGAAAGGTGTCCTTAACCCTGCGCTCTCTCCATGGGAGCCACTCACTCCAGGCGTGGGCATTGGTGATGCCTAGACTCACTGTCTATGCTTCACGACTGAATCCAGCATCACACGATTGGAGTCATTTGAAGGGTCTGGAGCTGGCAGATCCCAGCTATTTTTCAAATGATCCGATTGATATTATTTTAGGTGCTGATGTTTATGGAGCTATCCTGCACGCTGGGTTACGGAAAGGGCAACATGGAGAACCAATAGCACAACATACCTCGCTGGGATGGATCCTCTCTGGAAGGTTAAGGGATGAAATCTCCCCTGCATCCTCGTCACTGCAGTGCGTGGTGGGAGATTCACTCACTCAGCTGGTGAAATCCTTCTGGGAGCAAGAAGAAATGCACTCCTCTCAATTACCAAGAACACCAGAGGAATGTCAATGTGAGGAACATTTCGTTGCAACGCATAAAAGGAACGAAGAAGGCAGGTATGTTGTGCGTCTCCCATTCAAAGACGGGCTCACTGACGTGTCAAGTTCTCGCGCCAATGCCAAGCGAGCTCTACTATACAATGAAAGGAAATTTGCCCGTAACCCAGTGCTGCAGGAGCTCTATGAGGAGTTCCTCACGCAGTACGAGAGGTTAGGTCACATGAGCCAAACCAAAGAAGCTCCCATTGAAGGGAGAGTAGCGTACCTACCTCACCATGGGGTGCTCAGAGAATCCAGCAAGACCACTCGGCTGAGAGTGGTGTTTAATGGGTCTGCAACCACTGCTCAGGGCACTTCCCTCAACCAGCAGCTCCTCACTGGTCCCAACCTCCTTCCCAGTTTGGCTGACATCCTGCTAAAATGGAGAATGTTTAAATTTGTGATCATTACAGACATTGAGAAAATGTATCGACAAATCCTGGTGGATCAGCGGGACAGAGATTGGCAAAGAATCCTGTGGCGGCCCTCTCCACAGCAAGACATAGCAGAGTTTCAACTAAACACTGTGACGTATGGACTGGGCTGTGCCCCTTATCTAGCCATCCGGACTATTCAGCAGCTGGCTGAAGATGAGACTTCCCGCTATCCCCAGGGAGCGCTTGCTCTTAAAAACAATATGTATGTGGATGACATACTTACCGGAGCGGCCAGTGAGGAGCAACTTCTGGAGTTGAAGGACCAACTGGTGGAAATTTGCAAGGCGGGCGGCTTCCCCTTGCAAAAGTGGGCCTCGAACTCCAACACTCTCCTCCACACTCTCTCTCAGCCGCCTGAAACACCCACCCAGCACGTCAGATTGGAGGAAAAGGAGGATACTCACCTGACCCTGGGGCTTCACTGGCATCCAGCAAGAGACATCTTCAGCTTCTCAGTAAAGGAAGCAGAGGTGGAAGCCGTGACCAGAAGGAGCATCTTATCTCAAGCAGCACAATTGTTTGACCCACTTGGGTGGTTGGCGCCTGTCACGGTAAGAGCTAAGATTTTCATTCAAAGCACCTGGTTGTTGAAGGTCGATTGGGATTCAGCACTTCCCACGAGCTTGGTGGAGAAATGGAACGACTACCGATCACAATGGCCGAGGTTAACCTCAATTTCACTGCCACGAGCTGTCACTTTGGGCTCAGATGAGGGAGTTGAACTCATGGGATTTTGTGATGCGTCTGAACACGCTTACGCTGCAGTGCTTTACCTGCGACAATTTCAGAGCTCAGGACAACCTCTCATTTCATTGTTGACAGCAAAGACTAAGGTAGCTCCATTACAACAGGTGTCCTTACCAAGGCTTGAACTTTGTGCTGCTGTACTTCTGGTCCGGCTGACACATCGCGTGCAAGAGGTTCTTAACCTACAACATGCACCAGTTCATTGCTGGTCGGATTCAACAGTTACTCTTGCTTGGATTCGGGGCCATCCTAACCGGTGGGCAACTTACGTGGCTAATAGGGTGTCCGAGATCCAGCGGCTTCTGCCTGAGGCCACGTGGAGGCACATTCCTGGATTGGATAATCCAGCTGACTGCGCATCAAGAGGAATATCTCCAGCAGAACTGCCCGACCATCCACTTTGGTGGCATGGACCGGAGTTCCTGCAGACAAGGGAGCTCCCAACCTCCATCGAAGAAGAGCCTGAAGATGTTCCAGAACAGCGAGGGAGGGCAACGCATGCCACCAATCTTAAGAGCATCGTCCAGGGGGCTCTTCCCTTCCGTAGCTCTTCATACATGCGACTAATCCGCATTACTGCATGGGTTCGTAGGTGGCTTCCCAACCAGCAGTGCAAAGGACATTCCGCTGAAGTGAGCAGCTGCCTATCCGCTCTTGAGCTTGAGGAGGCGGAGACGTGCTGGCTCAAGCTCACTCAGCGCGCTGCCTTTGCAGAGGAAATGACTGCCCTGGAATTAGGAAGGGGATTAAAGGCTCGGAGCCCCTTATCGCAGCTCACGCCCTTCATGGATAAGAAGGGGCTGCTGAGAGTGGGAGGGCGCCTCAAGAATTCCTTCCTCCCATGGGAGCAAGCTCATGCGATTATCTTGCCTTCTAAATCAGAATTTGCAGAATTGCTGGTTGGGGAGTTTCACAAGAGAACCTTGCATGGAGGAGTGCAGCTTACCCTGGGCTCTCTACGCCAACGGTATTGGATACTTCAGGGCCGCAACCTGGTGAAGAGGATCATTCACCGGTGCATCACCTGTGCTCGATGGCGGGCGGCTCCTCCTACCACTCTTATGGGAGCTCTTCCACCAGCACGAGTCCAACCATCTCGGCCCTTCCAGTTTACCGGAGTGGACTACGCTGGCCCGTTCATGGTCCGGACTGCTCCTGGAAGAGGAATTAAAGCCTATAAGGGCTTCCTGGCTGTTTTTGTCTGTCTCGTGACAAAGGCAGTCCATTTAGAATTGGTCTCTGACTATTCTGCAGAAGCCTTTATTGCTGCTTTAAGAAGGTTTGTTTCCAGGCGAGGCCTTTGTGCAGAATTGCGGAGTGACCAAGGGACCAACTTCGTGGGAGCAGACACGGAGCTCAAACGGATGTTCGCTGCATCCAGCGGAGCCACAAAGAAAGTGCTGGACTTTCTCTCCACTCTCCGTATTCGCTGGCGCTTCAACCCACCTGGAGCCCCTCACTTTGGTGGCCTGTGGGAGGCTGCAGTCAAGTCTGCCAAGCACCATCTCCGAAGGGTCCTTGGAGCTCACACATTGACTTACGAGGAGATGGCTACCCTCCTGGCTCAAGTAGAGGCGTGCCTCAATTCGAGGCCATTGTGTGCACTTTCGGACGATCCCAGTGACCTGCAGGCCCTTACTCCTGGGCACTTTCTAACAGGCGGTGCCTTGAACTCCTTGCCTGAGGCTTCCTTGTTGGATACCAGCGAGTCCAGGCTCAACCGATGGCAGCTCATCACCCGGATGCGAGACCATTTCTGGGAGCGGTGGTCGTCCGAATATCTGCGCGGCCTGGCTCCACGCTCCAAGTGGCAGACACAAGGGGTGACTGTTCAACCTGGAGCGATGTGCATAGTTATCCAGGATAACCTGCCTCCATCTGCTTGGGCGCTGGCGAGAGTCGTTGCTGTTCATCCTGGGGCGGACGGCCACGTGCGAGTTGTGACCGTGAGAACTGCATCGCGAACTCTTGATCGGCCAATTGCAAAACTAGTGTTGTTGCCGATAGATAACGACGCGCCTTAGTGGAGTGAGGAAAAACCGCGAGAAATGTGCTTCAGAAATCACACTTACCATGTTATACTTCCGAGAGACTTCTTCTGCGCCATTGTTGAAAGCTTCATCGTGCGTGATCTAGTGCGCCGCGATCAATGAGAGAGTGATTCACTGCGCTCACTTCACTTAGCGGAACTCATTCACCTTTGTTCACTGTCACGTGATTCAATTCATTCATGCGTCTCGCGGACCGACTCGTGACTAATTTCGCCGACATGGCGAGGCGGGCGGGATGTTCAAGAAATGTTAGTAGATTAAAATTGGCGCGCGGAGCGGTGAGCGACAGCGCTCCCGGCCAGTAATGACAGGTGAGGTTAGGTGAGTGACAGCGGTCACTCACCTGGCCAAAACTCGGGCAAAGTCAGTTGCAACTGACTTTGTAACACTTTTCATAATAGTTTTTGTAATGCATGTCACTTCCTTCCTAGGACCTTCCCGAAAGTTCCGCCGCAGGAAATAGCGTGGGCGGAGGGTCCTAGGAAGGGAGCTCTATAAATAGGAGTGCAAGTGTGAGCACTTCCTCTTTGCTGCTCAGCCAGACGTGTACAAAGTATTAGAGTGCTTTCTCAATCTTTGCTTCTTGTATTAGAGTGCTTGCTCTAACGGTTTTGTGTAACGAGTGCTTGCTCGATTGCTTGCTGCTAGTGCATTACTGCATGCTCGCTTGCAAATCATTCTTGTAAAATAAGTGGACGAAGCTAAGCTTAATAGACTGATTTATTTTGACGACACTAAACGACAATTTTAACTTAATTCTACATCCTCTCCAATCCAACTACTTCTATCTTCAACAAAATGCTTGTTCCCATTTCCCGATAGCGATCCTCGGAGCCATAATACTGTAAAACACGTTTTCACGGATATTAGTGAATTCGAGAGGAACGGAGGCTCCGATTTGAATTCTGCAGGCAGCATTCGATTAGTCGTGTCATTTTACGTAGGAAATAATTGTTCCCATTTCCAGATAGCCATCCTGGGAGTCAAAATACTGTAAAACACGTTTTCATGGATATTAGTGAATTCGAGAGGAACGGAGGCTTGGATTTGAATTCTGCCGGCAGCGTTCGATTAGTCGTGTGATTTTACGCAGGAAATGCTTGTTCCCATTTCCCGATAGCGATCCTGGGAGCCATAATACTGTAAAACACGTTTTCATGTATATTGGTGAATTCGAGAGGAACGGAGGCTTGGATTTGAATTCTGCCGGCAGCGTTCGATTACTTGTGTCATTTTACGTAGGAAATGCTTGTTCCCATTTCCAGATAGCCATCCTGGGAGTCAAAATACTGTAAAACACGTTTTCATGGATATTAGTGAATTCGAGAGGAACGGAGGCTTGGCTTTGAATTCTGCCGGCAGCGTTCGATTAGTCGTGTCATTTTACGTAGGAAATAATTGTTCCCATTTCCCGATAGCGATCCTGGGAGCCAAAATACTGTAAAACACGTTTTCATACATATTAGTGAATTCCAGAGGAACGGAGGCTCCGATTTGAATTCTGCCGACAGCATTCGATTAGTCGTGTCATTTTACGCAGGAAATGCTTGTTCCCATTTCCCGATAGCGATCCTGGTAGTCAAAATACTGTAAAACACGTTTTCATACATATTAGTGAATTCCAGAGGAACGGAGGCCCGGATTTGAATTCTGCCGACAGCGTTCGATTAGTCGTGTCATTTTACGCAGGAAATGCTTGTTCCCATTTCCCGATAGCGATCCTGGGAGCCATAATACTGTAAAACACGTTTTCACGGATATTAGTGAATTCGAGAGGAACGGAGGCTCCGATTTGAATTCTGCAGGCAGCATTCGATTAGTCGTGTCATTTTAGGTAGGAAATAATTGTTCCCATTTCCAGATAGCCATCCTGGGAGTCAAAATACTGTAAAACACGTTTTCATGGATATTAGTGAATTCGAGAGGAACGGAGGCTTGGCTTTGAATTCTGCCGGCAGCGTTCGATTAGTCGTGTCATTTTACGTAGGAAATAATTGTTCCCATTTCCTGATAGCGATCCTGGGAGTCAAAATACTGTAAAACACGTTTTCATACATATTAGTGAATTCCAGAGGAACCGGAGGCTCCGATTTGAGTTCTGCCGGCAGCATTCCATTACTCCTGCCATTTTACGTAGGAAATGCTTGTTCCCATTTCCCGATAGCGATCCTGGGAGCCAAAATACTGTAAAACACGTTTTCATACATATTAGTGAATTCCAGAGGAACCGGAGGCTCCGATTTGAGTTCTGCCGGCAGCATTCCATTACTCCTGCCATTTTACGTAGGAAATGCTTGTTCCCATTTCCCGATAGCGATCCTGGGAGCCAAAATACTGTAAAACACGTTTTCATACATATTAGTGAATTCCAGAGGAACGGAGGCCCGGATTTGAATTCTGCCGACAGCATTCGATTAGTCGTGTGATTTTACGCAGGAAATGCTTGTTCCCATTTCCCGATAGCGATCCTGGGAGCCATAATACTGTAAAACACGTTTTCATGTATATTAGTGAATTCGAGAGGAACGGAGGCTTGGATTTGAATTCTGCCGGCAGCGTTCGATTACTTGTGTCATTTTACGTAGGAAATGCTTGTTCCCATTTCCCGATAGCGATCCTGGGAGCCAAAATACTGTAAAACACGTTTTCATACATATTAGTGAATTCCAGAGGAACGGAGGCTCCGATTTGAATTCTGCCGACAGCATTCGATTAGTCGTGTCATTTTACGCAGGAAATGCTTGTTGCCATTTCCCGATAGCGATCCTGGTAGTCAAAATACTGTAAAACACGTTTTCATACATATTAGTGAATTCCAGAGGAACGGAGGCTCAACTTTCAATTCTGCCGACAGCGTTCGATTAGTCGTGTCATTTTACGCAGGAAATGCTTGTTCCCATTTCCCGATAGCGATCCTGGTAGTCAAAATACTGTAAAACACGTTTTCATACATATTAGTGAATTCCAGAGGAACGGAGGCTCGGATTTGAATTCTGCCGACAGCGTTCGATTAGTCGTGTCATTTTACGCAGGAAATGCTTGTTCCCATTTCCCGATAGCGATCCTGGGAGCCATAATACTGTAAAACACGTTTTCATGGATAATAGTGAATTCGAGAGGAACGGAGGCTTGGATTTGAATTCTGCCGGCAGCGTTCGATTACTTGTGTCATTTTACGTAGGAAATGCTTGTTCCCATTTCCCGATAGCGATCCTGGGAGCCAAAATACTGTAAAACACGTTTTCATACATATTAGTGAATTCCAGAGGAACGGAGGCTCCGATTTGAATTCTGCCGACAGCATTCGATTAGTCGTGTCATTTTACGTAGGAAATAATTGTTCCCATTTCCAGATAGCCATCCTGGGAGTCAAAATACTGTAAAACACGTTTTCACGGATATTAGTGAATTCGAGAGGAACGGAGGCTCCGATTTGAATTCTGCAGGCAGCATTCGATTAGTCGTGTCATTTTAGGTAGGAAATAATTGTTCCCATTTCCAGATAGCCATCCTGGGAGTCAAAATACTGTAAAACACGTTTTCATACATATTAGTGAATTCCAGAGGAACGGAGGCTCAACTTTCAATTCTGCCGACAGCGTTCGATTAGTCGTGTCATTTTACGCAGGAAATGCTTGTTCCCATTTCCCGATAGCGATCCTGGTAGTCAAAATACTGTAAAACACGTTTTCATACATATTAGTGAATTCCAGAGGAACGGAGGCTCGGATTTGAATTCTGCCGACAGCGTTCGATTAGTCGTGTCATTTTACGCAGGAAATGCTTGTTCCCATTTCCCGATAGCGATCCTGGGAGCCATAATACTGTAAAACACGTTTTCATGGATAATAGTGAATTCGAGAGGAACGGAGGCTTGGATTTGAATTCTGCCGGCAGCGTTCGATTACTTGTGTCATTTTACGTAGGAAATGCTTGTTCCCATTTCCCGATAGCGATCCTGGGAGCCAAATTCTGTAAAACACGTTTTCATACATATTAGTGAATTCCAAAGGAACGGAGGCTCCGATTTGAATTCTGCCGACAGCATTCGATTAGTCGTGTCATTTTACGCAGGAAATGCTTGTTCCCATTTCCCGATAGCGATCCTGGTAGTCAAAATACTGTAAAACACGTTTTCATACATATTAGTGAATTCCAGAGGAACGGAGGCTCAAATTTGAATTCTGCCGACAGCGTTCGATTAGTCGTGTCATTTTACATAGGAAATGCTTGTTTCCATTTCCTGATAACGATCCTGGGAGCCAAAATACTGTAAAACACGTTTTCATACATATTAGTGAATTCCAGAGGAACGGAGGCTCCGATTTGAATTCTGCCGGCAGCATTCCATTACTCCTGTCATTTTACGTAGGAAACGCTTGTTCCCATTTCCCGATAGCGATCCTGGGAGCCAAAATACTGTAAAACACGTTTTCATACATATTAGTGAATTCCAGAGGAACGGAGGCTCCGATTTGAATTCTGCCGACAGCATTCGATTAGTCGTGTCATTTTACGCAGGAAATGCTTGTTCCCATTTCCCGATAGCGATCCTGGTAGTCAAAATACTGTAAAACACGTTTTCATACATATTAGTGAATTCCAGAGGAACGGAGGCTCAACTTTGAATTCTGCCGACAGCGTTCGATTAGTCGTGTCATTTTACGTAGGAAATGCTTGTTTCCATTTCCTGATAACGATCCTGGGAGCCAAAATACTGTAAAACACGTTTTCATACATATTAGTGAATTCCAGAGGAACGGAGGCTCCGATTTGAATTCTGCAGGCAGCATTCGATTAGTCGTGTCATTTTACGTAGGAAATAATTGTTCCCATTTCCAGATAGCCATCCTGGGAGTCAAAATACTGTAAAACACGTTTTCATGGATATTAGTGAATTCGAGAGGAACGGAGGCTTGGCTTTGAATTCTGCCGGCAGCGTTCGATTAGTCGTGTCATTTTACGTAGGAAATAATTGTTCCCATTTCCGGATAGCGATCCTGGGAGTCAAAATACTGTAAAACACGTTTTCATACATATTAGTGAATTCCAGAGGAACGGAGGCTCCGATTTGAATTCTGCCGACAGCATTCGATTAGTCGTGTCATTTTACGCAGGAAATGCTTGTTCCCATTTCCCGATAGCGATCCTGGTAGTCAAAATACTGTAAAACACGTTTTCATACATATTAGTGAATTCCAGAGGAACGGAGGCCCGGATTTGAATTCTGCCGACAGCGTTCGATTAGTCGTGTCATTTTACGCAGGAAATGCTTGTTCCCATTTCCCGATAGCGATCCTGGGAGCCATAATACTGTAAAACACGTTTTCACGGATATTAGTGAATTCGAGAGGAACGGAGGCTCCGATTTGAATTCTGCAGGCAGCATTCGATTAGTCGTGTCATTTTAGGTAGGAAATAATTGTTCCCATTTCCAGATAGCCATCCTGGGAGTCAAAATACTGTAAAACACGTTTTCATGGATATTAGTGAATTCGAGAGGAACGGAGGCTTGGCTTTGAATTCTGCCGGCAGCGTTCGATTAGTCGTGTCATTTTACGTAGGAAATAATTGTTCCCATTTCCTGATAGCGATCCTGGGAGTCAAAATACTGTAAAACACGTTTTCATACATATTAGTGAATTCCAGAGGAACCGGAGGCTCCGATTTGAGTTCTGCCGGCAGCATTCCATTACTCCTGCCATTTTACGTAGGAAATGCTTGTTCCCATTTCCCGATAGCGATCCTGGGAGCCAAAATACTGTAAAACACGTTTTCATACATATTAGTGAATTCCAGAGGAACCGGAGGCTCCGATTTGAGTTCTGCCGGCAGCATTCCATTACTCCTGCCATTTTACGTAGGAAATGCTTGTTCCCATTTCCCGATAGCGATCCTGGGAGCCAAAATACTGTAAAACACGTTTTCATACATATTAGTGAATTCCAGAGGAACGGAGGCCCGGATTTGAATTCTGCCGACAGCATTCGATTAGTCGTGTGATTTTACGCAGGAAATGCTTGTTCCCATTTCCCGATAGCGATCCTGGGAGCCATAATACTGTAAAACACGTTTTCATGTATATTAGTGAATTCGAGAGGAACGGAGGCTTGGATTTGAATTCTGCCGGCAGCGTTCGATTACTTGTGTCATTTTACGTAGGAAATGCTTGTTCCCATTTCCCGATAGCGATCCTGGGAGCCAAAATACTGTAAAACACGTTTTCATACATATTAGTGAATTCCAGAGGAACGGAGGCTCCGATTTGAATTCTGCCGACAGCATTCGATTAGTCGTGTCATTTTACGCAGGAAATGCTTGTTGCCATTTCCCGATAGCGATCCTGGTAGTCAAAATACTGTAAAACACGTTTTCATGTATATTAGTGAATTCGAGAGGAACGGAGGCTTGGATTTGAATTCTGCCGGCAGCGTTCGATTACTTGTGTCATTTTACGTAGGAAATGCTTGTTCCCATTTCCCGATAGCGATCCTGGTAGTCAAAATACTGTAAAACACGTTTTCATACATATTAGTGAATTCCAGAGGAACGGAGGCTCGGATTTGAATTCTGCCGACAGCGTTCGATTAGTCGTGTCATTTTACGCAGGAAATGCTTGTTCCCATTTCCCGATAGCGATCCTGGGAGCCATAATACTGTAAAACACGTTTTCATGGATAATAGTGAATTCGAGAGGAACGGAGGCTTGGATTTGAATTCTGCCGGCAGCGTTCGATTACTTGTGTCATTTTACGTAGGAAATGCTTGTTCCCATTTCCCGATAGCGATCCTGGGAGCCAAAATACTGTAAAACACGTTTTCATACATATTAGTGAATTCCAGAGGAACGGAGGCCCCGATTTGAATTCTGCCGACAGCATTCGATTAGTCGTGTCATTTTACGTAGGAAATAATTGTTCCCATTTCCAGATAGCCATCCTGGGAGTCAAAATACTGTAAAACACGTTTTCACGGATATTAGTGAATTCGAGAGGAACGGAGGCTCCGATTTGAATTCTGCAGGCAGCATTCGATTAGTCGTGTCATTTTAGGTAGGAAATAATTGTTCCCATTTCCAGATAGCCATCCTGGGAGTCAAAATACTGTAAAACACGTTTTCATACATATTAGTGAATTCCAGAGGAACGGAGGCTCAACTTTCAATTCTGCCGACAGCGTTCGATTAGTCGTGTCATTTTACGCAGGAAATGCTTGTTCCCATTTCCCGATAGCGATCCTGGTAGTCAAAATACTGTAAAACACGTTTTCATACATATTAGTGAATTCCAGAGGAACGGAGGCTCGGATTTGAATTCTGCCGACAGCATTCGATTAGTCGTGTCATTTTACGCAGGAAATGCTTGTTCCCATTTCCCGATAGCGATCCTGGGAGCCATAATACTGTAAAACACGTTTTCATGGATAATAGTGAATTCGAGAGGAACGGAGGCTTGGATTTGAATTCTGCCGGCAGCGTTCGATTACTTGTGTCATTTTACGTAGGAAATGCTTGTTCCCATTTCCCGATAGCGATCCTGGGAGCCAAAATACTGTAAAACACGTTTTCATACATATTAGTGAATTCCAAAGGAACGGAGGCTCCGATTTGAATTCTGCCGACAGCATTCGATTAGTCGTGTCATTTTACGCAGGAAATGCTTGTTCCCATTTCCCGATAGCGATCCTGGTAGTCAAAATACTGTAAAACACGTTTTCATACATATTAGTGAATTCCAGAGGAACGGAGGCTCAAATTTGAATTCTGCCGACAGCGTTCGATTAGTCGTGTCATTTTACATAGGAAATGCTTGTTTCCATTTCCTGATAACGATCCTGGGAGCCAAAATACTGTAAAACACGTTTTCATACATATTAGTGAATTCCAGAGGAACGGAGGCTCCGATTTGAATTCTGCCGGCAGCATTCCATTACTCCTGTCATTTTACGTAGGAAACGCTTGTTCCCATTTCCCGATAGCGATCCTGGGAGCCAAAATACTGTAAAACACGTTTTCATACATATTAGTGAATTCCAAAGGAACGGAGGCTCCGATTTGAATTCTGCCGACAGCATTCGATTAGTCGTGTCATTTTACGCAGGAAATGCTTGTTCCCATTTCCCGATAGCGATCCTGGTAGTCAAAATACTGTAAAACACGTTTTCATACATATTAGTGAATTCCAGAGGAACGGAGGCTCAACTTTGAATTCTGCCGACAGCGTTCGATTAGTCGTGTCATTTTACGTAGGAAATGCTTGTTTCCATTTCCTGATAACGATCCTGGGAGCCAAAATACTGTAAAACACGTTTTCATACATATTAGTGAATTCCAGAGGAACGGAGGCTCCGATTTGAATTCTGCAGGCAGCATTCGATTAGTCGTGTCATTTTAGGTAGGAAATAATTGTTCCCATTTCCAGATAGCCATCCTGGGAGTCAAAATACTGTAAAACACGTTTTCATGGATATTAGTGAATTCGAGAGGAACGGAGGCTTGGCTTTGAATTCTGCCGGCAGCGTTCGATTAGTCGTGTCATTTTACGTAGGAAATAATTGTTCCCATTTCCGGATAGCGATCCTGGGAGTCAAAATACTGTAAAACACGTTTTCATACATATTAGTGAATTCCAGAGGAACGGAGGCTCCGATTTGAATTCTGCCGACAGCATTCGATTAGTCGTGTCATTTTACGCAGGAAATGCTTGTTCCCATTTCCCGATAGCGATCCTGGTAGTCAAAATACTGTAAAACACGTTTTCATACATATTAGTGAATTCCAGAGGAACGGAGGCCCGGATTTGAATTCTGCCGACAGCGTTCGATTAGTCGTGTCATTTTACGCAGGAAATGCTTGTTCCCATTTCCCGATAGCGATCCTGGGAGCCATAATACTGTAAAACACGTTTTCACGGATATTAGTGAATTCGAGAGGAACGGAGGCTCCGATTTGAATTCTGCAGGCAGCATTCGATTAGTCGTGTCATTTTACGTAGGAAATAATTGTTCCCATTTCCAGATAGCCATCCTGGGAGTCAAAATACTGTAAAACACGTTTTCATGGATATTAGTGAATTCGAGAGGAACGGAGGCTTGGCTTTGAATTCTGCCGGCAGCGTTCGATTAGTCGTGTCATTTTACGTAGGAAATAATTGTTCCCATTTCCTGATAGCGATCCTGGGAGTCAAAATACTGTAAAACACGTTTTCATACATATTAGTGAATTCCAGAGGAACCGGAGGCTCCGATTTGAGTTCTGCCGGCAGCATTCCATTACTCCTGTCATTTTACGTAGGAAATGCTTGTTCCCATTTCCCGATAGCGATCCTGGGAGCCAAAATACTGTAAAACACGTTTTCATACATATTAGTGAATTCCAGAGGAACCGGACGCTCCGATTTGAGTTCTGCCGGCAGCATTCCATTACTCCTGCCATTTTACGTAGGAAATGCTTGTTCCCATTTCCCGATAGCGATCCTGGGAGCCAAAATACTGTAAAACACGTTTTCATACATATTAGTGAATTCCAGAGGAACGGAGGCCCGGATTTGAATTCTGCCGACAGCATTCGATTAGTCGTGTGATTTTACGCAGGAAATGCTTGTTCCCATTTCCCGATAGCGATCCTGGGAGCCAAAATACTGTAAAACACGTTTTCATGTATATTAGTGAATTCGAGAGGAACGGAGGCTTGGATTTGAATTCTGCCGGCAGCGTTCGATTACTTGTGTCATTTTACGTAGGAAATGCTTGTTCCCATTTCCCGATAGCGATCCTGGGAGCCAAAATACTGTAAAACACGTTTTCATACATATTAGTGAATTCCAGAGGAACGGAGGCTCCGATTTGAATTCTGCCGACAGCATTCGATTAGTCGTGTCATTTTACGCAGGAAATGCTTGTTGCCATTTCCCGATAGCGATCCTGGTAGTCAAAATACTGTAAAACACGTTTTCATGTATATTAGTGAATTCGAGAGGAACGGAGGCTTGGATTTGAATTCTGCCGGCAGCGTTCGATTACTTGTGTCATTTTACGTAGGAAATGCTTGTTCCCATTTCCCGATAGCGATCCTGGTAGTCAAAATACTGTAAAACACGTTTTCATACATATTAGTGAATTCCAGAGGAACGGAGGCTCGGATTTGAATTCTGCCGACAGCGTTCGATTAGTCGTGTCATTTTACGCAGGAAATGCTTGTTCCCATTTCCCGATAGCGATCCTGGGAGCCATAATACTGTAAAACACGTTTTCATGGATAATAGTGAATTCGAGAGGAACGGAGGCTTGGATTTGAATTCTGCCGGCAGCGTTCGATTACTTGTGTCATTTTACGTAGGAAATGCTTGTTCCCATTTCCCGATAGCGATCCTGGGAGCCAAAATACTGTAAAACACGTTTTCATACATATTAGTGAATTCCAGAGGAACGGAGGCTCCGATTTGAATTCTGCCGACAGCATTCGATTAGTCGTGTCATTTTACGTAGGAAATAATTGTTCCCATTTCCAGATAGCCATCCTGGGAGTCAAAATACTGTAAAACACGTTTTCACGGATATTAGTGAATTCGAGAGGAACGGAGGCTCCGATTTGAATTCTGCAGGCAGCATTCGATTAGTCGTGTCATTTTACGTAGGAAATAATTGTTCCCATTTCCAGATAGCCATCCTGGGAGTCAAAATACTGTAAAACACGTTTTCATACATATTAGTGAATTCCAGAGGAACGGAGGCTCAACTTTCAATTCTGCCGACAGCGTTCGATTAGTCGTGTCATTTTACGCAGGAAATGCTTGTTCCCATTTCCCGATAGCGATCCTGGTAGTCAAAATACTGTAAAACACGTTTTCATACATATTAGTGAATTCCAGAGGAACGGAGGCTCGGATTTGAATTCTGCCGACAGCGTTCGATTAGTCGTGTCATTTTACGCAGGAAATGCTTGTTCCCATTTCCCGATAGCGATCCTGGGAGCCATAATACTGTAAAACACGTTTTCATGGATAATAGTGAATTCGAGAGGAACGGAGGCTTGGATTTGAATTCTGCCGGCAGCGTTCGATTACTTGTGTCATTTTACGTAGGAAATGCTTGTTCCCATTTCCCGATAGCGATCCTGGGAGCCAAAATACTGTAAAACACGTTTTCATACATATTAGTGAATTCCAAAGGAACGGAGGCTCCGATTTGAATTCTGCCGACAGCATTCGATTAGTCGTGTCATTTTACGCAGGAAATGCTTGTTCCCATTTCCCGATAGCGATCCTGGTAGTCAAAATACTGTAAAACACGTTTTCATACATATTAGTGAATTCCAGAGGAACGGAGGCTCAAATTTGAATTCTGCCGACAGCGTTCGATTAGTCGTGTCATTTTACATAGGAAATGCTTGTTTCCATTTCCTGATAACGATCCTGGGAGCCAAAATACTGTAAAACACGTTTTCATACATATTAGTGAATTCCAGAGGAACGGAGGCTCCGATTTGAATTCTGCCGGCAGCATTCCATTACTCCTGTCATTTTACGTAGGAAACGCTTGTTCCCATTTCCCGATAGCGATCCTGGGAGCCAAAATACTGTAAAACACGTTTTCATACATATTAGTGAATTCCAAAGGAACGGAGGCTCCGATTTGAATTCTGCCGACAGCATTCGATTAGTCGTGTCATTTTACGCAGGAAATGCTTGTTCCCATTTCCCGATAGCGATCCTGGTAGTCAAAATACTGTAAAACACGTTTTCATACATATTAGTGAATTCCAGAGGAACGGAGGCTCAACTTTGAATTCTGCCGACAGCGTTCGATTAGTCGTGTCATTTTACGTAGGAAATGCTTGTTTCCATTTCCTGATAACGATCCTGGGAGCCAAAATACTGTAAAACACGTTTTCATACATATTAGTGAATTCGAGAGGAACGGAGGCTCCGATTTGAATTCTGCAGGCAGCATTCGATTAGTCGTGTCATTTTACGTAGGAAATAATTGTTCCCATTTCCAGATAGCCATCCTGGGAGTCAAAATACTGTAAAACACGTTTTCATGGATATTAGTGAATTCGAGAGGAACGGAGGCTTGGCTTTGAATTCTGCCGGCAGCGTTCGATTAGTCGTGTCATTTTACGTAGGAAATAATTGTTCCCATTTCCTGATAGCGATCCTGGGAGTCAAAATACTGTAAAACACGTTTTCATACATATTAGTGAATTCCAGAGGAACCGGAGGCTCCGATTTGAGTTCTGCCGGCAGCATTCCATTACTCCTGCCATTTTACGTAGGAAATGCTTGTTCCCATTTCCCGATAGCGATCCTGGGAGCCATAATACTGTAAAACACGTTTTCATACATATTAGTGAATTCCAGAGGAACGGAGGCCCGGATTTGAATTCTGCCGACAGCATTCGATTAGTCGTGTGATTTTACGCAGGAAATGCTTGTTCCCATTTCCCGATAGCGATCCTGGGAGCCATAATACTGTAAAACACGTTTTCATGTATATTAGTGAATTCGAGAGGAACGGAGGCTTGGATTTGAATTCTGCCGGCAGCGTTCGATTACTTGTGTCATTTTACGTAGGAAATGCTTGTTCCCATTTCCCGATAGCGATCCTGGGAGCCAAAATACTGTAAAACACGTTTTCATACATATTAGTGAATTCCAGAGGAACGGAGGCTCCGATTTGAATTCTGCCGACAGCATTCGATTAGTCGTGTCATTTTACGCAGGAAATGCTTGTTCCCATTTCCCGATAGCGATCCTGGTAGTCAAAATACTGTAAAACACGTTTTCATACATATTAGTGAATTCCAGAGGAACGGAGGCTCAACTTTCAATTCTGCCGACAGCGTTCGATTAGTCGTGTCATTTTACGCAGGAAATGCTTGTTCCCATTTCCCGATAGCGATCCTGGTAGTCAAAATACTGTAAAACACGTTTTCATACATATTAGTGAATTCCAGAGGAACGGAGGCTCGGATTTGAATTCTGCCGACAGCGTTCGATTAGTCGTGTCATTTTACGCAGGAAATGCTTGTTCCCATTTCCCGATAGCGATCCTGGGAGCCATAATACTGTAAAACACGTTTTCATGGATAATAGTGAATTCGAGAGGAACGGAGGCTTGGATTTGAATTCTGCCGGCAGCGTTCGATTACTTGTGTCATTTTACGTAGGAAATGCTTGTTCCCATTTCCCGATAGCGATCCTGGGAGCCAAAATACTGTAAAACACGTTTTCATACATATTAGTGAATTCCAGAGGAACGGAGGCTCCGATTTGAATTCTGCCGACAGCATTCGATTAGTCGTGTCATTTTACGTAGGAAATAATTGTTCCCATTTCCAGATAGCCATCCTGGGAGTCAAAATACTGTAAAACACGTTTTCACGGATATTAGTGAATTCGAGAGGAACGGAGGCTCCGATTTGAATTCTGCAGGCAGCATTCGGTTAGTCGTGTCATTTTAGGTAGGAAATAATTGTTCCCATTTCCAGATAGCCATCCTGGGAGTCAAAATACTGTAAAACACGTTTTCATACATATTAGTGAATTCCAGAGGAACGGAGGCTCAACTTTCAATTCTGCCGACAGCGTTCGATTAGTCGTGTCATTTTACGCAGGAAATGCTTGTTCCCATTTCCCGATAGCGATCCTGGTAGTCAAAATACTGTAAAACACGTTTTCATACATATTAGTGAATTCCAGAGGAACGGAGGCTCCGATTTGAATTCTGCAGGCAGCATTCGATTAGTCGTGTCATTTTAGGTAGGAAATAATTGTTCCCATTTCCAGATAGCCATCCTGGGAGTCAAAATACTGTAAAACACGTTTTCATGGATATTAGTGAATTCGAGAGGAACGGAGGCTTGGCTTTGAATTCTGCCGGCAGCGTTCGATTAGTCGTGTCATTTTACGTAGGAAATAATTGTTCCCATTTCCTGATAGCGATCCTGGGAGTCAAAATACTGTAAAACACGTTTTCATACATATTAGTGAATTCCAGAGGAACCGGAGGCTCCGATTTGAGTTCTGCCGGCAGCATTCCATTACTCCTGCCATTTTACGTAGGAAATGCTTGTTCCCATTTCCCGATAGCGATCCTGGGAGCCAAAATACTGTAAAACACGTTTTCATACATATTAGTGAATTCCAGAGGAACGGAGGCCCGGATTTGAATTCTGCCGACAGCATTCGATTAGTCGTGTGATTTTACGCAGGAAATGCTTGTTCCCATTTCCCGATAGCGATCCTGGGAGCCATAATACTGTAAAACACGTTTTCATGTATATTAGTGAATTCGAGAGGAACGGAGGCTTGGATTTGAATTCTGCCGGCAGCGTTCGATTACTTGTGTCATTTTACGTAGGAAATGCTTGTTCCCATTTCCCGATAGCGATCCTGGGAGCCAAAATACTGTAAAACACGTTTTCATACATATTAGTGAATTCCAGAGGAACGGAGGCTCCGATTTGAATTCTGCCGACAGCATTCGATTAGTCGTGTCATTTTACGCAGGAAATGCTTGTTCCCATTTCCCGATAGCGATCCTGGTAGTCAAAATACTGTAAAACACGTTTTCATACATATTAGTGAATTCCAGAGGAACGGAGGCTCAACTTTCAATTCTGCCGACAGCGTTCGATTAGTCGTGTCATTTTACGCAGGAAATGCTTGTTCCCATTTCCCGATAGCGATCCTGGTAGTCAAAATACTGTAAAACACGTTTTCATACATATTAGTGAATTCCAGAGGAACGGAGGCTCGGATTTGAATTCTGCCGACAGCGTTCGATTAGTCGTGTCATTTTAGGTAGGAAATAATTGTTCCCATTTCCCGATAGCGATCCTGGGAGCCATAATACTGTAAAACACGTTTTCATGGATAATAGTGAATTCGAGAGGAACGGAGGCTTGGATTTGAATTCTGCCGGCAGCGTTCGATTACTTGTGTCATTTTACGTAGGAAATGCTTGTTCCCATTTCCCGATAGCGATCCTGGGAGCCAAAATACTGTAAAACACGTTTTCATACATATTAGTGAATTCCAGAGGAACGGAGGCTCCGATTTGAATTCTGCCGACAGCATTCGATTAGTCGTGTCATTTTACGTAGGAAATAATTGTTCCCATTTCCAGATAGCCATCCTGGGAGTCAAAATACTGTAAAACACGTTTTCACGGATATTAGTGAATTCGAGAGGAACGGAGGCTCCGATTTGAATTCTGCAGGCAGCATTCGGTTAGTCGTGTCATTTTAGGTAGGAAATAATTGTTCCCATTTCCAGATAGCCATCCTGGGAGTCAAAATACTGTAAAACACGTTTTCATACATATTAGTGAATTCCAGAGGAACGGAGGCTCAATTTTCAATTCTGCCGACAGCGTTCGATTAGTCGTGTCATTTTACGCAGGAAATGCTTGTTCCCATTTCCCGATAGCGATCCTGGTAGTCAAAATACTGTAAAACACGTTTTCATACATATTAGTGAATTCCAGAGGAACGGAGGCTCGGATTTGAATTCTGCCGACAGCGTTCGATTAGTCGTGTCATTTTACGCAGGAAATGCTTGTTCCCATTTCCCGATAGCGATCCTGGGAGCCATAATACTGTAAAACACGTTTTCATGGATAATAGTGAATTCGAGAGGAACGGAGGCTTGGATTTGAATTCTGCCGGCAGCGTTCGATTACTTGTGTCATTTTACGTAGGAAATGCTTGTTCCCATTTCCCGATAGCGATCCTGGGAGCCAAAATACTGTAAAACACGTTTTCATACATATTAGTGAATTCCAGAGGAACGGAGGCTCCGATTTGAATTCTGCCGACAGCATTCGATTAGTCGTGTCATTTTACGTAGGAAATAATTGTTCCCATTTCCAGATAGCCATCCTGGGAGTCAAAATACTGTAAAACACGTTTTCATACATATTAGTGAATTCCAGAGGAACGGAGGCTCGGATTTGAATTCTGCCGACAGCGTTCGATTAGTCGTGTCATTTTACGTAGGAAATAATTGTTCCCATTTCCCGATAGCGATCCTGGTAGTCAAAATACTGTAAAACACGTTTTCATACATATTAGTGAATTCCAGAGGAACGGAGGCTCGGATTTGAATTCTGCCGACAGCGTTCGATTAGTCGTGTCATTTTACGCAGGAAATGCTTGTTCCCATTTCCCGATAGCGATCCTGGGAGCCATAATACTGTAAAACACGTTTTCATGGATAATAGTGAATTCGAGAGGAACGGAGGCTTGGATTTGAATTCTGCCGGCAGCGTTCGATTACTTGTGTCATTTTACGTAGGAAATGCTTGTTCCCATTTCCCGATAGCGATCCTGGGAGCCAAAATACTGTAAAACACGTTTTCATACATATTAGTGAATTCCAAAGGAACGGAGGCTCCGATTTGAATTCTGCCGACAGCATTCGATTAGTCGTGTCATTTTACGCAGGAAATGCTTGTTCCCATTTCCCGATAGCGATCCTGGTAGTCAAAATACTGTAAAACACGTTTTCATACATATTAGTGAATTCCAGAGGAACGGAGGCTCAAATTTGAATTCTGCCGACAGCGTTCGATTAGTCGTGTCATTTTACATAGGAAATGCTTGTTTCCATTTCCTGATAACGATCCTGGGAGCCAAAATACTGTAAAACACGTTTTCATACATATTAGTGAATTCCAGAGGAACGGAGGCTCCGATTTGAATTCTGCCGGCAGCATTCCATTACTCCTGTCATTTTACGTAGGAAACGCTTGTTCCCATTTCCCGATAGCGATCCTGGGAGCCAAAATACTGTAAAACACGTTTTCATACATATTAGTGAATTCCAAAGGAACGGAGGCTCCGATTTGAATTCTGCCGACAGCATTCGATTAGTCGTGTCATTTTACGCAGGAAATGCTTGTTCCCATTTCCCGATAGCGATCCTGGTAGTCAAAATACTGTAAAACACGTTTTCATACATATTAGTGAATTCCAGAGGAACGGATGCTCAACTTTGAATTCTGCCGACAGCGTTCGATTAGTCGTGTCATTTTACGTAGGAAATGCTTGTTTCCATTTCCTGATAACGATCCTGGGAGCCAAAATACTGTAAAAGACGTTTTCATACACATTAGTGAATTCCAGAGGAACGGAGGCCCGGATTTGAATTCTGCCGACAGCGTTCGATTAGTCGTGTCATTTTACGCAGGAAATGCTTGTTCCCATTTCCCGATAGCGATCCTGGGAGCCATAATACTGTAAAACACGTTTTCACGGATATTAGTGAATTCGAGAGGAACGGAGACTCCGATTTGAATTCTGCAGGCAGCATTCGATTAGTCGTGTCATTTTAGGTAGGAAATAATTGTTCCCATTTCCAGATAGCCATCCTGGGAGTCAAAATACTGTAAAACACGTTTTCATACATATTAGTGAATTCCAGAGGAACGGAGGCTCAACTTTCAATTCTGCCGACAGCGTTCGATTAGTCGTGTCATTTTACGTAGGAAATGCTTGTTTCCATTTCCTGATAACGATCCTGGGAGCCAAAATACTGTAAAACACGTTTTCATACATATTAGTGAATTCCAGAGGAACGGAGGCTCCGATTTGAATTCTGCAGGCAGCATTCGATTAGTCGTATCATTTTAGGTAGGAAATAATTGTTCCCATTTCCTGATAGCGATCCTGGGAGTCAAAATACTGTAAAACACGTTTTCATACATATTAGTGAATTCCAGAGGAACCGGAGGCTCCGATTTGAATTCTGCCGGCAGCATTCCATTACTCCTGCCATTTTACGTAGGAAATGCTTGTTCCCATTTCCCGATAGCGATCCTGGGAGCCAAAATACTGTAAAACACGTTTTCATACATATTAGTGAATTCCAGAGGAACGGAGGCCCGGATTTGAATTCTGCCGACAGCATTCGATTAGTCGTGTGATTTTACGCAGGAAATGCTTGTTCCCATTTCCCGATAGCGATCCTGGGAGGCATAATACTGTAAAACACGTTTTCATGGATATTAGTGAATTCGAGAGGAACGGAGGCTTGGATTTGAATTCTGCCGGCAGCGTTCGATTACTGGTGTCATTTTACGTAGGAAATGCTTGTTCCCATTTCCCGATAGCGATCCTGGGAGCCAAAATACTGTAAAACACGTTTTCATACATATTAGTGAATTCCAGAGGAACGGAGGCTCCGATTTGAATTCTGCCGACAGCATTCGATTAGTCGTGTCATTTTACACAGGAAATGCTTGTTCCCATTTCCCGATAGCGATCCTGGGAGCCAAAATACTGTAAAACACGTTTTCATACATAGTAGTGAATTCCAAAGGAACGGAGGCTCCGATTTGAATTCTGCCGACAGCATTCGATTAGTCGTGTCATTTTACGCAGGAAATGCTTGTTCCCATTTCCCGATAGCGATCCTGGTAGTCAAAATACTGTAAAACACGTTTTCATACATATTAGTGAATTCCAGAGGAACGGAGGCTCGGATTTGAATTCTGCCGACAGCGTTCGATTAGTCGTGTCATTTTACGCAGGAAATGCTTGTTCCCATTTCCCGATAGCGATCCTGGGAGCCATAATACTGTAAAACACGTTTTCATGGATAATAGTGAATTCGAGAGGAACGGAGGCTTGGATTTGAATTCTGCCGGCAGCGTTCGATTACTTGTGTCATTTTACGTAGGAAATGCTTGTTCCCATTTCCCGATAGCGATCCTGGGAGTCAAAATACTGTAAAACACGTTTTCATACATATTAGTGAATTCCAAAGGAACGGAGGCTCCGATTTGAATTCTGCCGACAGCATTCGATTAGTCGTGTCATTTTACGCAGGAAATGCTTGTTCCCATTTCCTGATAGCGATCCTGGTAGTCAAAATACTGTAAAACACGTTTTCATACATATTAGTGAATTCCAGAGGAACCGGAGGCTCCGATTTGAATTCTGCCGGCAGCATTCCATTACTCCTGCCATTTTACGTAGGAAATGCTTGTTCCCATTTCCCGATAGCGATCCTGGGAGCCAAAATACTGTAAAACACGTTTTCATACATATTAGTGAATTCCAGAGGAACGGAGGCCCGGATTTGAATTCTGCCGACAGCATTCGATTAGTTGTGTGATTTTACGCAGGAAATGCTTGTTCCCATTTCCCGATAGCGATCCTGGGAGGCATAATACTGTAAAACACGTTTTCATGGATATTAGTGAATTCGAGAGGAACGGAGGCTTGGATTTGAATTCTGCCGGCAGCGTTCGATTACTGGTGTCATTTTACGTAGGAAATGCTTGTTCCCATTTCCCGATAGCGATCCTGGGAGCCAAAATACTGTAAAACACGTTTTCATACATAGTAGTGAATTCCAAAGGAACGGAGGCTCCGATTTGAATTCTGCCGACAGCATTCGATTAGTCGTGTGATTTTACGCAGGAAATGCTTGTTCCCATTTCCCGATAGCGATCCTGGGAGCCATAATACTGTAAAACACGTTTTCATACATATTAGTGAATTCCAGAGGAACGGAGGCTCCGATTTGAATTCTGCAGGCAGCATTCGATTAGTCGTGTCATTTTAGGTAGGAAATAATTGTTCCCATTTCCTGATAGCGATCCTGGGAGTCAAAATACTGTAAAACACGTTTTCATACATATTAGTGAATTCCAGAGGAACCGGAGGCTCCGATTTGAATTCTGCCGGCAGCATTCCATTACTCCTGCCATTTTACGTAGGAAATGCTTGTTCCCATTTCCCGATAGCGATCCTGGGAGCCAAAATACTGTAAAACACGTTTTCATACATATTAGTGAATTCCAGAGGAACGGAGGCCCGGATTTGAATTCTGCCGACAGCATTCGATTAGTCGTGTGATTTTACGTAGGAAATAATTGTTCCCATTTCCTGATAGCGATCCTGGGAGTCAAAATACTGTAAAACACGTTTTCATACATATTAGTGAATTCCAGAGGAACCGGAGGCTCCGATTTGAATTCTGCCGGCAGCATTCCATTACTCCTGCCATTTTACGTAGGAAATGCTTGTTCCCATTTCCCGATAGCGATCCTGGGAGCCAAAATACTGTAAAACACGTTTTCATACATATTAGTGAATTCCAGAGGAACGGAGGCCCGGATTTGAATTCTGCCGACAGCATTCGATTAGTCGTGTGATTTTACGCAGGAAATGCTTGTTCCCATTTCCCGATAGCGATCCTGGTAGTCAAAATACTGTAAAACACGTTTTCATACATATTAGTGAATTCCAGAGGAACGGAGGCTCAACTTTGAATTCTGCCGACAGCGTTCGATTAGTCGTGTCATTTTACGTAGGAAATGCTTGTTTCCATTTCCTGATAACGATCCTGGGAGCCATAATACTGTAAAACACGTTTTCACGGATATTAGTGAATTCGAGAGGAACGGAGGCTCCGATTTGAATTCTGCAGGCAGCATTCGATTAGTCGTGTCATTTTACGTAGGAAATAATTGTTCCCATTTCCAGATAGCCATCCTGGGAGTCAAAATACTGTAAAACACGTTTTCATACATATTAGTGAATTCCAGAGGAACGGAGGCTCCGATTTGAATTCTGCCGGCAGCATTCCATTACTCCTGTCATTTTACGTAGGAAACGCTTGTTCCCATTTCCCGATAGCGATCCTGGGAGCCAAAATACTGTAAAACACGTTTTCATACACATTAGTGAATTCCAGAGGAACGGAGACCCGGATTTGAATTCTGCCGGCAGCGTTCGATTAGTCGTGTCATTTTACGTAGGAAATGCTTGTTTCTATTTCCTGATAGCGATCCTGGGAGTCAAAATACTGTAAAACACGTTTTCATACATATTAGTGAATTCCAGAGGATCGGAGGCCCGGATTTGAATTCTGCCGACAGCATTCGATTAGTCGTGTGATTTTACGTAGGAAATAATTGTTCCCATTTCCTGATAGCGATCCTGGGAGTCAAAATACTGTAAAACACGTTTTCATACATATTAGTGAATTCCAGAGGAACCGGAGGCTCCGATTTGAATTCTGCCGGCAGCATTCCATTACTCCTGCCATTCTACGTAGGAAATGCTTGTTCCCATTTCCCGATAGCGATCCTGGGAGCCAAAATACTGTAAAACACGTTTTCATACATATTAGTGAATTCCAGAGGAACGGAGGCCCGGATTTGAATTCTGCCGACAGCATTCGATTAGTCGTGTGATTTTACGCAGGAAATGCTTGTTCCCATTTCCCGATAGCGATCCTGGGAGCCATAATACTGTAAAACACGTTTTCATGGATATTAGTGAATTCGAGAGGAACGGAGGCTTGGATTTGAATTCTGCCGACAGCATTCGATTAGTCGTGTGATTTTACGCAGGAAATGCTTGTTCCCATTTCCCGACAGCGATCCTGGGAGCCATAATACTGTAAAACACGTTTTCATGGATATTAGTGAATTCGAGAGGAACGGAGGCTTGGATTTGAATTCTGCCGGCAGCGTTCGATTACTTGTGTCATTTTACGTAGGAAATGCTTGTTCCCATTTCCTGATAGCGATCCTGGGAGCCAAAATACTGTAAAACACGTTTTCATACATATTAGTGAATTCCAGAGGAACGGAGGCTCCGATTTGAATTCTGCCGACAGCATTCGATTAGTCGTGTCATTTTACGTAGGAAATAATTGTTCCCATTTCCAGATAGCCATCCTGGGAGTCAAAATACTGTAAAACACGTTTTCATGGATATTAGTGAATTCGAGAGGAACGGAGGCTTGGCTTTGAATTCTGCCGGCAGCGTTCGATTAGTCGTGTCATTTTACGTAGGAAATAATTGTTCCCATTTCCCGATAGCGATCCTGGGAGCCAAAATACTGTAAAACACGTTTTCATACATATTAGTGAATTCCAGAGGAACGGAGGCTCCGATTTGAATTCTGCCGACAGCATTCGATTAGTCGTGTCATTTTACGCAGGAAATGCTTGTTCCCATTTCCCGATAGCGATCCTGGTAGTCAAAATACTGTAAAACACGTTTTCATACATATTAGTGAATTCCAGAGGAACGGAGGCTCAACTTTGAATTCTGCCGACAGCGTTCGATTAGTCGTGTCATTTTACGTAGGAAATGCTTGTTTCCATTTCCCGATAGCGATCCTGGGAGCCAAAATACTGTAAAACACGTTTTCATACATATTAGTGAATTCCAGAGGAACGGAGGCCCGGATTTGAATTCTGCCGACAGCATTCGATTAGTCGTGTGATTTTGCGCAGGAAATGCTTGTTCCCATTTCCCGATAGCGATCCTGGGAGCCATAATACTGTAAAACACGTTTTCATGGATATTAGTGAATTCGAGAGGAACGGAGGCTTGGATTTGAATTCTGCCGGCAGCGTTCGATTACTTGTGTCATTTTACGTAGGAAATGCTTGTTCCCATTTCCCGATAGCGATCCTGGGAGCCAAAATACTGTAAAACACGTTTTCATACATATTAGTGAATTCCAGAGGAACGGAGGCTCCGATTTGAATTCTGCCGACAGCATTCGATTAGTCGTGTCATTTTACGCAGGAAATGCTTGTTCCCATTTCCCGATAGCGATCCTGGGAGCCAAAATACTGTAAAACACGTTTTCATACATAGTAGTGAATTCCAAAGGAACGGAGGCTCCGATTTGAATTCTGCCGACAGCATTCGATTAGTCGTGTCATTTTACGCAGGAAATGATTGTTCCCATTTCCCGATAGCGATCCTGGTAGTCAAAATACTGTAAAACACGTTTTCATACATATTAGTGAATTCCAGAGGAACGGAGGCTCAACTTTGAATTCTGCCGACAGCATTCGATTAGTCGTGTGATTTTACGTAGGAAATAATTGTTCCCATTTCCTGATAGCGATCCTGGGAGCCAAAATACTGTAAAACACGTTTTCATACATATTAGTGAATTCCAGAGGAACGGAGGCTTCGATTTGAATTCTGCCGACAGCATTCGATTAGTCGTGTCATTTTACGCAGGAAATGCTTGTTCCCATTTCCCGATAGCGATCCTGGGAGCCAAAATACTGTAAAACACGTTTTCATACATAGTAGTGAATTCCAAAGGAACGGAGGCTCCGATTTGAATTCTGCCGACAGCATTCGATTAGTCGTGTCATTTTACGCAGGAAATGCTTGTTCCCATTTCCCGATAGCGATCCTGGTAGTCAAAATACTGTAAAACACGTTTTCATACATATTAGTGAATTCCAGAGGAACGGAGGCTCCGATTTGAATTCTGCCGACAGCATTCGATTAGTCGTGTCATTTTACGCAGGAAATGCTTGTTCCCATTTCCCGATGGCGATCCTGGGAGCCAAAATACTGTAAAACACGTTTTCATACATAGTAGTGAATTCCAAAGGAACGGAGGCTCCGATTTGAATTCTGCCGGCAGCATTCCATTACTCCTGTCATTTTACGTAGGAAACGCTTGTTCCCATTTCCCGATAGCGATCCTGGGAGCCAAAATACTGTAAAACGCGTTTTCATACATATTAGTGAATTCCAGAGGAACGGAGGCTCCGAGTTGAATTCTGCCGACAGCATTCGATTAGTCGTGTCATTTTACGCAGGAAATGCTTGTTCCCATTTCCCGATAGCGATCCTGGGAGCCAAAATACTGTAAAACACGTTTTCATACATAGTAGTGAATTCCAAAGGAACGGAGGCTCCGATTTGAATTCTGCCGACAGCATTCGATTAGTCGTGTCATTTTACGCAGGAAATGCTTGTTCCCATTTCCCGATGGCGATCCTGGGAGCCAAAATACTGTAAAACACGTTTTCATACATAGTAGTGAATTCCAAAGGAACGGAGGCTCCGATTTGAATTCTGCCGGCAGCATTCCATTACTCCTGTCATTTTACGTAGGAAACGCTTGTTCCCATTTCCCGATAGCGATCCTGGGAGCCAAAATACTGTAAAACGCGTTTTCATACATATTAGTGAATTCCAGAGGAACGGAGGCTCCGATTTGAATTCTGCCGACAGCATTCGATTAGTCGTGTCATTTTACGCAGGAAATGCTTGTTCCCATTTCCCGATAGCGATCCTGGGAGCCAAAATACTGTAAAACACGTTTTCATACATATTAGTGAATTCCAGAGGAACGGAGGCTCCGATTTGAATTCTGCCGACAGCATTCAATTAGTCGTGTCATTTTACGCAGGAAATGCTTGTTCCCATTTCCCGATAGCGATCCTGGGAGCCAAAATACTGTAAAACACGTTTTCATACATATTAGTGAATTCCAGAGGAACGGAGGCCCGGATTTGAATTCTGCCGACAGCATTCGATTAGTCGTGTGATTTTGCGCAGGAAATGCTTGTTCCCATTTCCCGATAGCGATCCTGGGAGCCATAATACTGTAAAACACGTTTTCATGGATATTAGTGAATTCGAGAGGAACGGAGGCTTGGATTTGAATTCTGCCGGCAGCGTTCGATTACTTGTGTCATTTTACGTAGGAAATGCTTGTTCCCATTTCCCGATAGCGATCCTGGGAGCCAAAATACTGTAAAACACGTTTTCATACATATTAGTGAATTCCAGAGGAACGGAGGCTCCGATTTGAATTCTGCCGACAGCATTCGATTAGTCGTGTCATTTTACGCAGGAAATGCTTGTTCCCATTTCCCGATAGCGATCCTGGGAGCCAAAATACTGTAAAACACGTTTTCATACATATTAGTGAATTCCAGAGGAACGGAGGCTTCGATTTGAATTCTGCCGACAGCATTCGATTAGTCGTGTCATTTTACGCAGGAAATGCTTGTTCCCATTTCCCGATAGCGATCCTGGGAGCCAAAATACTGTAAAACACGTTTTCATACATAGTAGTGAATTCCAAAGGAACGGAGGCTCCGATTTGAATTCTGCCGGCAGCATTCCATTACTCCTGTCATTTTACGTAGGAAACGCTTGTTCCCATTTCCCGATAGCGATCCTGGGAGCCAAAATACTGTAATACGCGTTTTCATACATATTAGTGAATTCCAGAGGAACGGAGGCTCCGATTTGAATTCTGCCGGCAGCATTCCATTACTCCTGTCATTTTACGTAGGAAACGCTTGTTCCCATTTCCCGATAGCGATCCTGGGAGCCAAAATACTGTAAAAGACGTTTTCATACACATTAGTGAATTCCAGAGGAACGGAGGCCCGGATTTGAATTCTGCCGACAGCGTTCGATTAGTCGTGTCATTTTACGCAGGAAATGCTTGTTCCCATTTCCCGATAGCGATCCTGGGAGCCATAATACTGTAAAACACGGTTTCACGGATATTAGTGAATTCGAGAGGAACGGAGGCTCCGATTTGAATTCTGCAGGCAGCATTCGATTAGTCGTGTCATTTTAGGTAGGAAATAATTGTTCCCATTTCCAGATAGCCATCCTGGGAGCCAAAATACTGTAAAACACGTTTTCATACATAGTAGTGAATTCCAAAGGAACGGAGGCTCCGATTTGAATTCTGCCGACAGCATTCGATTAGTCGTGTCATTTTACGCAGGAAATGCTTGTTCCCATTTCCCGATAGCGATCCTGGTAGTCAAAATACTGTAAAACACGTTTTCATGGATATTAGTGAATTCCAGAGGAACGGAGGCTCCGATTTGAATTCTGCCGGCAGCATTCCATTACTCCTGCCATTTTACGTAGGAAATGCTTGTTCCCATTTCCCGATAGCGATCCTGGGAGCCAAAATACTGTAAAACACGTTTTCATACATATTAGTGAATTCCAGAGGAACGGAGGCCCGGATTTGAATTCTGCCGACAGCATTCGATTAGTCGTGTGATTTTACGCAGGAAATGCTTGTTCCCATTTCCCGATAGCGATCCTGGTAGTCAAAATACTGTAAAACACGTTTTCATACATATTAGTGAATTCCAGAGGAACGGAGGCTCAACTTTGAATTCTGCCGACAGCATTCGATTAGTCGTGTGATTTTACGTAGGAAATAATTGTTCCCATTTCCTGATAGCGATCCTGGGAGCCAAAATACTGTAAAACACGTTTTCATACATATTAGTGAATTCCAGAGGAACGGAGGCTTCGATTTGAATTCTGCCGACAGCATTCGATTAGTCGTGTCATTTTACGCAGGAAATGCTTGTTCCCATTTCCCGATAGCGATCCTGGGAGCCAAAATACTGTAAAACACGTTTTCATACATAGTAGTGAATTCCAAAGGAACGGAGGCTCCGATTTGAATTCTGCCGACAGCATTCGATTAGTCGTGTCATTTTACGCAGGAAATGCTTGTTCCCATTTCCCGATAGCGATCCTGGTAGTCAAAATACTGTAAAACACGTTTTCATACATATTAGTGAATTCCAGAGGAACGGAGGCTCCGATTTGAATTCTGCCGACAGCATTCGATTAGTCGTGTCATTTTACGAAGGAAATGCTTGTTCCCATTTCCCGATGGCGATCCTGGGAGCCAAAATACTGTAAAACACGTTTTCATACATATTAGTGAATTCCAAAGGAACGGAGGCTCCGATTTGAATTCTGCCGGCAGCATTCCATTACTCCTGTCATTTTACGTAGGAAACGCTTGTTCCCATTTCCCGATAGCGATCCTGGGAGCCAAAATACTGTAAAACGCGTTTTCATACATATTAGTGAATTCCAGAGGAACGGAGGCTCCGATTTGAATTCTGCCGACAGCATTCGATTAGTCGTGTCATTTTACGCAGGAAATGCTTGTTCCCATTTCCTGATAGCGATCCTGGGAGTCAAAATACTGTAAAACACGTTTTCATACATATTAGTGAATTCCAGAGGAACCGGAGGCTCCGATTTGAATTCTGCCGGCAGCATTCCATTACTCCTGCCATTCTACGTAGGAAATGCTTGTTCCCATTTCCCGATAGCGATCCTGGGAGCCAAAATACTGTAAAACACGTTTTCATACATATTAGTGAATTCCAGAGGAACGGAGGCCCGGATTTGAATTCTGCCGACAGCATTCGATTAGTCGTGTGATTTTACGCAGGAAATGCTTGTTCCCATTTCCCGATAGCGATCCTGGGAGCCATAATACTGTAAAACACGTTTTCATGGATATTAGTGAATTCGAGAGGAACGGAGGCTTGGATTTGAATTCTGCCGGCAGCGTTCGATTAGTCGTGTCATTTTACGTAGGAAATAATTGTTCCCATTTCCTGATAGCGATCCTGGGAGTCAAAATACTGTAAAACACGTTTTCATACATATTAGTGAATTCCAGAGGAACCGGAGGCTCCGATTTGAATTCTGCCGGCAGCATTCCAGTACTCCTGCCATTTTACGTAGGAAATGCTTGTTCCCATTTCCCGATAGCGATCCTGGGAGCCAAAATACTGTAAAACACGTTTTCATACATATTAGTGAATTCCAGAGGAACGGAGGCCCGGATTTGAATTCTGCCGACAGCATTCGATTAGTCGTGTGATTTTACGCAGGAAATGCTTGTTCCCATTTCCCGACAGCGATCCTGGGAGCCATAATACTGTAAAACACGTTTTCATGGATATTAGTGAATTCGAGAGGAACGGAGGCTTGGATTTGAATTCTGCCGGCAGCGTTCGATTACTTGTGACATTTTACGTAGGAAATGCTTGTTCCCATTTCCCGATAGCGATCCTGGGAGCCAAAATACTGTAAAACACGTTTTCATACATATTAGTGAATTCCAGAGGAACGGAGGCTCCGATTTGAATTCTGCCGACAGCATTCGATTAGTCGTGTCATTTTACGTAGGAAATAATTGTTCCCATTTCCAGATAGCCATCCTGGGAGTCAAAATACTGTAAAACACGTTTTCATGGATATTAGTGAATTCGAGAGGAACGGAGGCTTGGCTTTGAATTCTGCCGGCAGCGTTCGATTAGTCGTGTCATTTTACGTAGGAAATAATTGTTCCCATTTCCCGATAGCGATCCTGGGAGCCAAAATACTGTAAAACACGTTTTCATACATATTAGTGAATTCCAGAGGAACGGAGGCTCGGATTTGAATTCTGCCGACAGCATTCGATTAGTCGTGTCATTTTACGCAGGAAATGCTTGTTCCCATTTCCCGATAGCGATCCTGGTAGTCAAAATACTGTAAAACACGTTTTCATACATATTAGTGAATTCCAGAGGAACGGAGGCTCAACTTTGAATTCTGCCGACAGCGTTCGATTAGTCGTGTCATTTTACGTAGGAAATGCTTGTTTCCATTTCCCGATAGCGATCCTGGGAGCCAAAATACTGTAAAACACGTTTTCATACATATTAGTGAATTCCAGAGGAACGGAGGCCCGGATTTGAATTCTGCCGACAGCATTCGATTAGTCGTGTGATTTTGCGCAGGAAATGCTTGTTCCCATTTCCCGATAGCGATCCTGGGAGCCATAATACTGTAAAACACGTTTTCATGGATATTAGTGAATTCGAGAGGAACGGAGGCTTGGATTTGAATTCTGCCGGCAGCGTTCGATTACTTGTGTCATTTTACGTAGGAAATGCTTGTTCCCATTTCCCGATAGCGATCCTGGGAGCCAAAATACTGTAAAACACGTTTTCATACATATTAGTGAATTCCAGAGGAACGGAGGCTCCGATTTGAATTCTGCCGACAGCATTCGATTAGTCGTGTCATTTTACGCAGGAAATGCTTGTTCCCATTTCCCGATAGCGATCCTGGGAGCCAAAATACTGTAAAACACGTTTTCATACATAGTAGTGAATTCCAAAGGAACGGAGGCTCCGATTTGAATTCTGCCGACAGCATTCGATTAGTCGTGTCATTTTACGCAGGAAATGCTTGTTCCCATTTCCCGATAGCGATCCTGGTAGTCAAAATACTGTAAAACACGTTTTCATACATATTAGTGAATTCCAGAGGAACGGAGGCTCAACTTTGAATTCTGCCGACAGCATTCGATTAGTCGTGTGATTTTACGTAGGAAATAATTGTTCCCATTTCCTGATAGCAATCCTGGGAGCCAAAATACTGTAAAACACGTTTTCATACATATTAGTGAATTCCAGAGGAACGGAGGCTTCGATTTGAATTCTGCCGACAGCATTCGATTAGTCGTGTCATTTTACGCAGGAAATGCTTGTTCCCATTTCCCGATAGCGATCCTGGGAGCCAAAATACTGTAAAACACGTTTTCATACATAGTAGTGAATTCCAAAGGAACGGAGGCTCCGATTTGAATTCTGCCGGCAGCATTCCATTACTCCTGTCATTTTACGTAGGAAACGCTTGTTCCCATTTCCCGATAGCGATCCTGGGAGCCAAAATACTGTAAAACACGTTTTCATACATAGTAGTGAATTCCAAAGGAACGGAGGCTCCGATTTGAATTCTGCCGACAGCATTCGATTAGTCGTGTCATTTTACGCAGGAAATGCTTGTTCCCATTTCCCGATAGCGATCCTGGGAGCCAAAATACTGTAAAACACGTTTTCATACATATTAGTGAATTCCAGAGGAACGGAGGCTCCGATTTGAATTCTGCCGACAGCATTCGATTAGTCGTGTCATTTTACGCAGGAAATGCTTGTTCCCATTTCCCGATAGCGATCCTGGGAGCCAAAATACTGTAAAACACGTTTTCATACATATTAGTGAATTCCAGAGGAACGGAGGCTCCGATTTGAATTCTGCCGACAGCATTCAATTAGTCGTGTCATTTTACGCAGGAAATGCTTGTTCCCATTTCCCGATAGCGATCCTGGGAGCCAAAATACTGTAAAACACGTTTTCATACATATTAGTGAATTCCAGAGGAACGGAGGCCCGGATTTGAATTCTGCCGACAGCATTCGATTAGTCGTGTGATTTTGCGCAGGAAATGCTTGTTCCCATTTCCCGATAGCGATCCTGGGAGCCATAATACTGTAAAACACGTTTTCATGGATATTAGTGAATTCGAGAGGAACGGAGGCTTGGATTTGAATTCTGCCGGCAGCGTTCGATTACTTGTGTCATTTTACGTAGGAAATGCTTGTTCCCATTTCCCGATAGCGATCCTGGGAGCCAAAATACTGTAAAACACGTTTTCATACATATTAGTGAATTCCAGAGGAACGGAGGCTCCGATTTGAATTCTGCCGACAGCATTCGATTAGTCGTGTCATTTTACGCAGGAAATGCTTGTTCCCATTTCCCGATAGCGATCCTGGGAGCCAAAATACTGTAAAACACGTTTTCATACATAGTAGTGAATTCCAAAGGAACGGAGGCTCCGATTTGAATTCTGCCGACAGCATTCGATTAGTCGTGTCATTTTACGCAGGAAATGCTTGTTCCCATTTCCCGATAGCGATCCTGGTAGTCAAAATACTGTAAAACACGTTTTCATACATATTAGTGAATTCCAGAGGAACGGAGGCTCAACTTTGAATTCTGCCGACAGCATTCGATTAGTCGTGTGATTTTACGTAGGAAATAATTGTTCCCATTTCCTGATAGCGATCCTGGGAGCCAAAATACTGTAAAACACGTTTTCATACATATTAGTGAATTCCAGAGGAACGGAGGCTTCGATTTGAATTCTGCCGACAGCATTCGATTAGTCGTGTCATTTTACGCAGGAAATGCTTGTTCCCATTTCCCGATAGCGATCCTGGGAGCCAAAATACTGTAAAACACGTTTTCATACATAGTAGTGAATTCCAAAGGAACGGAGGCTCCGATTTGAATTCTGCCGGCAGCATTCCATTACTCCTGTCATTTTACGTAGGAAACGCTTGTTCCCATTTCCCGATAGCGATCCTGGGAGCCAAAATACTGTAAAACGCGTTTTCATACATATTAGTGAATTCCAGAGGAACGGAGGCTCCGATTTGAATTCTGCCGGCAGCATTCCATTACTCCTGTCATTTTACGTAGGAAACGCTTGTTCCCATTTCCCGATAGCGATCCTGGGAGCCAAAATACTGTAAAAGACGTTTTCATACACATTAGTGAATTCCAGAGGAACGGAGGCCCGGATTTGAATTCTGCCGACAGCGTTCGATTAGTCGTGTCATTTTACGCAGGAAATGCTTGTTCCCATTTCCCGATAGCGATCCTGGGAGCCATAATACTGTAAAACACGGTTTCACGGATATTAGTGAATTCGAGAGGAACGGAGGCTCCGATTTGAATTCTGCAGGCAGCATTCGATTAGTCGTGTCATTTTAGGTAGGAAATAATTGTTCCCATTTCCAGATAGCCATCCTGGGAGCCAAAATACTGTAAAACACGTTTTCATACATAGTAGTGAATTCCAAAGGAACGGAGGCTCCGATTTGAATTCTGCCGACAGCATTCGATTAGTCGTGTCATTTTACGCAGGAAATGCTTGTTCCCATTTCCCGATAGCGATCCTGGTAGTCAAAATACTGTAAAACACGTTTTCATGGATATTAGTGAATTCCAGAGGAACGGAGGCTCCGATTTGAATTCTGCCGGCAGCATTCCATTACTCCTGCCATTTTACGTAGGAAATGCTTGTTCCCATTTCCCGATAGCGATCCTGGGAGCCAAAATACTGTAAAACACGTTTTCATACATATTAGTGAATTCCAGAGGAACGGAGGCCCGGATTTGAATTCTGCCGACAGCATTCGATTAGTCGTGTGATTTTACGCAGGAAATGCTTGTTCCCATTTCCCGATAGCGATCCTGGTAGTCAAAATACTGTAAAACACGTTTTCATACATATTAGTGAATTCCAGAGGAACGGAGGCTCAACTTTGAATTCTGCCGACAGCATTCGATTAGTCGTGTGATTTTACGTAGGAAATAATTGTTCCCATTTCCTGATAGCGATCCTGGGAGCCAAAATACTGTAAAACACGTTTTCATACATATTAGTGAATTCCAGAGGAACGGAGGCTTCGATTTGAATTCTGCCGACAGCATTCGATTAGTCGTGTCATTTTACGCAGGAAATGCTTGTTCCCATTTCCCGATAGCGATCCTGGGAGCCAAAATACTGTAAAACACGTTTTCATACATAGTAGTGAATTCCAAAGGAACGGAGGCTCCGATTTGAATTCTGCCGACAGCATTCGATTAGTCGTGTCATTTTACGCAGGAAATGCTTGTTCCCATTTCCCGATAGCGATCCTGGTAGTCAAAATACTGTAAAACACGTTTTCATACATATTAGTGAATTCCAGAGGAACGGAGGCTCCGATTTGAATTCTGCCGACAGCATTCGATTAGTCGTGTCATTTTACGAAGGAAATGCTTGTTCCCATTTCCCGATGGCGATCCTGGGAGCCAAAATACTGTAAAACACGTTTTCATACATAGTAGTGAATTCCAAAGGAACGGAGGCTCCGATTTGAATTCTGCCGGCAGCATTCCATTACTCCTGTCATTTTACGTAGGAAACGCTTGTTCCCATTTCCCGATAGCGATCCTGGGAGCCAAAATACTGTAAAACGCGTTTTCATACATATTAGTGAATTCCAGAGGAACGGAGGCTCCGATTTGAATTCTGCCGACAGCATTCGATTAGTCGTGTCATTTTACGCAGGAAATGCTTGTTCCCATTTCCTGATAGCGATCCTGGGAGTCAAAATACTGTAAAACACGTTTTCATACATATTAGTGAATTCCAGAGGAACCGGAGGCTCCGATTTGAATTCTGCCGGCAGCATTCCATTACTCCTGCCATTCTACGTAGGAAATGCTTGTTCCCATTTCCCGATAGCGATCCTGGGAGCCAAAATACTGTAAAACACGTTTTCATACATATTAGTGAATTCCAGAGGAACGGAGGCCCGGATTTGAATTCTGCCGACAGCATTCGATTAGTCGTGTGATTTTACGCAGGAAATGCTTGTTCCCATTTCCCGATAGCGATCCTGGGAGCCATAATACTGTAAAACACGTTTTCATGGATATTAGTGAATTCGAGAGGAACGGAGGCTTGGATTTGAATTCTGCCGGCAGCGTTCGATTAGTCGTGTCATTTTACGTAGGAAATAATTGTTCCCATTTCCCGATGGCGATCCTGGGAGCCAAAATACTGTAAAACACGTTTTCATACATAGTAGTGAATTCCAAAGGAACGGAGGCTCCGATTTGAATTCTGCCGGCAGCATTCCATTACTCCTGTCATTTTACGTAGGAAACGCTTGTTCCCATTTCCCGATAGCGATCCTGGGAGCCAAAATACTGTAAAACGCGTTTTCATACATATTAGTGAATTCCAGAGGAACGGAGGCTCCGATTTGAATTCTGCCGACAGCATTCGATTAGTCGTGTCATTTTACGCAGGAAATGCTTGTTCCCATTTCCTGATAGCGATCCTGGGAGTCAAAATACTGTAAAACACGTTTTCATACATATTAGTGAATTCCAGAGGAACCGGAGGCTCCGATTTGAATTCTGCCGGCAGCATTCCATTACTCCTGCCATTCTACGTAGGAAATGCTTGTTCCCATTTCCCGATAGCGATCCTGGGAGCCAAAATACTGTAAAACACGTTTTCATACATATTAGTGAATTCCAGAGGAACGGAGGCCCGGATTTGAATTCTGCCGACAGCATTCGATTAGTCGTGTGATTTTACGCAGGAAATGCTTGTTCCCATTTCCCGATAGCGATCCTGGGAGCCATAATACTGTAAAACACGTTTTCATGGATATTAGTGAATTCGAGAGGAACGGAGGCTTGGATTTGAATTCTGCCGGCAGCGTTCGATTAGTCGTGTCATTTTACGTAGGAAATAATTGTTCCCATTTCCTGATAGCGATCCTGGGAGTCAAAATACTGTAAAACACGTTTTCATACATATTAGTGAATTCCAGAGGAACCGGAGGCTCCGATTTGAATTCTGCCGGCAGCATTCCAGTACTCCTGCCATTTTACGTAGGAAATGCTTGTTCCCATTTCCCGATAGCGATCCTGGGAGCCAAAATACTGTAAAACACGTTTTCATACATATTAGTGAATTCCAGAGGAACGGAGGCCCGGATTTGAATTCTGCCGACAGCATTCGATTAGTCGTGTGATTTTACGCAGGAAATGCTTGTTCCCATTTCCCGACAGCGATCCTGGGAGCCATAATACTGTAAAACACGTTTTCATGGATATTAGTGAATTCGAGAGGAACGGAGGCTTGGATTTGAATTCTGCCGGCAGCGTTCGATTACTTGTGACATTTTACGTAGGAAATGCTTGTTCCCATTTCCCGATAGCGATCCTGGGAGCCAAAATACTGTAAAACACGTTTTCATACATATTAGTGAATTCCAGAGGAACGGAGGCTCCGATTTGAATTCTGCCGACAGCATTCGATTAGTCGTGTCATTTTACGTAGGAAATAATTGTTCCCATTTCCAGATAGCCATCCTGGGAGTCAAAATACTGTAAAACACGTTTTCATGGATATTAGTGAATTCGAGAGGAACGGAGGCTTGGCTTTGAATTCTGCCGGCAGCGTTCGATTAGTCGTGTCATTTTACGTAGGAAATAATTGTTCCCATTTCCCGATAGCGATCCTGGGAGCCAAAATACTGTAAAACACGTTTTCATACATATTAGTGAATTCCAGAGGAACGGAGGCTCCGATTTGAATTCTGCCGACAGCATTCGATTAGTCGTGTCATTTTACGCAGGAAATGCTTGTTCCCATTTCCCGATAGCGATCCTGGTAGTCAAAATACTGTAAAACACGTTTTCATACATATTAGTGAATTCCAGAGGAACGGAGGCTCAACTTTGAATTCTGCCGACAGCGTTCGATTAGTCGTGTCATTTTACGTAGGAAATGCTTGTTTCCATTTCCCGATAGCGATCCTGGGAGCCAAAATACTGTAAAACACGTTTTCATACATATTAGTGAATTCCAGAGGAACGGAGGCCCGGATTTGAATTCTGCCGACAGCATTCGATTAGTCGTGTGATTTTGCGCAGGAAATGCTTGTTCCCATTTCCCGATAGCGATCCTGGGAGCCATAATACTGTAAAACACGTTTTCATGGATATTAGTGAATTCGAGAGGAACGGAGGCTTGGATTTGAATTCTGCCGGCAGCGTTCGATTACTTGTGTCATTTTACGTAGGAAATGCTTGTTCCCATTTCCCGATAGCGATCCTGGGAGCCAAAATACTGTAAAACACGTTTTCATACATATTAGTGAATTCCAGAGGAACGGAGGCTCCGATTTGAATTCTGCCGACAGCATTCGATTAGTCGTGTCATTTTACGCAGGAAATGCTTGTTCCCATTTCCCGATAGCGATCCTGGGAGCCAAAATACTGTAAAACACGTTTTCATACATAGTAGTGAATTCCAAAGGAACGGAGGCTCCGATTTGAATTCTGCCGACAGCATTCGATTAGTCGTGTCATTTTACGCAGGAAATGCTTGTTCCCATTTCCCGATAGCGATCCTGGTAGTCAAAATACTGTAAAACACGTTTTCATACATATTAGTGAATTCCAGAGGAACGGAGGCTCAACTTTGAATTCTGCCGACAGCATTCGATTAGTCGTGTCATTTTACGTAGGAAATAATTGTTCCCATTTCCTGATAGCGATCCTGGGAGCCAAAATACTGTAAAACACGTTTTCATACATATTAGTGAATTCCAGAGGAACGGAGGCTTCGATTTGAATTCTGCCGACAGCATTCGATTAGTCGTGTCATTTTACGCAGGAAATGCTTGTTCCCATTTCCCGATAGCGATCCTGGGAGCCAAAATACTGTAAAACACGTTTTCATACATAGTAGTGAATTCCAAAGGAACGGAGGCTCCGATTTGAATTCTGCCGGCAGCATTCCATTACTCCTGTCATTTTACGTAGGAAACGCTTGTTCCCATTTCCCGATAGCGATCCTGGGAGCCAAAATACTGTAAAACGCGTTTTCATACATATTAGTGAATTCCAGAGGAACGGAGGCTCCGATTTGAATTCTGCCGACAGCATTCGATTAGTCGTGTCATTTTACGCAGGAAATGCTTGTTCCCATTTCCCGATAGCGATCCTGGGAGCCAAAATACTGTAAAACACGTTTTCATACATATTAGTGAATTCCAGAGGAACGGAGGCTCCGATTTGAATTCTGCCGACAGCATTCGATTAGTCGTGTCATTTTACGCAGGAAATGCTTGTTCCCATTTCCCGATAGCGATCCTGGGAGCCAAAATACTGTAAAACACGTTTTCATACATAGTAGTGAATTCCAAAGGAACGGAGGCTCCGATTTGAATTCTGCCGACAGCATTCGATTAGTCGTGTCATTTTACGTAGGAAATGCTTGTTGCCATTTCCTGATAACGATCCTGGGAGCCAAAATACTGTAAAACACGTTTTCATACATATTAGTGAATTCCAGAGGAACGGAGGCTCCGATTTGAATTCTGCCGGCAGCATTCCATTACTCCTGTCATTTTACGTAGGAAACGCTTGTTCCCATTTCCCGATAGCGATCCTGGGAGCCAAAATACTGTAAAAGACGTTTCCATACACATTAGTGAATTCCAGAGGAACGGAGGCCCGGATTTGAATCCTGCCGACAGCGTTCGATTAGTCGTGTCATTTTACGCAGGAAATGCTTGTTCCCATTTCCCGATAGCGATCCTGGGAGCCATAATACTGTAAAACACGGTTTCACGGATATTAGTGAATTCGAGAGGAACGGAGGCTCCGATTTGAATTCTGCAGGCAGCATTCGATTAGTCGTGTCATTTTAGGTAGGAAATAATTGTTCCCATTTCCAGATAGCCATCCTGGGAGTCAAAATACTGTAAAACACGTTTTCATACATATTAGTGAATTCCAGAGGAACGGAGGCTCCGATTTGAATTCTGCCGACAGCATTCGATTAGTCGTGTCATTTTACGCAGGAAATGCTTGTTCCCATTTCCCGATAGCGATCCTGGGAGCCAAAATACTGTAAAACACGTTTTCATACATAGTAGTGAATTCCAAAGGAACGGAGGCTCCGATTTGAATTCTGCCGACAGCATTCGATTAGTCGTGTCATTTTACGCAGGAAATGCTTGTTCCCATTTCCCGATAGCGATCCTGGTAGTCAAAATACTGTAAAACACGTTTTCATGGATATTAGTGAATTCCAGAGGAACGGAGGCTCCGATTTGAATTCTGCCGGCAGCATTCCATTACTCCTGCCATTTTACGTAGGAAATGCTTGTTCCCATTTCCCGATAGCGATCCTGGGAGCCAAAATACTGTAAAACACGTTTTCATACATATTAGTGAATTCCAGAGGAACGGAGGCCCGGATTTGAATTCTGCCGACAGCATTCGATTAGTCGTGTGATTTTACGCAGGAAATGCTTGTTCCCATTTCCCGATAGCGATCCTGGGAGCCATAATACTGTAAAACACGTTTTCATGGATATTAGTGAATTCGAGAGGAACGGAGGCTTGGATTTGAATTCTGCCGGCAGCGTTCGATTACTTGTGTCATTTTACGTAGGAAATGCTTGTTCCCATTTCCCGATAGCGATCCTGGTAGTCAAAATACTGTAAAACACGTTTTCATGGATATTAGTGAATTCCAGAGGAACGGAGGCTCGGATTTGAATTCTGCCGACAGCATTCCATTACTCCTGCCATTTTACGTAGGAAATGCTTGTTCCCATTTCCCGATAGCGATCCTGGGAGCCAAAATACTGTAAAACACGTTTTCATACATATTAGTGAATTCCAGAGGAACGGAGGCCCGGATTTGAATTCTGCCGACAGCATTCGATTAGTCGTGTGATTTTACGCAGGAAATGCTTGTTCCCATTTCCCGATAGCGATCCTGGGAGCCATAATACTGTAAAACACGTTTTCATGGATATTAGTGAATTCGAGAGGAACGGAGGCTTGGCTTTGAATTCTGCCGGCAGCGTTCGATTAGTCGTGTCATTTTACGTAGGAAATAATTGTTCCCATTTCCCGATAGCGATCCTGGGAGTCAAAATACTGTAAAACACGTTTTCATGGATATTAGTGAATTCGAGAGGAACGGAGGCTTGGCTTTGAATTCTGCCGGCAGCGTTCGATTAGTCGTGTCATTTTACGTAGGAAATAATTGTTCCCATTTCCCGATAGCGATCCTGGGAGCCAAAATACTGTAAAACACGTTTTCATACATATTAGTGAATTCCAGAGGAACGGAGGCTCCGATTTGAATTCTGCCGGCAGCATTCCATTACTCGTGTCATTTTACGTAGGAAATGCTTGTTCCCATTTCCTGATAGCGATCCTGGGAGTCAAAATACTGTAAAACACGTTTTCATACATATTAGTGAATTCCAGAGGAACCGGAGGCTCCGATTTGAATTCTGCCGGCAGCATTCCATTACTCCTGCCATTTTACGTAGGAAATGCTTGTTCCCATTTCCCGATAGCGATCCTGGGAGCCAAAATACTGTAAAACACGTTTTCATACATATTAGTGAATTCCAGAGGAACGGAGGCTCCGATTTGAATTCTGCCGACAGCATTCGATTAGTCGTGTCATTTTACGCAGGAAATGCTTGTTCCCATTTCCCGATAGCGATCCTGGGAGCCAAAATACTGTAAAACACGTTTTCATACATAGTAGTGAATTCCAAAGGAACGGAGGCTCCGATTTGAATTCTGCCGACAGCATTCGATTAGTCGTGTCATTTTACGCAGGAAATGCTTGTTCCCATTTCCCGATAGCGATCCTGGTAGTCAAAATACTGTAAAACACGTTTTCATACATATTAGTGAATTCCAGAGGAACGGAGGCTCAACTTTGAATTCTGCCGACAGCATTCGATTAGTCGTGTGATTTTACGTAGGAAATAATTGTTCCCATTTCCCGATAGCGATCCTGGGAGCCATAATACTGTAAAACACGTTTTCATGGATATTAGCGAATTCGAGAGGAACGGAGGCTCCGATTTGAATTATGCCGACAGCATTCGATTAGTCGTGTCATTTTACGCAGGAAATGCTTGTTCTCATTTCCCGATAGCGATCCTGGGAGCCAAAATACTGTAAAACACGTTTTCATACATAGTAGTGAATTCCAAAGGAACGGAGGCTCCGATTTGAATTCTGCCGACAGCATTCGATTAGTCGTGTCATTTTACGCAGGAAATGCTTGTTCCCATTTCCCGATAGCGATCCTGGTAGTCAAAATACTGTAAAACACGTTTTCATACATAGTAGTGAATTCCAAAGGAACGGAGGCTCCGATTTGAATTCTGCCGACAGCATTCGATTAGTCGTGTCATTTTACGCAGGAAATGCTTGTTCCCATTTCCCGATAGCGATCCTGGTAGTCAAAATACTGTAAAACACGTTTTCATACATATTAGTGAATTCCAGAGGAACGGAGGCTCAACTTTGAATTCTGCCGACAGCGTTCGATTAGTCGTGTCATTTTACGCAGGAAATGCTTGTTCCCATTTCCCGATAGCGATCCTGGGAGCCAAAATACTGTAAAACACGTTTTCATACATAGTAGTGAATTCCAAAGGAACGGAGGCTCCGATTTGAATTCTGCCGACAGCATTCGATTAGTCGTGTCATTTTACGCAGGAAATGCTTGTTCCCATTTCCCGATAGCGATCCTGGTAGTCAAAATACTGTAAAACACGTTTTCATACATATTAGTGAATTCCAGAGGAACGGAGGCTCCGATTTGAATTCTGCCGACAGCATTCGATTAGTCGTGTCATTTTACGCAGGAAATGCTTGTTCCCATTTCCCGATAGCGATCCTGGTAGTCAAAATACTGTAAAACACGTTTTCATACATATTAGTGAATTCCAGAGGAACGGAGGCTCCGATTTGAATTCTGCCGACAGCATTCGATTAGTCGTGTCATTGTACGCAGGAAATAATTGTTCCCATTTCCTGAGAGCGATCCTGGGAGTCAAAATACTGTAAAACACGTTTTCATACATATTAGTGAATTCCAGAGGAACGGAGGCTCCGATTTGAATTCTGCCGACAGCATTCGATTAGTCGTGTCATTTTACGCAGGAAATGCTTGTTCCCATTTCCCGATAGCGATCCTGGGAGCCAAAATACTGTAAAACACGTTTTCATACATAGTAGTGAATTCCAAAGGAACGGAGGCTCCGATTTGAATTCTGCCGACAGCATTCGATTAGTCGTGTCATTTTACGCAGGAAATGCTTGTTCCCATTTCCCGATAGCGATCCTGGGAGCCATAATACTGTAAAACACGTTTTCATGGATATTAGTGAATTCGAGAGGAACGGAGGCTTGGCTTTGAATTCTGCCGGCAGCGTTCGATTAGTCGTGTCATTTTACGTAGGAAATAATTGTTCCCATTTCCCGATAGCGATCCTGGGAGCCAAAATACTGTAAAACACGTTTTCATACATATTAGTGAATTCCAGAGGAACGGAGGCTCCGATTTGAATTCTGCCGACAGCATTCGATTAGTCGTGTCATTTTACGCAGGAAATGCTTGTTCCCATTTCCCGATAGCGATCCTGGTAGTCAAAATACTGTAAAACACGTTTTCATACATATTAGTGAATTCCAGAGGAACGGAGGCTCCGATTTGAATTCTGCCGACAGCATTCGATTAGTCGTGTCATTTTACGCAGGAAATAATTGTTCCCATTTCCTGAGAGCGATCCTGGGAGTCAAAATACTGTAAAACACGTTTTCATACATATTAGTGAATTCCAGAGGAACCGGAGGCTCCGATTTGAATTCTGCCGGCAGCATTCCATTACTCCTGCCATTTTACGTAGGAAATGCTTGTTCCCATTTCCCGATAGCGATCCTGGGAGCCAAAATACTGTAAAACACGTTTTCATACATATTAGTGAATTCCAGAGGAACGGAGGCCCGGATTTGAATTCTGCCGACAGCATTCGATTAGTCGTGTGATTTTACGCAGGAAATGCTTGTTCCCATTTCCCGATAGCGATCCTGGTAGTCAAAATACTGTAAAACACGTTTTCATACATATTAGTGAATTCCAGAGGAACGGAGGCTCCGATTTGAATTCTGCCGACAGCATTCGATTAGTCGTGTCATTTTACGCAGGAAATAATTGTTCCCATTTCCTGAGAGCGATCCTGGGAGTCAAAATACTGTAAAACACGTTTTCATACATATTAGTGAATTCCAGAGGAACGGAGGCTCCGATTTGAATTCTGCCGACAGCATTCGATTAGTCGTGTCATTTTACGCAGGAAATGCTTGTTCCCATTTCCCGATAGCGATCCTGGGAGCCAAAATACTGTAAAACACGTTTTCATACATAGTAGTGAATTCCAAAGGAACGGAGGCTCCGATTTGAACTCTGCCGACAGCATTCGATTAGTCGTGTCATTTTACGCAGGAAATGCTTGTTCCCATTTCCCGATAGCGATCCTGGGAGCCATAATACTGTAAAACACGTTTTCATGGATATTAGTGAATTCGAGAGGAACGGAGGCTTGGCTTTGAATTCTGCCGGCAGCGTTCGATTAGTCGTGTCATTTTACGTAGGAAATAATTGTTCCCATTTCCCGATAGCGATCCTGGGAGCCAAAATACTGTAAAACACGTTTTCATACATATTAGTGAATTCCAGAGGAACGGAGGCTCCGATTTGAATTCTGCCGACAGCATTCGATTAGTCGTGTCATTTTACGCAGGAAATGCTTGTTCCCATTTCCCGATAGCGATCCTGGTAGTCAAAATACTGTAAAACACGTTTTCATACATATTAGTGAATTCCAGAGGAACGGAGGCTCCGATTTGAATTCTGCCGACAGCATTCGATTAGTCGTGTCATTTTACGAAGGAAATGCTTGTTCCCATTTCCCGATGGCGATCCTGGGAGCCAAAATACTGTAAAACACGTTTTCATACATAGTAGTGAATTCCAAAGGAACGGAGGCTCCGATTTGAATTCTGCCGGCAGCATTCCATTACTCCTGTCATTTTACGTAGGAAACGCTTGTTCCCATTTCCCGATAGCGATCCTGGGAGCCAAAATACTGTAAAACGCGTTTTCATACATATTAGTGAATTCCAGAGGAACGGAGGCTCCGATTTGAATTCTGCCGACAGCATTCGATTAGTCGTGTCATTTTACGCAGGAAATGCTTGTTCCCATTTCCTGATAGCGATCCTGGGAGTCAAAATACTGTAAAACACGTTTTCATACATATTAGTGAATTCCAGAGGAACCGGAGGCTCCGATTTGAATTCTGCCGGCAGCATTCCATTACTCCTGCCATTCTACGTAGGAAATGCTTGTTCCCATTTCCCGATAGCGATCCTGGGAGCCAAAATACTGTAAAACACGTTTTCATACATATTAGTGAATTCCAGAGGAACGGAGGCCCGGATTTGAATTCTGCCGACAGCGTTCGATTAGTCGTGTCATTTTACGTAGGAAATGCTTGTTCCCATTTCCCGATAGCGATCCTGGGAGCCATAATACTGTAAAACACGTTTTCATGGATATTAGTGAATTCGAGAGGAACGGAGGCTTGGATTTGAATTCTGCCGGCAGCGTTCGATTAGTCGTGTCATTTTACGTAGGAAATAATTGTTCCCATTTCCTGATAGCGATCCTGGGAGTCAAAATACTGTAAAACACGTTTTCATACATATTAGTGAATTCCAGAGGAACCGGAGGCTCCGATTTGAATTCTGCCGGCAGCATTCCAGTACTCCTGCCATTTTACGTAGGAAATGCTTGTTCCCATTTCCCGATAGCGATCCTGGGAGCCAAAATACTGTAAAACACGTTTTCATACATATTAGTGAATTCCAGAGGAACGGAGGCCCGGATTTGAATTCTGCCGACAGCATTCGATTAGTCGTGTGATTTTACGCAGGAAATGCTTGTTCCCATTTCCCGACAGCGATCCTGGGAGCCATAATACTGTAAAACACGTTTTCATGGATATTAGTGAATTCGAGAGGAACGGAGGCTTGGATTTGAATTCTGCCGGCAGCGTTCGATTACTTGTGACATTTTACGTAGGAAATGCTTGTTCCCATTTCCCGATAGCGATCCTGGGAGCCAAAATACTGTAAAACACGTTTTCATACATATTAGTGAATTCCAGAGGAACGGAGGCTCCGATTTGAATTCTGCCGACAGCATTCGATTAGTCGTGTCATTTTACGTAGGAAATAATTGTTCCCATTTCCAGATAGCCATCCTGGGAGTCAAAATACTGTAAAACACGTTTTCATGGATATTAGTGAATTCGAGAGGAACGGAGGCTTGGCTTTGAATTCTGCCGGCAGCGTTCGATTAGTCGTGTCATTTTACGTAGGAAATAATTGTTCCCATTTCCCGATAGCGATCCTGGGAGCCAAAATACTGTAAAACACGTTTTCATACATATTAGTGAATTCCAGAGGAACGGAGGCTCGGATTTGAATTCTGCCGACAGCATTCGATTAGTCGTGTCATTTTACGCAGGAAATGCTTGTTCCCATTTCCCGATAGCGATCCTGGTAGTCAAAATACTGTAAAACACGTTTTCATACATATTAGTGAATTCCAGAGGAACGGAGGCTCAACTTTGAATTCTGCCGACAGCGTTCGATTAGTCGTGTCATTTTACGTAGGAAATGCTTGTTTCCATTTCCCGATAGCGATCCTGGGAGCCAAAATACTGTAAAACACGTTTTCATACATATTAGTGAATTCCAGAGGAACGGAGGCCCGGATTTGAATTCTGCCGACAGCATTCGATTAGTCGTGTGATTTTGCGCAGGAAATGCTTGTTCCCATTTCCCGATAGCGATCCTGGGAGCCATAATACTGTAAAACACGTTTTCATGGATATTAGTGAATTCGAGAGGAACGGAGGCTTGGATTTGAATTCTGCCGGCAGCGTTCGATTACTTGTGTCATTTTACGTAGGAAATGCTTGTTCCCATTTCCCGATAGCGATCCTGGGAGCCAAAATACTGTAAAACACGTTTTCATACATATTAGTGAATTCCAGAGGAACGGAGGCTCCGATTTGAATTCTGCCGACAGCATTCGATTAGTCGTGTCATTTTACGCAGGAAATGCTTGTTCCCATTTCCCGATAGCGATCCTGGGAGCCAAAATACTGTAAAACACGTTTTCATACATAGTAGTGAATTCCAAAGGAACGGAGGCTCCGATTTGAATTCTGCCGACAGCATTCGATTAGTCGTGTCATTTTACGCAGGAAATGCTTGTTCCCATTTCCCGATAGCGATCCTGGTAGTCAAAATACTGTAAAACACGTTTTCATACATATTAGTGAATTCCAGAGGAACGGAGGCTCAACTTTCAATTCTGCCGACAGCATTCGATTAGTCGTGTCATTTTACGCAGGAAATGCTTGTTCCCATTTCCCGATAGCGATCCTGGGAGCCAAAATACTGTAAAACACGTTTTCATACATATTAGTGAATTCCAGAGGAACGGAGGCTCCGATTTGAATTCTGCCGACAGCATTCGATTAGTCGTGTCATTTTACGCAGGAAATGCTTGTTCCCATTTCCCGATAGCGATCCTGGGAGCCAAAATACTGTAAAACACGTTTTCATACATAGTAGTGAATTCCAAAGGAACGGAGGCTCCGATTTGAATTCTGCCGACAGCATTCGATTAGTCGTGTCATTTTACGTAGGAAATGCTTGTTGCCATTTCCTGATAACGATCCTGGGAGCCAAAATACTGTAAAACACGTTTTCATACATATTAGTGAATTCCAGAGGAACGGAGGCTCCGATTTGAATTCTGCCGGCAGCATTCCATTACTCCTGTCATTTTACGTAGGAAACGCTTGTTCCCATTTCCCGATAGCGATCCTGGGAGCCAAAATACTGTAAAAGACGTTTCCATACACATTAGTGAATTCCAGAGGAACGGAGGCCCGGATTTGAATCCTGCCGACAGCGTTCGATTAGTCGTGTCATTTTACGCAGGAAATGCTTGTTCCCATTTCCCGATAGCGATCCTGGGAGCCATAATACTGTAAAACACGGTTTCACGGATATTAGTGAATTCGAGAGGAACGGAGGCTCCGATTTGAATTCTGCAGGCAGCATTCGATTAGTCGTGTCATTTTAGGTAGGAAATAATTGTTCCCATTTCCAGATAGCCATCCTGGGAGTCAAAATACTGTAAAACACGTTTTCATACATATTAGTGAATTCCAGAGGAACGGAGGCTCCGATTTGAATTCTGCCGACAGCATTCGATTAGTCGTGTCATTTTACGCAGGAAATGCTTGTTCCCATTTCCCGATAGCGATCCTGGGAGCCAAAATACTGTAAAACACGTTTTCATACATAGTAGTGAATTCCAAAGGAACGGAGGCTCCGATTTGAATTCTGCCGACAGCATTCGATTAGTCGTGTCATTTTACGCAGGAAATGCTTGTTCCCATTTCCCGATAGCGATCCTGGTAGTCAAAATACTGTAAAACACGTTTTCATGGATATTAGTGAATTCCAGAGGAACGGAGGCTCCGATTTGAATTCTGCCGGCAGCATTCCATTACTCCTGCCATTTTACGTAGGAAATGCTTGTTCCCATTTCCCGATAGCGATCCTGGGAGCCAAAATACTGTAAAACACGTTTTCATACATATTAGTGAATTCCAGAGGAACGGAGGCCCGGATTTGAATTCTGCCGACAGCATTCGATTAGTCGTGTGATTTTACGCAGGAAATGCTTGTTCCCATTTCCCGATAGCGATCCTGGGAGCCATAATACTGTAAAACACGTTTTCATGGATATTAGTGAATTCGAGAGGAACGGAGGCTTGGATTTGAATTCTGCCGGCAGCGTTCGATTACTTGTGTCATTTTACGTAGGAAATGCTTGTTCCCATTTCCCGATAGCGATCCTGGTAGTCAAAATACTGTAAAACACGTTTTCATGGATATTAGTGAATTCCAGAGGAACGGAGGCTCGGATTTGAATTCTGCCGACAGCATTCCATTACTCCTGCCATTTTACGTAGGAAATGCTTGTTCCCATTTCCCGATAGCGATCCTGGTAGTCAAAATACTGTAAAACACGTTTTCATACATATTAGTGAATTCCAGAGGAACGGAGGCTCCGATTTGAATTCTGCCGACAGCATTCGATTAGTCGTGTCATTTTACGCAGGAAATAATTGTTCCCATTTCCTGAGAGCGATCCTGGGAGTCAAAATACTGTAAAACACGTTTTCATACATATTAGTGAATTCCAGAGGAACCGGAGGCTCCGATTTGAATTCTGCCGGCAGCATTCCATTACTCCTGCCATTTTACGTAGGAAATGCTTGTTCCCATTTCCCGATAGCGATCCTGGGAGCCAAAATACTGTAAAACACGTTTTCATACATATTAGTGAATTCCAGAGGAACGGAGGCCCGGATTTGAATTCTGCCGACAGCATTCGATTAGTCGTGTGATTTTACGCAGGAAATGCTTGTTCCCATTTCCCGATAGCGATCCTGGGAGCCATAATACTGTAAAACACGTTTTCATGGATATTAGTGAATTCGAGAGGAACGGAGGCTTGGCTTTGAATTCTGCCGGCAGCGTTCGATTAGTCGTGTCATTTTACGTAGGAAATAATTGTTCCCATTTCCCGATAGCGATCCTGGGAGCCAAAATACTGTAAAACACGTTTTCATACATATTAGTGAATTCCAGAGGAACGGAGGCTCCGATTTGAATTCTGCCGACAGCATTCGATTAGTCGTGTCATTTTACGCAGGAAATGCTTGTTCCCATTTCCCGATAGCGATCCTGGGAGCCAAAATACTGTAAAACACGTTTTCATACATATTAGTGAATTCCAGAGGAACGGAGGCCCGGATTTGAATTCTGCCGACAGCATTCGATTAGTCGTGTGATTTTACGCAGGAAATGCTTGTTCCCATTTCCCGATAGCGATCCTGGGAGCCATAATACTGTAAAACACGTTTTCATGGATATTAGTGAATTCGAGAGGAACGGAGGCTTGGACTTGAATTCTGCCGGCAGCGTTCGATTACTGGTGTCATTTTACGTAGGAAGTGCTTGTTCCCATTTCCCGATAGCGATCCTGGGAGCCAAAATACTGTAAAACACGTTTTCATACATATTAGTGAATTCCAGAGGAACGGAGGCTCCGATTTGAATTCTGCCGACAGCATTCGATTAGTCGTGTCATTTTACGCAGGAAATGCTTGTTCCCATTTCCCGATAGCGATCCTGGGAGCCAAAATACTGTAAAACACGTTTTCATACATAGTAGTGAATTCCAAAGGAACGGAGGCTCCGATTTGAATTCTGCCGACAGCATTCGATTAGTCGTGTCATTTTACGCAGGAAATGCTTGTTCCCATTTCCCGATAGCGATCCTGGTAGTCAAAATACTGTAAAACACGTTTTCACGGATATTAGTGAATTCGAGAGGAACGGAGGCTCCGATTTGAATTCTGCAGGCAGCATTCGATTAGTCTTGTCATTTTACGTAGGAAATAATTGTTCCCATTTCCAGATAGCCATCCTGGGAGTCAAAATACTGTAAAACACGTTTTCATGGATATTAGTGAATTCGAGAGGAACGGAGGCTTGGCTTTGAATTCTGCCGGCAGCGTTCGATTAGTCGTGTCATTTTACGTAGGAAATAATTGTTCCCATTTCCCGATAGCGATCCTGGGAGCCAAAATACTGTAAAACACGTTTTCATACATATTAGTGAATTCCAGAGGAACGGAGGCTCCGATTTGAATTCTGCCGACAGCATTCGATTAGTCGTGTCATTTTACGCAGGAAATGCTTGTTCCCATTTCCCGATAGCGATCCTGGGAGCCAAAATACTGTAAAACACGTTTTCATACATAGTAGTGAATTCCAAAGGAACGGAGGCTCCGATTTGAATTCTGCCGACAGCATTCGATTAGTCGTGTCATTTTACGCAGGAAATGCTTGTTCCCATTTCCCGATAGCGATCCTGGTAGTCAAAATACTGTAAAACACGTTTTCATACATATTAGTGAATTCCAGAGGAACGGAGGCTCAACTTTGAATTCTGCCGACAGCGTTCGATTAGTCGTGTCATTTTACGTAGGAAATGCTTGTTTCCATTTCCTGATAACGATCCTGGGAGCCAAAATACTGTAAAACACGTTTTCATACATATTAGTGAATTCCAGAGGAACGGAGGCTCCGATTTGAATTCTGCCGGCAGCATTCCATTACTCCTGTCATTTTACGTAGGAAATGCTTGTTCCCATTTCCCGATAGCGATCCTGGTAGTCAAAATACTGTAAAACACGTTTTCATACATATTAGTGAATTCCAGAGGAACGGAGGCTCGGATTTGAATTCTGCCGACAGCGTTCGATTAGTCGTGTCATTTTACGTCGGAAATAATTGTTCCCATTTCCAGATAGCCATCCTGGGAGTCAAAATACTGTAAAACACGTTTTCACGGATATTAGTGAATTCGAGAGGAACGGAGGCTTGGCTTTGAATTCTGCCGGCAGCGTTCGATTAGTCGTGTCATTTTACGTAGGAAATAATTGTTCCCATTTCCCGATAGCGATCCTGGGAGCCAAAATACTGTAAAACACGTTTTCATACATATTAGTGAATTCCAGAGGAACGGAGGCTCCGATTTGAATTCTGCCGACAGCATTCGATTAGTCGTGTCATTTTACGCAGGAAATGCTTGTTCCCATTTCCCGATAGCGATCCTGGGAGCCAAAATACTGTAAAACACGTTTTCATACATAGTAGTGAATTCCAAAGGAACGGAGGCTCCGATTTGAATTCTGCCGACAGCATTCGATTAGTCGTGTCATTTTACGCAGGAAATGCTTGTTCCCATTTCCCGATAGCGATCCTGGTAGTCAAAATACTGTAAAGCACGTTTTCATACATATTAGTGAATTCCAGAGGAACGGAGGCTCAACTTTGAATTCTGCCGACAGCGTTCGATTAGTCGTGTCATTTTACGTAGGAAATGCTTGTTTCCATTTCCTGATAACGATCCTGGGAGCCAAAATACTGTAAAACACGTTTTCATACATATTAGTGAATTCCAGAGGAACGGAGGCTCCGATTTGAATTCTGCCGGCAGCATTCCATTACTCCTGTCATTTTACGTAGGAAATGCTTGTTTCCATTTCCTGATAACGATCCTGGGAGCCAAAATACTGTAAAACACGTTTTCATACATATTAGTGAATTCCAGAGGAACGGAGGCTCCGATTTGAATTCTGCCGGCAGCATTCCATTACTCCTGTCATTTTACGTAGGAAACGCTTGTTCCCATTTCCCGATAGCGATCCTGGGAGCCAAAATACTGTAAAAGACGTTTTCATACACATTAGTGAATTCCAGAGGAACGGAGGCCCGGATTTGAATTCTGCCGACAGCGTTCGATTAGTCGTGTCATTTTACGCAGGAAATGCTTGTTCCCATTTCCCGATAGCGATCCTGGGAGCCATAATACTGTAAAACACGTTTTCACGGATATTAGTGAATTCGAGAGGAACGGAGGCTCCGATTTGAATTCTGCCGACAGCATTCGATTTGTCGTGTCATTTTACGCAGGAAATGCTTGTTCCCATTTCCCGATAGCGATCCTGGGAGCCAAAATACTGTAAAACACGTTTTCATACATAGTAGTGAATTCCAAAGGAACGGAGGCTCCGATTTGAATTCTGCCGACAGCATTCGATTGGTCGTGTCATTTTACGCAGGAAATGCTTGTTCCCATTTCCCGATAGCGATCCTGGGAGCCAAAATACTGTAAAACACGTTTTCATACATAGTAGTGAATTCCAAAGGAACGGAGGCTCCGATTTGAATTCTGCCGACAGCATTCGATTGGTCGTGTCATTTTACGCAGGAAATGCTTGTTCCCATTTCCCGATAGCGATCCTGGTAGTCAAAATACTGTAAAACACGTTTTCATGGATATTAGTGAATTCCAGAGGAACGGAGGCTCCGATTTGAATTCTGCCGGCAGCATTCCATTACTCGTGTCATTTTACGTAGGAAATGCTTGTTCCCATTTCCTGATAGCGATCCCGGGAGTCAAAATACTGTAAAGCACGTTTTCATACATATTAGTGAATTCCAGAGGAACGGAGGCTCAACTTTGAATTCTGCCGACAGCGTTCGATTAGTCGTGTCATTTTACGTAGGAAATGCTTGTTTCCATTTCCTGATAACGATCCTGGGAGCCAAAATACTGTAAAACACGTTTTCATACATATTAGTGAATTCCAGAGGAACGGAGGCTCCGATTTGAATTCTGCCGGCAGCATTCCATTACTCCTGTCATTTTACGTAGGAAATGCTTGTTTCCATTTCCTGATAACGATCCTGGGAGCCAAAATACTGTAAAACACGTTTTCATACATATTAGTGAATTCCAGAGGAACGGAGGCTCCGATTTGAATTCTGCCGGCAGCATTCCATTACTCCTGTCATTTTACGTAGGAAACGCTTGTTCCCATTTCCCGATAGCGATCCTGGGAGCCAAAATACTGTAAAAGACGTTTTCATACACATTAGTGAATTCCAGAGGAACGGAGGCCCGGATTTGAATTCTGCCGACAGCGTTCGATTAGTCGTGTCATTTTACGCAGGAAATGCTTGTTCCCATTTCCCGATAGCGATCCTGGGAGCCATAATACTGTAAAACACGTTTTCACGGATATTAGTGAATTCGAGAGGAACGGAGGCTCCGATTTGAATTCTGCAGGCAGCATTCGATTAGTCGTGTCATTTTAGGTAGGAAATAATTGTTCCCATTTCCAGATAGCCATCCTGGGAGTCAAAATACTGTAAAACACGTTTTCATACATATTAGTGAATTCCAGAGGAACGGAGGCTCCGATTTGAATTCTGCCGACAGCATTCGATTAGTCGTGTCATTTTACGCAGGAAATGCTTGTTCCCATTTCCCGATAGCGATCCTGGGAGCCAAAATACTGTAAAACACGTTTTCATACATAGTAGTGAATTCCAAAGGAACGGAGGCTCCGATTTGAATTCTGCCGACAGCATTCGATTGGTCGTGTCATTTTACGCAGGAAATGCTTGTTCCCATTTCCCGATAGCGATCCTGGGAGCCAAAATACTGTAAAACACGTTTTCATACATAGTAGTGAATTCCAAAGGAACGGAGGCTCCGATTTGAATTCTGCCGACAGCATTCGATTGGTCGTGTCATTTTACGCAGGAAATGCTTGTTCCCATTTCCCGATAGCGATCCTGGTAGTCAAAATACTGTAAAACACGTTTTCATGGATATTAGTGAATTCCAGAGGAACGGAGGCTCCGATTTGAATTCTGCCGGCAGCATTCCATTACTCGTGTCATTTTACGTAGGAAATGCTTGTTCCCATTTCCTGATAGCGATCCCGGGAGTCAAAATACTGTAAAACACGTTTTCATACATATTAGTGAATTCCAGAGGAACCGGAGGCTCCGATTTGAATTCTGCCGGCAGCATTCCATTACTCCTGCCATTTTACGTAGGAAATGCTTGTTCCCATTTCCCGATAGCGATCCTGGGAGCCAAAATACTGTAAAACACGTTTTCATACATATTAGTGAATTCCAGAGGAACGGAGGCTCCGATTTGAATTCTGCCGACAGCATTCGATTAGTCGTGTCATTTTACGCAGGAAATGCTTGTTCCCATTTCCCGATAGCGATCCTGGGAGCCAAAATACTGTAAAACACGTTTTCATACATAGTAGTGGATTCCAAAGGAACGGAGGCTCCGATTTGAATTCTGCCGACAGCATTCGATTAGTCGTGTCATTTTACGCAGGAAATGCTTGTTCCCGTTTCCCGATAGCGATCCTGGGAGCCAAAATACTGTAAAACACGTTTTCATACATAGTAGTGAATTCCAAAGGAACGGAGGCTCCGATTTGAATTCTGCCGGCAGCATTCCATTACTCCTGTCATTTTACGTAGGAAACGCTTGTTCCCATTTCCCGGTAGCGATCCTGGGAGCCAAAATACTGTAAAACACGTTTTCACGGATATTAGTGAATTCGAGAGGAACGGAGGCTTGGCTTTGAATTCTGCCGGCAGCGTTCGATTAGTCGTGTCATTTTACGTAGGAAATAATTGTTCCCATTTCCCGATAGCGATCCTGGGAGCCAAAATACTGTAAAACACGTTTTCATACATATTAGTGAATTCCAGAGGAACGGAGGCTCCGAATTGAATTCTGCCGACAGCATTCGATTAGTCGTGTCATTTTACGCAGGAAATGCTTGTTCCCATTTCCCGATAGCGATCCTGGGAGCCAAAATACTGTAAAACACGTTTTCATACATAGTAGTGGATTCCAAAGGAACGGAGGCTCCGATTTGAATTCTGCCGACAGCATTCGATTAGTCGTGTCATTTTACGCAGGAAATGCTTGTTCCCATTTCCCGATAGCGATCCTGGTAGTCAAAATACTGTAAAACACGTTTTCATACATATTAGTGAATTCCAGAGGAACGGAGGCTCAACTTTGAATTCTGCCGACAGCATTCGATTAGTCGTGTGATTTTACGTAGGAAATAATTGTTCCCATTTCCTGATAGCGATCCTGGGAGCCAAAATACTGTAAAACACGTTTTCATGGATATTAGTGAATTCCAGAGGAACGGAGGCTTCGATTTGAATTCTGCCGACAGCATTCGATTAGTCGTGTCATTTTACGCAGGAAATGCTTGTTCCCATTTCCCGATAGCGATCCTGGGAGTCAAAATACTGTAAAACACGTTTTCATACATATTAGTGAATTCCAAAGGAACGGAGGCTCCGATTTGAATTCTGCCGACAGCATTCGATTAGTCGTGTCATTTTACGCAGGAAATGCTTGTTCCCATTTCCCGATAGCGATCCTGGTAGTCAAAATACTGTAAAACACGTTTTCATGGATATTAGTGAATTCCAGAGGAACGGAGGCTCCGATTTGAATTCTGCCGACAGCATTCCATTACTCGTGTCATTTTACGTAGGAAATGCTTGTTCCCATTTCCTGATAGCGATCCTGGGAGCCAAAATACTGTAAAACACGTTTTCATACATAGTAGTGAATTCCAAAGGAACGGAGGCTCCGATTTGAATTCTGCCGACAGCATTCGATTGGTCGTGTCATTTTACGTAGGAAACGCTTGTTCCCATTTCCCGGTAGCGATCCTGGGAGCCAAAATACTGTAAAACACGTTTTCACGGATATTAGTGAATTCGAGAGGAACGGAGGCTTGGCTTTGAATTCTGCCGGCAGCGTTCGATTAGTCGTGTCATTTTACGTAGGAAATAATTGTTCCCATTTCCCGATAGCGATCCTGGGAGCCAAAATACTGTAAAACACGTTTTCATACATATTAGTGAATTCCAGAGGAACCGGAGGCTCCGATTTGAATTCTGCCGACAGCATTCGATTAGTCGTGTCATTTTACGCAGGAAATGCTTGTTCCCATTTCCCGATAGCGATCCTGGGAGCCAAAATACTGTAAAACACGTTTTCATACATAGTAGTGAATTCCAGAGGAACGGAGGCTCCGATTTGAATTCTGCCGACAGCATTCGATTAGTCGTGTCATTTTACGCAGGAAATGCTTGTTCCCATTTCCCGATAGCGATCCTGGTAGTCAAAATACTGTAAAACACGTTTTCATACATAGTAGTGAATTCCAAAGGAACGGAGGCTCCGATTTGAATTCTGCCGACAGCATTCGATTAGTCGTGTCATTTTACGCAGGAAATGCTTGTTCCCATTTCCCGATAGCGATCCTGGGAGTCAAAATACTGTAAAACACGTTTTCATACATATTAGTGAATTCCAGAGGAACGGAGGCTCAACTTTGAATTCTGCCGACAGCATTCGATTAGTCGTGTGATTTTACGTAGGAAATAATTGTTCCCATTTCCTGATAGCGATCCTGGGAGCCAAAATACTGTAAAACACGTTTTCATACATATTAGTGAATTCCAGAGGAACGGAGGCTTCGATTTGAATTCTGCCGACAGCATTCGATTAGTCGTGTCATTTTACGCAGGAAATGCTTGTTCCCATTTCCCGATAGCGATCCTGGGAGCCAAAATACTGTAAAACACGTTTTCATACATAGTAGTGAATTCCAAAGGAACGGAGGCTCCGATTTGAATTCTGCCGACAGCATTCGATTAGTCGTGTCATTTTACGCAGGAAATGCTTGTTCCCATTTCCCGATAGCGATCCTGGTAGTCAAAATACTGTAAAACACGTTTTCATACATATTAGTGAATTCCAGAGGAACGGAGGCTCCGATTTGAATTCTGCCGACAGCATTCGATTAGTCGTGTCATTTTACGCAGGAAATGCTTGTTCCCATTTCCCGATGGCGATCCTGGGAGCCAAAATACTGTAAAACACGTTTTCATACATAGTAGTGAATTCCAAAGGAACGGAGGCTCCGATTTGAATTCTGCCGGCAGCATTCCATTACTCCTGTCATTTTACGTAGGAAACGCTTGTTCCCATTTCCCGGTAGCGATCCTGGGAGCCAAAATACTGTAAAACACGTTTTCATACATATTAGTGAATTCCAGAGGAACGGAGGCTCCGATTTGAATTCTGCCGACAGCATTCGATTAGTCGTGTCATTTTACGCAGGAAATGCTTGTTCCCATTTCCCGATAGCGATCCTGGGAGCCAAAATACTGTAAAACACGTTTTCATACATAGTAGTGAATTCCAAAGGAACGGAGGCTCCGATTTGAATTCTGCCGACAGCATTCGATTAGTCGTGTCATTTTACGCAGGAAATGCTTGTTCCCATTTCCCGATAGCGATCCTGGTAGTCAAAATACTGTAAAACACGTTTTCATACATATTAGTGAATTCCAGAGGAACGGAGGCTCAACTTTGAATTCTGCCGACAGCGTTCGATTAGTCGTGTCATTTTACGTAGGAAATGCTTGTTTCCATTTCCTGATAACGATCCTGGGAGCCAAAATACTGTAAAACACGTTTTCATACATATTAGTGAATTCCAGAGGAACGGAGGCTCCGATTTGAATTCTGCCGGCAGCATTCCATTACTCCTGTCATTTTACGTAGGAAACGCTTGTTCCCATTTCCCGATAGCGATCCTGGGAGCCAAAATACTGTAAAAGACGTTTTCATACACATTAGTGAATTCCAGAGGAACGGAGGCCCGGATTTGAATTCTGCCGACAGCGTTCGATTAGTCGTGTCATTTTACGCAGGAAATGCTTGTTCCCATTTCCCGATAGCGATCCTGGGAGCCATAATACTGTAAAACACGGTTTCACGGATATTAGTGAATTCGAGAGGAACGGAGGCTCCGATTTGAATTCTGCAGGCAGCATTCGATTAGTCGTGTCATTTTAGGTAGGAAATAATTGTTCCCATTTCCAGATAGCCATCCTGGGAGTCAAAATACTGTAAAACACGTTTTCATACATATTAGTGAATTCCAGAGGAACGGAGGCTCCGATTTGAATTCTGCCGACAGCATTCGATTAGTCGTGTCATTTTACGCAGGAAATGCTTGTTCCCATTTCCCGATAGCGATCCTGGGAGCCAAAATACTGTAAAACACGTTTTCATACATATTAGTGAATTCCAGAGGAACGGAGGCTCCGATTTGAATTCTGCCGGCAGCATTCCATTACTCCTGTCATTTTACGTAGGAAACGCTTGTTCCCATTTCCCGATAGCGATCCTGGGAGCCAAAATACTGTAAAACACGTTTTCATACACATTAGTGAATTCCAGAGGAACGGAGGCCCGGATTTGAATTCTGCCGACAGCGTTCGATTAGTCGTGTCATTTTACGCAGGAAATGCTTGTTCCCATTTCCCGATAGCGATCCTGGGAGCCAAAATACTGTAAAACACGTTTTCATACATAGTAGTGAATTCCAAAGGAACGGAGGCTCCGATTTGAATTCTGCCGACAGCATTCGATTAGTCGTGTCATTTTACGCAGGAAATGCTTGTTCCCATTTCCCGATAGCGATCCTGGTAGTCAAAATACTGTAAAGCACGTTTTCATACATATTAGTGAATTCCAGAGGAACGGAGGCTCAACTTTGAATTCTGCCGACAGCGTTCGATTAGTCGTGTCATTTTACGTAGGAAATGCTTGTTTCCACTTCCTGATAACGATCCTGGGAGCCAAAATACTGTAAAACACGTTTTCATACATATTAGTGAATTCCAGAGGAACGGAGGCTCCGATTTGAATTCTGCCGGCAGCATTCCATTACTCCTGTCATTTTACGTAGGAAATGCTTGTTTCCATTTCCTGATAACGATCCTGGGAGCCAAAATACTGTAAAACACGTTTTCATACATATTAGTGAATTCCAGAGGAACGGAGGCTCCGATTTGAATTCTGCCGGCAGCATTCCATTACTCCTGTCATTTTACGTAGGAAACGCTTGTTCCCATTTCCCGATAGCGATCCTGGGAGCCAAAATACTGTAAAAGACGTTTTCATACACATTAGTGAATTCCAGAGGAACGGAGGCCCGGATTTGAATTCTGCCGACAGCGTTCGATTAGTCGTGTCATTTTACGCAGGAAATGCTTGTTCCCATTTCCCGATAGCGATCCTGGGAGCCATAATACTGTAAAACACGTTTTCACGGATATTAGTGTATTCGAGAGGAACGGAGGCTCCGATTTGAATTCTGCAGGCAGCATTCGATTAGTCGTGTCATTTTAGGTAGGAAATAATTGTTCCCATTTCCAGATAGCCATCCTGGGAGTCAAAATACTGTAAAACACGTTTTCATACATATTAGTGAATTCCAGAGGAACGGAGGCTCCGATTTGAATTCTGCCGACAGCATTCGATTAGTCGTGTCATTTTACGCAGGAAATGCTTGTTCCCATTTCCCGATAGCGATCCTGGGAGCCAAAATACTGTAAAACACGTTTTCATACATAGTAGTGAATTCCAAAGGAACGGAGGCTCCGATTTGAATTCTGCCGACAGCATTCGATTGGTCGTGTCATTTTACGCAGGAAATGCTTGTTCCCATTTCCCGATAGCGATCCTGGGAGCCAAAATACTGTAAAACACGTTTTCATACATAGTAGTGAATTCCAAAGGAACGGAGGCTCCGATTTGAATTCTGCCGACAGCATTCGATCGGTCGTGTCATTTTACGCAGGAAATGCTTGTTCCCATTTCCCGATAGCGATCCTGGTAGTCAAAATACTGTAAAACACGTTTTCATACATAGTAGTGAATTCCAAAGGAACGGAGGCTCCGATTTGAATTCTGCCGACAGCATTCGATTGGTCGTGTCATTTTACGCAGGAAATGCTTGTTCCCATTTCCCGATAGCGATCCTGGTAGTCAAAATACTGTAAAACACGTTTTCATGGATATTAGTGAATTCCAGAGGAACGGAGGCTCCGATTTGAATTCTGCCGGCAGCATTCCATTACTCGTGTCATTTTACGTAGGAAATGCTTGTTCCCATTTCCTGATAGCGATCCTGGGAGTCAAAATACTGTAAAACACGTTTTCATACATATTAGTGAATTCCAGAGGAACCGGAGGCTCCGATTTGAATTCTGCCGGCAGCATTCCATTACTCCTGCCATTTTACGTAGGAAATGCTTGTTCCCATTTCCCGATAGCGATCCTGGGAGCCAAAATACTGTAAAACACGTTTTCATACATATTAGTGAATTCCAGAGGAACGGAGGCTCCGATTTGAATTCTGCCGACAGCATTCGATTAGTCGTGTCATTTTACGCAGGAAATGCTTGTTCCCATTTCCCGATAGCGATCCTGGGAGCCAAAATACTGTAAAACACGTTTTCATACATATTAGTGAATTCCAGAGGAACGGAGGCTCAACTTTGAATTCTGCCGGCAGCATTCCATTACTCCTGTCATTTTACGTAGGAAACGCTTGTTCCCATTTCCCGGTAGCGATCCTGGGAGCCAAAATACTGTAAAACACGTTTTCATACATATTAGTGAATTCCAGAGGAACGGAGGCTCCGATTTGAATTCTGCCGACAGCATTCGATTAGTCGTGTCATTTTACGCAGGAAATGCTTGTTCCCATTTCCCGATAGCGATCCTGGGAGCCAAAATACTGTAAAACACGTTTTCATACATAGTAGTGAATTCCAAAGGAACGGAGGCTCCGATTTGAATTCTGCCGACAGCATTCGATTAGTCGTGTCATTTTACGCAGGAAATGCTTGTTCCCATTTCCCGATAGCGATCCTGGTAGTCAAAATACTGTAAAACACGTTTTCATACATATTAGTGAATTCCAGAGGAACGGAGGCTCAACTTTGAATTCTGCCGACAGCGTTCGATTAGTCGTGTCATTTTACGTAGGAAATGCTTGTTTCCATTTCCTGATAACGATCCTGGGAGCCAAAATACTGTAAAACACGTTTTCATACATATTAGTGAATTCCAGAGGAACGGAGGCTCCGATTTGAATTCTGCCGGCAGCATTCCATTACTCCTGTCATTTTACGTAGGAAACGCTTGTTCCCATTTCCCGATAGCGATCCTGGGAGCCAAAATACTGTAAAAGACGTTTTCATACACATTAGTGAATTCCAGAGGAACGGAGGCCCGGATTTGAATTCTGCCGACAGCGTTCGATTAGTCGTGTCATTTTACGCAGGAAATGCTTGTTCCCATTTCCCGATAGCGATCCTGGGAGCCATAATACTGTAAAACACGGTTTCACGGATATTAGTGAATTCGAGAGGAACGGAGGCTCCGATTTGAATTCTGCAGGCAGCATTCGATTAGTCGTGTCATTTTAGGTAGGAAATAATTGTTCCCATTTCCAGATAGCCATCCTGGGAGTCAAAATACTGTAAAACACGTTTTCATACATATTAGTGAATTCCAGAGGAACGGAGGCTCCGATTTGAATTCTGCCGACAGCATTCGATTAGTCGTGTCATTTTACGCAGGAAATGCTTGTTCCCATTTCCCGATAGCGATCCTGGGAGCCAAAATACTGTAAAACACGTTTTCATACATATTAGTGAATTCCAGAGGAACGGAGGCTCCGATTTGAATTCTGCCGGCAGCATTCCATTACTCCTGTCATTTTACGTAGGAAACGCTTGTTCCCATTTCCCGATAGCGATCCTGGGAGCCAAAATACTGTAAAACACGTTTTCATACACATTAGTGAATTCCAGAGGAACGGAGGCCCGGATTTGAATTCTGCCGACAGCGTTCGATTAGTCGTGTCATTTTACGCAGGAAATGCTTGTTCCCATTTCCCGATAGCGATCCTGGGAGCCAAAATACTGTAAAACACGTTTTCATACATAGTAGTGAATTCCAAAGGAACGGAGGCTCCGATTTGAATTCTGCCGACAGCATTCGATTAGTCGTGTCATTTTACGCAGGAAATGCTTGTTCCCATTTCCCGATAGCGATCCTGGTAGTCAAAATACTGTAAAGCACGTTTTCATACATATTAGTGAATTCCAGAGGAACGGAGGCTCAACTTTGAATTCTGCCGACAGCGTTCGATTAGTCGTGTCATTTTACGTAGGAAATGCTTGTTTCCACTTCCTGATAACGATCCTGGGAGCCAAAATACTGTAAAACACGTTTTCATACATATTAGTGAATTCCAGAGGAACGGAGGCTCCGATTTGAATTCTGCCGGCAGCATTCCATTACTCCTGTCATTTTACGTAGGAAATGCTTGTTTCCATTTCCTGATAACGATCCTGGGAGCCAAAATACTGTAAAACACGTTTTCATACATATTAGTGAATTCCAGAGGAACGGAGGCTCCGATTTGAATTCTGCCGGCAGCATTCCATTACTCCTGTCATTTTACGTAGGAAACGCTTGTTCCCATTTCCCGATAGCGATCCTGGGAGCCAAAATACTGTAAAAGACGTTTTCATACACATTAGTGAATTCCAGAGGAACGGAGGCCCGGATTTGAATTCTGCCGACAGCGTTCGATTAGTCGTGTCATTTTACGCAGGAAATGCTTGTTCCCATTTCCCGATAGCGATCCTGGGAGCCATAATACTGTAAAACACGTTTTCACGGATATTAGTGAATTCGAGAGGAACGGAGGCTCCGATTTGAATTCTGCAGGCAGCATTCGATTAGTCGTGTCATTTTAGGTAGGAAATAATTGTTCCCATTTCCAGATAGCCATCCTGGGAGTCAAAATACTGTAAAACACGTTTTCATACATATTAGTGAATTCCAGAGGAACGGAGGCTCCGATTTGAATTCTGCCGACAGCATTCGATTAGTCGTGTCATTTTACGCAGGAAATGCTTGTTCCCATTTCCCGATAGCGATCCTGGGAGCCAAAATACTGTAAAACACGTTTTCATACATAGTAGTGAATTCCAAAGGAACGGAGGCTCCGATTTGAATTCTGCCGACAGCATTCGATTGGTCGTGTCATTTTACGCAGGAAATGCTTGTTCCCATTTCCCGATAGCGATCCTGGGAGCCAAAATACTGTAAAACACGTTTTCATACATAGTAGTGAATTCCAAAGGAACGGAGGCTCCGATTTGAATTCTGCCGACAGCATTCGATTGGTCGTGTCATTTTACGCAGGAAATGCTTGTTCCCATTTCCCGATAGCGATCCTGGTAGTCAAAATACTGTAAAACACGTTTTCATACATAGTAGTGAATTCCAAAGGAACGGAGGCTCCGATTTGAATTCTGCCGACAGCATTCGATTGGTCGTGTCATTTTACGCAGGAAATGCTTGTTCCCATTTCCCGATAGCGATCCTGGTAGTCAAAATACTGTAAAACACGTTTTCATGGATATTAGTGAATTCCAGAGGAACGGAGGCTCCGATTTGAATTCTGCCGGCAGCATTCCATTACTCGTGTCATTTTACGTAGGAAATGCTTGTTCCCATTTCCTGATAGCGATCCTGGGAGTCAAAATACTGTAAAACACGTTTTCATACATATTAGTGAATTCCAGAGGAACCGGAGGCTCCGATTTGAATTCTGCCGGCAGCATTCCATTACTCCTGCCATTTTACGTAGGAAATGCTTGTTCCCATTTCCCGATAGCGATCCTGGGAGCCAAAATACTGTAAAACACGTTTTCATACATATTAGTGAATTCCAGAGGAACGGAGGCTCCGATTTGAATTCTGCCGACAGCATTCGATTAGTCGTGTCATTTTACGCAGGAAATGCTTGTTCCCATTTCCCGATAGCGATCCTGGGAGCCAAAATACTGTAAAACACGTTTTCATACATAGTAGTGAATTCCAAAGGAACGGAGGCTCCGATTTGAATTCTGCCGACAGCATTCGATTAGTCGTGTCATTTTACGCAGGAAATGCTTGTTCCCATTTCCCGATAGCGATCCTGGTAGTCAAAATACTGTAAAACACGTTTTCATACACATTAGTGAATTCCAGAGGAACGGAGGCCCGGATTTGAATTCTGCCGACAGCGTTCGATTAGTCGTGTCATTTTACGCAGGAAATGCTTGTTCCCATTTCCCGATAGCGATCCTGGGAGCCAAAATACTGTAAAACACGTTTTCATACATATTAGTGAATTCCAGAGGAACGGAGGCTCAACTTTGAATTCTGCCGACAGCATTCGATTAGTCTTGTCATTTTACGTAGGAAATAATTGTTCCCATTTCCAGATAGCCATCCTGGGAGTCAAAATACTGTAAAACACGTTTTCATGGATATTAGTGAATTCGAGAGGAACGGAGGCCCGGATTTGAATTCTGCCGACACCGTTCGATTAGTCGTGTCATTTTACGCAGGAAATGCTTGTTCCCATTTCCCGATAGCGATCCTGGGAGCCATAATACTGTAAAACACGTTTTCACGGATATTAGTGAATTCGAGAGGAACGGAGGCTCCGATTTGAATTCTGCAGGCAGCATTCGATTAGTCTTGTCATTTTACGTAGGAAATAATTGTTCCCATTTCCAGATAGCCATCCTGGGAGTCAAAATACTGTAAAACACGTTTTCATGGATATTAGTGAATTCGAGAGGAACGGAGGCTTGGCTTTGAATTCTGCCGGCAGCGTTCGATTAGTCGTGTCATTTTACGTAGGAAATAATTGTTCCCATTTCCCGATAGCGATCCTGGGAGCCAAAATACTGTAAAACACGTTTTCATACATATTAGTGAATTCCAGAGGAACGGAGGCTCCGATTTGAATTCTGCCGACAGCATTCGATTAGTCGTGTCATTTTACGCAGGAAATGCTTGTTCCCATTTCCCGATAGCGATCCTGGGAGCCAAAATACTGTAAAACACGTTTTCATACATAGTAGTGAATTCCAAAGGAACGGAGGCTCCGATTTGAATTCTGCCGACAGCATTCGATTGGTCGTGTCATTTTACGCAGGAAATGCTTGTTCCCATTTCCCGATAGCGATCCTGGTAGTCAAAATACTGTAAAACACGTTTTCATGGATATTAGTGAATTCCAGAGGAACGGAGGCTCCGATTTGAATTCTGCCGGCAGCATTCCATTACTCGTGTCATTTTACGTAGGAAATGCTTGTTCCCATTTCCTGATAGCGATCCTGGGAGTCAAAATACTGTAAAACACGTTTTCATACATATTAGTGAATTCCAGAGGAACCGGAGGCTCCGATTTGAATTCTGCCGGCAGCATTCCATTACTCCTGCCATTTTACGTAGGAAATGCTTGTTCCCATTTCCCGATAGCGATCCTGGGAGCCAAAATACTGTAAAACACGTTTTCATACATAGTAGTGAATTCCAAAGGAACGGAGGCTCCGATTTGAATTCTGCAGGCAGCATTCGATTAGTCTTGTCATTTTACGTAGGAAATAATTGTTCCCATTTCCAGATAGCCATCCTGGGAGTCAAAATACTGTAAAACACGTTTTCATGGATATTAGTGAATTCGAGAGGAACGGAGGCTTGGCTTTGAATTCTGCCGGCAGCGTTCGATTAGTCGTGTCATTTTACGTAGGAAATAATTGTTCCCATTTCCCGATAGCGATCCTGGGAGCCAAAATACTGTAAAACACGTTTTCATACATATTAGTGAATTCCAGAGGAACGGAGGCTCCGAATTGAATTCTGCCGACAGCATTCGATTAGTCGTGTCATTTTACGCAGGAAATGCTTGTTCCCATTTCCCGATAGCGATCCTGGGAGCCAAAATACTGTAAAACACGTTTTCATACATAGTAGTGAATTCCAAAGGAACGGAGGCTCCGATTTGAATTCTGCCGACAGCATTCGATTGGTCGTGTCATTTTACGCAGGAAATGCTTGTTCCCATTTCCCGATAGCGATCCTGGTAGTCAAAATACTGTAAAACACGTTTTCATGGATATTAGTGAATTCCAGAGGAACGGAGGCTCCGATTTGAATTCTGCCGGCAGCATTCCATTACTCGTGTCATTTTACGTAGGAAATGCTTGTTCCCATTTCCTGATAGCGATCCTGGGAGTCAAAATACTGTAAAACACGTTTTCATACATATTAGTGAATTCCAGAGGAACCGGAGGCTCCGATTTGAATTCTGCCGGCAGCATTCCATTACTCCTGCCATTTTACGCAGGAAATGCTTGTTCCCATTTCCCGATAGCGATCCTGGGAGCCAAAATACTGTAAAACACGTTTTCATACATAGTAGTGAATTCCAAAGGAACGGAGGCTCCGATTTGAATTCTGCCGACAGCATTCGATTAGTCGTGTCATTTTACGCAGGAAATGCTTGTTCCCATTTCCCGATAGCGATCCTGGTAGTCAAAATACTGTAAAACACGTTTTCATACATATTAGTGAATTCCAGAGGAACGGAGGCTCAACTTTGAATTCTGCCGACAGCATTCGATTAGTCTTGTCATTTTACGTAGGAAATAATTGTTCCCATTTCCAGATAGCCATCCTGGGAGTCAAAATACTGTAAAACACGTTTTCATGGATATTAGTGAATTCCAGAGGAACGGAGGCCCGGATTTGAATTCTGCCGACACCGTTCGATTAGTCGTGTCATTTTACGCAGGAAATGCTTGTTCCCATTTCCCGATAGCGATCCTGGGAGCCATAATACTGTAAAACACGTTTTCACGGATATTAGTGAATTCGAGAGGAACGGAGGCTCCGATTTGAATTCTGCAGGCAGCATTCGATTAGTCTTGTCATTTTACGTAGGAAATAATTGTTCCCATTTCCAGATAGCCATCCTGGGAGTCAAAATACTGTAAAACACGTTTTCATGGATATTAGTGAATTCGAGAGGAACGGAGGCTTGGCTTTGAATTCTGCCGGCAGCGTTCGATTAGTCGTGTCATTTTACGTAGGAAATAATTGTTCCCATTTCCCGATAGCGATCCTGGGAGCCAAAATACTGTAAAACACGTTTTCATACATATTAGTGAATTCCAGAGGAACGGAGGCTCCGATTTGAATTCTGCCGACAGCATTCGATTAGTCGTGTCATTTTACGCAGGAAATGCTTGTTCCCATTTCCCGATAGCGATCCTGGTAGTCAAAATACTGTAAAACACGTTTTCATACATATTAGTGAATTCCAGAGGAACGGAGGCTCAACTTTGAATTCTGCCGACAGCATTCGATTAGTCTTGTCATTTTACGTAGGAAATAATTGTTCCCATTTCCAGATAGCCATCCTGGGAGTCAAAATACTGTAAAACACGTTTTCATGGATATTAGTGAATTCGAGAGGAACGGAGGCTTGGCTTTGAATTCTGCCGGCAGCGTTCAATTAGTCGTGTCATTTTACGTAGGAAATAATTGTTCCCATTTCCCGATAGCGATCCTGGGAGCCAAAATACTGTAAAACACGTTTTCATACATATTAGTGAATTCCAGAGGAACGGAGGCTCCGATTTGAATTCTGCCGACAGCATTCGATTAGTCGTGTCATTTTACGCAGGAAATGCTTGTTCCCATTTCCCGATAGCGATCCTGGGAGCCAAAATACTGTAAAACACGTTTTCATACATAGTAGTGAATTCCAAAGGAACGGAGGCTCCGATTTGAATTCTGCCGACAGCATTCGATTAGTCGTGTCATTTTACGCAGGAAATGCTTGTTCCCATTTCCCGATAGCGATCCTGGTAGTCAAAATACTGTAAAACACGTTTTCATACATATTAGTGAATTCCAGAGGAACGGAGGCTCAACTTTGAATTCTGCCGACAGCGTTCGATTAGTCGTGTCATTTTACGTAGGAAATGCTTGTTTCCATTTCCTGATAACGATCCTGGGAGCCAAAATACTGTAAAACACGTTTTCATACATATTAGTGAATTCCAGAGGAACGGAGGCTCCGATTTGAATTCTGCCGGGAGCATTCCATTACTCCTGTCATTTTACGTAGGAAATGCTTGTTCCCATTTCCCGATAGCGATCCTGGTAGTCAAAATACTGTAAAACACGTTTTCATACATATTAGTGAATTCCAGAGGAACGGAGGCTCCGATTTGAATTCTGCCGACAGCATTCGATTAGTCGTGTCATTTTACGCAGGAAATGCTTGTTCCCATTTCCCGATAGCGATCCTGGGAGCCAAAATACTGTAAAACACGTTTTCATACATAGTAGTGAATTCCAAAGGAACGGAGGCTCCGATTTGAATTCTGCCGACAGCATTCGATTAGTCGTGTCATTTTACGCAGGAAATGCTTGTTCCCATTTCCCGATAGCGATCCTGGGAGCCATAATACTGTAAAACACGTTTTCATACATATTAGTGAATTCGACAGGAACGGAGGTTCCAATTTGAATTCTGCCGACAGCATTCGATTACTCATGTCATTTTACGTAAGAAATCCTTGTTCCCATTTCCCGATAGCGATGCTGAGAGCCAAAGTACTGTAAAACATGTTTTCATACATATTAGTGAATTCCAGAGGAACAGAGGCTCGGATTTTCATTCTGCCGGCAGCGGTCGATTACTCGTGTCATTTTACACAGGAAATACCTTGTTCCTATTTCCCGATAGCGATCCAGGGAGCCAAAATACTGTAAAACACGTTTTCGTACATATTAGTTAATTCCAGAGGAACGGAAGGTCCGATTTGAATTCTGCCGGCAGCGGTCGATTACTCGTGTCATTTTACACAGGAAATACCTTGTTCCTATTTCCCGATAGCGATCCAGGGAGCCAAAATACTGTAAAACACGTTTTCGTACATATTAGTTAATTCCAGAGGAACGGAAGGTCCGATTTGAATTCTGCCGGCAGCGTTCGATTAGTCGTGTCATTTTACACAGGAAATGCTTGTTCCCATTTCCCGATAGCGATCCTGGGAGCCAAAGTACTGTAAAACACGTTTTCATACATATTAGTGAATTCCAGAGGAACGGAGGCTCGGATTTGAATTCTGCCGGCAGCGTTCGATTACTCGTGTCATTTTACACTCGAAATGCTTGTTCCTATTTCCCGATGGTGATCCTGGGAGCCAAAATACTGTAAAACACGTTTTCATACATATTAGTGCATTCCAGAGGAACGGAGGCTCCGATTTGAATTCTGCCAACAGCATTCGATTAGTCGTGTCATTTTACATAGGAAATGCTTTTTCCCATTTCCCGATAGTGATCCTGGAAGCCAAACTACTGTAAAACACGTTTTCATACATATTAGTGAATTCGACAGGAACGGCGGCTCCGATTTGAAATCTGCCGACAGCATTCGATTAGTCGTGTTACTTTACGCAGGAAATACCTTGTTCCTATTTCCCGATAGCGATCCTGGGAGCCAAAATACTGTAAAACACGTTTTCATACATATTAGTGAATTCCAGAGGAACGGAGGCTCCGATTTGAATTCTGCCGACAGCATTCGATTAGTCGTGTCATTTTACGTAAGAAATCCTTGTTCCCATTTCCCGATAGCGATGCTGAGAGCCAAAGTACTGTAAAACATGTTTTCATACATATTAGTGAATTCCAGGGGAACAGAGGCTCGGATTTTCATTCTGCCGGCAGCGGTCGATTACTCGTGTCATTTTACACAGGAAATGCTTGTTCCCATTTCCCGATAGCGATCCTGGGAGCCAAAGTACTGTAAAACACGTTTTCATACATATTAGTGAATTCCAGAGGAACGGAGGCTCCGATTTGAATTCTGCCAACAGCATTCGATTAGTCGTGTCATTTTACATAGGAAATGCTTGTTCCCATTTCCCGATAGTGATCTTGGAAGCCAAACTACTGTAAAACACGTTTTCATACATATTAGTGAATTCCAGAGGAACGGAGGCTCGGATTTGAATTCTGCCGACAGCATTCGATTACTCGTGTCATTTTACGCTGGAAATGCTTTTTCCCATTTCCCGATAGTGATCCTGGAAGCCAAACTACTGTAAAACACGTTTTCATACATATTAGTGAATTCCAGAGGAACGGAGGCTCGGATTTGAATTCTGCCGACAGCATTCGATTACTCGTGTCATTTTACGCTGGAAATGCTTTTTCCCATTTCCCGATAGTGATCCTGGAAGCCAAACTACTGTAAAACACGTTTTCATACATATTAGTGAATTCCAGAGGAACAGAGGCTCCGATTTGAATTCTGCCGACAGCATTCGATTAGTCGTGTTATTTTACGCAGGAAATGCTCGCTCCCATTTCCTGATAGTGATCCTGGAAGCCAAACTACTGTAAAACATGTTTTCATACATATTAGTGAATTCCAGAGGAACAGAGGCTCGGATTTTCATTCTGCCGGCAGCGGTCGATTACTCGTGTCATTTTACACAGGAAATGCTTGTTCCCATTTCCCGATAGCGATCCTGGGAGCCAAAGTACTGTAAAACACGTTTTCATACATATTAGTGAATTCCAGAGGAACGGAGGCTCCGATTTGAATTCTGCCGACAGCATTCGATTAGTCGTGTTATTTTACGCAGGAAATGCTCGCTCCCATTTCCTGATAGTGATCCTGGAAGCCAAACTACTGTAAAACACGTTTTCATACATATTAGTGAATTCCAGAGGAACGGAGGCTCCGATTTGAATTCTGCCGACAGCATTCGATTAGTCGTGTTATTTTACGCAGGAAATGCTCGCTCCCATTTCCTGATAGTGATCCTGGAAGCCAAACTACTGTAAAACACGTTTTCATACATATTAGTGAATTCCAGAGGAACGGAGGCTCCGATTTGAATTCTGCCGACAGCATTCGATTAGTCGTGTTATTTTACGCAGGAAATGCTCGCTCCCATTTCCTGATAGTGATCCTGGAAGCCAAACTACTGTAAAACACGTTTCCATACATATTAGCGAATTCCAGAGGAACGGCGGATCGGATTTGAATTCTGCCGGCAGCGCTCGATTACTCGTGTCATTTTACGCTGGAAATGCTTGTTCCCATTTCCCGATAGTGATCCTGGAAGCCAAACTACTGTAAAACACGTTTTCATACATATTAGTAAATTCGACAGGAACGGAGGTTCCGATTTGAATTCTGCCGACAGCATTCGATTACTCGTGTCATTTTACGCTGGAAATGCTTTTTCCCATTTCCCGATAGTGATCCTGGAAGCCAAACTACTGTCAAACATGTTTTCATACATATTAGTGAATTCCAGAGGAACAGAGGCTCGGATTTTCATTCTGCCGGCAGCGGTCGATTACTCGTGTCATTTTACACAGGAAATGCTTGTTCCCATTTCCCGATAGCGATCCTGGGAGCCAAAGTACTGTAAAACACGTTTTCATACATATTAGTAAATTCCAGAGGAACGGAGGCTCGGATTTGAATTCTGCCGACAGCATTCGATTACTCGTGTCATTTTACGCTGGAAATGCTTTTTCCCATTTCCCGATAGTGATCCTGGAAGCCAAACTACTGTCAAACACGTTTTCATACATATTAGTGAATTCCAGAGGAACGGAGGCTCGGATTTGAATTCTGCGGCAGCGTTCGATTACTCGTGTCATTTTACGCTGGAAATGCTTGTTCCCATTTCCCGATGGTGATCCTGGGAGCCAAAGTACTGTAAAACATGTTTTCATACATATTAGTGAATTCCAGAGGAACAGAGGCTCGGATTTTCATTCTGCCGGCAGCGGTCGATTACTCGTGTCATTTTACACAGGAAATGCTTGTTCCCATTTCCCGATAGCGATCCTGGGAGCCAAAGTACTGTAAAACACGTTTTCATACATATTAGTGAATTCCAGAGGAACGGAGGCTCGGATTTGAATTCTGCCGACAGCATTCGATTACTCGTGTCATTTTACGTAAGAAATCCTTGTTCCCATTTCCCGATAGCGATCCTGGGAGCCAAAATACTGTAAAACACGTTTTCATACATATTAGTGAATTCGACAGGAACGGAGGTTCCGATTTGAATTCTGCCGACAGCATTCGATTACTCGTGTCATTTTACACAGGAAATGCTTGTTCCCATTTCCCGATAGCGATCCTGGGAGCCAAAGTACTGTAAAACACGTTTTCATACATATTAGTGAATTCCAGAGGAACGGAGGCTCCGATTTGAATTCTGCCAACAGCATTCGATTAGTCGTGTCATTTTACATAGGAAATGCTTGTTCCCATTTCCCGATAGTGATCTTGGAAGCCAAACTACTGTAAAACACGTTTTCATACATATTAGTGAATTCCAGAGGAACGGAGGCTCGGATTTGAATTCTGCCGACAGCATTCGATTACTCGTGTCATTTTACGCTGGAAATGCTTTTTCCCATTTCCCGATAGTGATCCTGGAAGCCAAACTACTGTAAAACACGTTTTCATACATATTAGTGAATTCCAGAGGAACGGAGGCTCGGATTTGAATTCTGCCGACAGCATTCGATTACTCGTGTCATTTTACGCTGGAAATGCTTTTTCCCATTTCCCGATAGTGATCCTGGAAGCCAAACTACTGTAAAACACGTTTTCATACATATTAGTGAATTCCAGAGGAACAGAGGCTCCGATTTGAATTCTGCCGACAGCATTCGATTAGTCGTGTTATTTTACGCAGGAAATGCTCGCTCCCATTTCCTGATAGTGATCCTGGAAGCCAAACTACTGTAAAACATGTTTTCATACATATTAGTGAATTCCAGAGGAACAGAGGCTCGGATTTTCATTCTGCCGGCAGCGGTCGATTACTCGTGTCATTTTACACAGGAAATGCTTGTTCCCATTTCCCGATAGCGATCCTGGGAGCCAAAGTACTGTAAAACACGTTTTCATACATATTAGTGAATTCCAGAGGAACGGAGGCTCCGATTTGAATTCTGCCGGCAGCATTCGATTAGTCGTGTTATTTTACGCAGGAAATGCTCGCTCCCATTTCCTGATAGTGATCCTGGAAGCCAAACTACTGTAAAACACGTTTTCATACATATTAGTGAATTCCAGAGGAACGGAGGCTCCGATTTGAATTCTGCCGACAGCATTCGATTAGTCGTGTTATTTTACGCAGGAAATGCTCGCTCCCATTTCCTGATAGTGATCCTGGAAGCCAAACTACTGTAAAACACGTTTTCATACATATTAGTGAATTCCAGAGGAACGGAGGCTCCGATTTGAATTCTGCCGACAGCATTCGATTAGTCGTGTTATTTTACGCAGGAAATGCTCGCTCCCATTTCCTGATAGTGATCCTGGAAGCCAAACTACTGTAAAACACGTTTCCATACATATTAGCGAATTCCAGAGGAACGGCGGATCGGATTTGAATTCTGCCGGCAGCGCTCGATTACTCGTGTCATTTTACGCTGGAAATGCTTGTTCCCATTTCCCGATAGTGATCCTGGAAGCCAAACTACTGTAAAACACGTTTTCATACATATTAGTAAATTCGACAGGAACGGAGGTTCCGATTTGAATTCTGCCGACAGCATTCGATTACTCGTGTCATTTTACGCTGGAAATGCTTTTTCCCATTTCCCGATAGTGATCCTGGAAGCCAAACTACTGTCAAACATGTTTTCATACATATTAGTGAATTCCAGAGGAACAGAGGCTCGGATTTTCATTCTGCCGGCAGCGGTCGATTACTCGTGTCATTTTACACAGGAAATGCTTGTTCCCATTTCCCGATAGCGATCCTGGGAGCCAAAGTACTGTAAAACACGTTTTCATACATATTAGTAAATTCCAGAGGAACGGAGGCTCGGATTTGAATTCTGCCGACAGCATTCGATTACTCGTGTCATTTTACGCTGGAAATGCTTTTTCCCATTTCCCGATAGTGATCCTGGAAGCCAAACTACTGTCAAACACGTTTTCATACATATTAGTGAATTCCAGAGGAACGGAGGCTCGGATTTGAATTCTGCGGCAGCGTTCGATTACTCGTGTCATTTTACGCTGGAAATGCTTGTTCCCATTTCCCGATGGTGATCCTGGGAGCCAAAGTACTGTAAAACATGTTTTCATACATATTAGTGAATTCCAGAGGAACAGAGGCTCGGATTTTCATTCTGCCGGCAGCGGTCGATTACTCGTGTCATTTTACACAGGAAATGCTTGTTCCCATTTCCCGATAGCGATCCTGGGAGCCAAAGTACTGTAAAACACGTTTTCATACATATTAGTGAATTCCAGAGGAACGGAGGCTCGGATTTGAATTCTGCCGACAGCATTCGATTACTCGTGTCATTTTACGTAAGAAATCCTTGTTCCCATTTCCCGATAGCGATCCTGGGAGCCAAAATACTGTAAAACACGTTTTCATACATATTAGTGAATTCGACAGGAACGGAGGTTCCGATTTGAATTCTGCCGACAGCATTCGATTACTCGTGTCATTTTACGCTGGAAATGCTTTTTCCCATTTCCCGATAGTGATCCTGGAAGCCAAACTACTGTAAAACACGTTTTCATACATATTAGTGAATTCGACAGGAACGGCGGCTCCGATTTGAAATCTGCCGACAGCATTCGATTACTCGTGTCATTTTACGCTGGAAATGCTTGTTCCCATTTCCCGATAGTGATCCTGGAAGCCAAACTACTGTAAAACACGTTTTCATACACATTAGTGAATTCCAGAGGAACGGAGGCTCCGATTTGAATTCTGCCGACAGCATTCGATTAGTCGTGTTATTTTACGCAGGAAATGCTCGCTCCCATTTCCTGATAGTGATCCTGGAAGCCAAACTACTGTAAAACACGTTTTCATACATATTAGTGAATTCCAGAGGAACGGAGGCTCCGATTTGAATTCTGCCGACAGCATTCGATTAGTCGTGTTACTTTACGCAGGAAATACCTTGTTCCTATTTCCCGATAGCGATCCTGGGAGCCAAAATACTGTAAAACACGTTTTCATACATATTAGTGAATTCCAGAGGAACGGAGGCTCGGATTTGAATTCTGCGGCAGCGTTCGATTACTCGTGTCATTTTACGCTGGAAATGCTTGTTCCCATTTCCCGATAGTGATCTTGGAAGCCAAACTACTGCAAAACACGTTTTCATACATATTAGTGCATTCCAGAGGAACGGAGGTTCCGATTTGAATTCTGCCGACAGCATTCGATTACTCGTGTCATTTTACGCTGGAAATGCTTTTTCCCATTTCCCGATAGTGATCCTGGAAGCCAAACTACTGTAAAACACGTTTTCATACATATTAGTGAATTCCAGAGGAACGGAGGCTCGGATTTGAATTCTGCCGACAGCATTCGATTACTCGTGTCATTTTACGTAAGAAATCCTTGTTCCCATTTCCCGATAGCGATCCTGGGAGCCAAAATACTGTAAAACACGTTTTCATACATATTAGTGAATTCCAGAGGAACGGAGGCTCCGATTTGAATTCTGCCGGCAGCGTTCGATTACTCGTGTCATTTTACGCTGGAAATGCTTGTTCCCATTTCCCGATAGTGATCTTGGAAGCCAAACTACTGTAAAACACGTTTTCATACATATTAGTAAATTCGACAGGAACGGAGGTTCCGATTTGAATTCTGCCGAATGCATTCGATTACTCGTGTCATTTTACGCTGGAAATGCTTTTTCCCATTTCCCGATAGTGATCCTGGAAGCCAAACTACTGTAAAACACGTTTTCATACATATTAGTGAATTCGACAGGAACGGCGGCTCCGATTTGAAATCTGCCGACAGCATTCGATTAGTCGTGTTACTTTACGCAGGAAATACCTTGTTCCTATTTCCCGATAGTGATCCTGGAAGCCAAACTACTGTAAAACACGTTTTCATACATATTAGTGAATTCGACAGGAACGGAGGTTCCAATTTGAATTCTGCCGACAGCATTCGATTACTCATGTCATTTTACGTAAGAAATCCTTGTTCCCATTTCCCGATAGCGATGCTGAGAGCCAAAGTACTGTAAAACATGTTTTCATACATATTAGTGAATTCCAGAGGAACAGAGGCTCGGATTTTCATTCTGCCGGCAGCGGTCGATTACTCGTGTCATTTTACACAGGAAATACCTTGTTCCTATTTCCCGATAGCGATCCAGGGAGCCAAAATACTGTAAAACACGTTTTCGTACATATTAGTTAATTCCAGAGGAACGGAAGGTCCGATTTGAATTCTGCCGGCAGCGTTCGATTAGTCGTGTCATTTTACACAGGAAATGCTTGTTCCCATTTCCCGATAGTGATCCTGGAAGCCAAACTACTGTAAAACACGTTTTCATACATATTAGTAAATTCGACAGGAACGGAGGTTCCGATTTGAATTCTGCCGGCAGCGTTCGATTACTCGTGTCATTTTACGCTGGAAATGCTTGTTCCCATTTCCCGATAGTGATCTTGGAAGCCAAACTACTGTAAAACACGTTTTCATACATATTAGTAAATTCGACAGGAACGGAGGTTCCGATTTGAATTCTGCCGAATGCATTCGATTACTCGTGTCATTTTACGCTGGAAATGCTTTTTCCCATTTCCCGATAGTGATCCTAGAAGCCAAACTACTGTAAAACACGTTTTCATACATATTAGTGAATTCGACAGGAACGGCGGCTCCGATTTGAAATCTGCCGACAGCATTCGATTAGTCGTGTTACTTTACGCAGGAAATACCTTGTTCCTATTTCCCGATAGCGATCCTGGGAGCCAAAATACTGTAAAACACGTTTTCATACATATTAGTGAATTCCAGAGGAACGGAGGCTCCGATTTGAATTCTGCCGACAGCATTCGATTAGTCGTGTTATTTTACGCAGGAAATGCTCGCTTCCATTTCCTGATAGCGATCCTGGGAGCCAAAATACTGTAAAACACGTTTTCATACATATTAGTGAATTCGACAGGAACGGAGGTTCCGATTTGAATTCTGCCGACAGCATTCGATTACTCGTGTCATTTTACGCTGGAAATGCTTTTTCCCATTTCCCGATAGTGATCCTGGAAGCCAAACTACTGTAAAACACGTTTTCATACATATTAGTGAATTCGACAGGAACGGAGGTTCCAATTTGAATTCTGCCGACAGCATTCGATTACTCATGTCATTTTACGTAAGAAATCCTTGTTCCCATTTCCCGATAGCGATGCTGAGAGCCAAAGTACTGTAAAACATGTTTTCATACATATTAGTGAATTCCAGAGGAACAGAGGCTCGGATTTTCATTCTGCCGGCAGCGGTCGATTACTCGTGTCATTTTACACAGGAAATACCTTGTTCCTATTTCCCGATAGCGATCCAGGGAGCCAAAATACTGTAAAACACGTTTTCGTACATATTAGTTAATTCCAGAGGAACGGAAGGTCCGATTTGAATTCTGCCGGCAGCGGTCGATTACTCGTGTCATTTTACACAGGAAATACCTTGTTCCTATTTCCCGATAGCGATCCAGGGAGCCAAAATACTGTAAAACACGTTTTCGTACATATTAGTTAATTCCAGAGGAACGGAAGGTCCGATTTGAATTCTGCCGGCAGCGTTCGATTAGTCGTGTCATTTTACACAGGAAATGCTTGTTCCCATTTCCCGATAGCGATCCTGGGAGCCAAAGTACTGTAAAACACGTTTTCATACATATTAGTGAATTCCAGAGGAACGGAGGCTCGGATTTGAATTCTGCCGGCAGCGTTCGATTACTCGTGTCATTTTACACTCGAAATGCTTGTTCCTATTTCCCGATGGTGATCCTGGGAGCCAAAATACTGTAAAACACGTTTTCATACATATTAGTGCATTCCAGAGGAACGGAGGCTCCGAGTTGAATTCTGCCAACAGCATTCGATTAGTCGTGTCATTTTACATAGGAAATGCTTTTTCCCATTTCCCGATAGTGATCCTGGAAGCCAAACTACTGTAAAACACGTTTTCATACATATTAGTGAATTCGACAGGAACGGCGGCTCCGATTTGAAATCTGCCGACAGCATTCGATTAGTCGTGTTACTTTACGCAGGAAATACCTTGTTCCTATTTCCCGATAGCGATCCTGGGAGCCAAAATACTGTAAAACACGTTTTCATACATATTAGTGAATTCGACAGGAACGGAGGTTCCGAATTGAATTCTGCCGACAGCATTCGATTACTCGTGTCATTTTACGCTGGAAATGCTTTTTCCCATTTCCCGATAGTGATCCTGGAAGCCAAACTACTGTAAAACACGTTTTCATACATATTAGTGAATTCGACAGGAACGGCGGCTCCGATTTGAAATCTGCCGACAGCATTCGATTAGTCGTGTTACTTTACGCAGGAAATACCTTGTTCCTATTTCCCGATAGCGATCCTGGGAGCCAAAATACTGTAAAACATGTTTTCATACATATTAGTGAATTCCAGAGGAACAGAGGCTCGGATTTGAATTCTGCCGGCAGCGGTCGATTACTCGTGTCATTTTACACAGGAAATGCTTGTTCCCATTTCCCGATAGCGATCCTGGGAGCCAAAGTACTGTAAAACACGTTTTCATACATATTAGTGAATTCCAGAGGAACGGAGGCTCCGATTTGAATTCTGCCGACAGCATTCGATTAGTCGTGTTATTTTCCGCAGGAAATGCTCGCTTCCATTTCCTGATAGCGATCCTGGGAGCCAAAATACTGTAAAACACGTTTTCATACATATTAGTGAATTCGACAGGAACGGAGGTTCCGATTTGAATTCTGCCGACAGCATTCGATTACTCGTGTCATTTTACGCTGGAAATGCTTTTTCCCATTTCCCGATAGTGATCCTGGAAGCCAAACTACTGTAAAACACGTTTTCATACATATTAGTGAATTCGACAGGAACGGAGGTTCCGATTTGAATTCTGCCGACAGCATTCGATTACTCATGTCATTTTACGTAAGAAATCCTTGTTCCCATTTCCCGATAGCGATGCTGAGAGCCAAAGTACTGTAAAACATGTTTTCATACATATTAGTGAATTCCAGAGGAACAGAGGCTCGGATTTTCATTCTGCCGGCAGCGGTCGATTACTCGTGTCATTTTACACAGGAAATACCTTGTTCCTATTTCCCGATAGCGATCCAGGGAGCCAAAATACTGTAAAACACGTTTTCGTACATATTAGTTAATTCCAGAGGAACGGAAGGTCCGATTTGAATTCTGCCGGCAGCGTTCGATTAGTCGTGTCATTTTACACAGGAAATGCTTGTTCCCATTTCCCGATAGCGATCCTGGGAGCCAAAGTACTGTAAAACACGTTTTCATACATATTAGTGAATTCCAGAGGAACGGAGGCTCCGATTTGAATTCTGCCGACAGCATTCGATTAGTCGTGTCATTTTACATAGGAAATGCTTGTTCCCATTTCCCGATAGTGATCTTGGAAGCCAAACTACTGTAAAACATGTTTTCATACATATTGGTGAATTCCAGAGGAACGGAGGCTCCGATTTGAATTCTGCCGACAGCATTCGATTAGTCGTGTTATTTTACGCAGGAAATGCTCGCTCCCATTTCCTGATAGTGATCCTGGAAGCCAAACTACTGTAAAACACGTTTCCATACATATTAGTGAATTCCAGAGGAACGGAGGCTCGGATTTGAATTCTGCCGGCAGCGTTCGATTACTCGTGTCATTTTACGCTGGAAATGCTTGTTCCCATTTCCCGATAGTGATCCTGGAAGCCCAACTACTGTAAAACACGTTTTCATACATATTAGTGAATTCCAGAGGAACGGAGGCTCCGATTTGAATTCTGCCGACAGCATTCGATTAGTCGTGTTATTTTACGCAGGAAATGCTCGCTCCCATTTCCTGATAGTGATCCTGGAAGCCAAACTACTGTAAAACACGTTTTCATACATATTAGTGAATTCCAGAGGAACGGAGGCTCCGATTTGAATTCTGCCGACAGCATTCGATTAGTCGTGTTATTTTACGCAGGAAATGCTCGCTCCCATTTCCTGATAGTGATCCTGGAAGCCAAACTACTGTAAAACACGTTTTCATACATATTAGTGAATTCCAGAGGAACGGAGGCTCCGATTTGAATTCTGCCGACAGCATTCGATTAGTCGTGTTATTTTACGCAGGAAATGCTCCCTCCCATTTCCTGATAGTGATCCTGGAAGCCAAACTACTGTAAAACACGTTTCCATACATATTAGTGAATTCCAGAGGAACGGAGGATCGGATTTGAATTCTGCCGGCAGCGCTCGATTACTCGTGTCATTTTACGCTGGAAATGCTTGTTCCCATTTCCCGATAGTGATCCTGGAAGCCAAACTACTGTAAAACACGTTTTCATACATATTAGTAAATTCGACAGGAACGGAGGTTCCGATTTGAATTCTGCCGGCAGCGTTCGATTACTCGTGTCATTTTACGCTGGAAATGCTTGTTCCCATTTCCCGATAGTGATCTTGGAAGCCAAACTACTGTAAAACACGTTTTCATACATATTAGTAAATTCGACAGGAACGGAGGTTCCGATTTGAATTCTGCCGAATGCATTCGATTACTCGTGTCATTTTACGCTGGAAATGCTTTTTCCCATTTCCCGATAGTGATCCTGGAAGCCAAACTACTGTAAAACACGTTTTCATACATATTAGTGAATTCGACAGGAACGGCGGCTCCGATTTGAAATCTGCCGACAGCATTCGATTAGTCGTGTTACTTTACGCAGGAAATACCTTGTTCCTATTTCCCGATAGCGATCCTGGGAGCCAAAATACTGTAAAACACGTTTTCATACATATTAGTGAATTCCAGAGGAACGGAGGCTCCGATTTGAATTCTGCCGACAGCATTCGATTAGTCGTGTTATTTTACGCAGGAAATGCTCGCTTCCATTTCCTGATAGCGATCCTGGGAGCCAAAATACTGTAAAACACGTTTTCATACATATTAGTGAATTCGACAGGAACGGAGGTTCCGATTTGAATTCTGCCGACAGCATTCGATTACTCGTGTCATTTTACGCTGGAAATGCTTTTTCCCATTTCCCGATAGTGATCCTGGAAGCCAAACTACTGTAAAACACGTTTTCATACATATTAGTGAATTCGACAGGAACGGAGGTTCCAATTTGAATTCTGCCGACAGCATTCGATTACTCATGTCATTTTACGTAAGAAATCCTTGTTCCCATTTCCCGATAGCGATGCTGAGAGCCAAAGTACTGTAAAACATGTTTTCATACATATTAGTGAATTCCAGAGGAACGGAGGCTCGGATTTGAATTCTGCCGGCAGCGTTCGATTACTCGTGTCATTTTACACTCGAAATGCTTGTTCCTATTTCCCGATGGTGATCCTGGGAGCCAAAATACTGTAAAACACGTTTTCATACATATTAGTGCATTCCAGAGGAACGGAGGCTCCGAGTTGAATTCTGCCAACAGCATTCGATTAGTCGTGTCATTTTACATAGGAAATGCTTTTTCCCATTTCCCGATAGTGATCCTGGAAGCCAAACTACTGTAAAACACGTTTTCATACATATTAGTGAATTCGACAGGAACGGCGGCTCCGATTTGAAATCTGCCGACAGCATTCGATTAGTCGTGTTACTTTACGCAGGAAATACCTTGTTCCTATTTCCCGATAGCGATCCTGGGAGCCAAAATACTGTAAAACACGTTTTCATACATATTAGTGAATTCGACAGGAACGGAGGTTCCGAATTGAATTCTGCCGACAGCATTCGATTACTCGTGTCATTTTACGCTGGAAATGCTTTTTCCCATTTCCCGATAGTGATCCTGGAAGCCAAACTACTGTAAAACACGTTTTCATACATATTAGTGAATTCGACAGGAACGGCGGCTCCGATTTGAATTCTGCCGGCAGCGGTCGATTACTCGTGTCATTTTACACAGGAAATACCTTGTTCCTATTTCCCGATAGCGATCCGGGGAGCCAAAATACTGTAAAACACGTTTTCGTACATATTAGTTAATTCCAGAGGAACGGAAGGTCCGATTTGAATTCTGCCGGCAGCGTTCGATTAGTCGTGTCATTTTACACAGGAAATGCTTGTTCCCATTTCCCGATAGCGATCCTGGGAGCCAAAGTACTGTAAAACACGTTTTCATACATATTAGTGAATTCCAGAGGAACGGAGGCTCGGATTTGAATTCTGCCGGCAGCGTTCGATTACTCGTGTCATTTTACACTCGAAATGCTTGTTCCTATTTCCCGATGGTGATCCTGGGAGCCAAAATACTGTAAAACACGTTTTCATACATATTAGTGCATTCCAGAGGAACGGAGGCTCCGATTTGAATTCTGCCAACAGCATTCGATTAGTCGTGTCATTTTACATAGGAAATGCTTTTTCCCATTTCCCGATAGTGATCCTGGAAGCCAAACTACTGTAAAACACGTTTTCATACATATTAGTGAATTCGACAGGAACGGCGGCTCCGATTTGAAATCTGCCGACAGCATTCGATTAGTCGTGTTACTTTACGCAGGAAATACCTTGTTCCTATTTCCCGATAGCGATCCTGGGAGCCAAAATACTGTAAAACACGTTTTCATACATATTAGTGAATTCCAGAGGAACGGAGGCTCCGATTTGAATTCTGCCGACAGCATTCGATTAGTCGCGTCATTTTACGTAAGAAATCCTTGTTCCCATTTCCCGATAGCGATGCTGAGAGCCAAAGTACTGTAAAACATGTTTTCATACATATTAGTGAATTCCAGGGGAACAGAGGCTCGGATTTTCATTCTGCCGGCAGCGGTCGATTACTCGTGTCATTTTACACAGGAAATGCTTGTTCCCATTTCCCGATAGCGATCCTGGGAGCCAAAGTACTGTAAAACACGTTTTCATACATATTAGTGAATTCCAGAGGAACGGAGGCTCCGATTTGAATTCTGCCAACAGCATTCGATTAGTCGTGTCATTTTACATAGGAAATGCTTGTTCCCATTTCCCGATAGTGATCTTGGAAGCCAAACTACTGTAAAACACGTTTTCATACATATTAGTGAATTCCAGAGGAACGGAGGCTCGGATTTGAATTCTGCCGACAGCATTCGATTACTCGTGTCATTTTACGCTGGAAATGCTTTTTCCCATTTCCCGATAGTGATCCTGGAAGCCAAACTACTGTAAAACACGTTTTCATACATATTAGTGAATTCCAGAGGAACGGAGGCTCGGATTTGAATTCTGCCGACAGCATTCGATTACTCGTGTCATTTTACGCTGGAAATGCTTTTTCCCATTTCCCGATAGTGATCCTGGAAGCCAAACTACTGTAAAACACGTTTTCATACATATTAGTGAATTCCAGAGGAACAGAGGCTCCGATTTGAATTCTGCCGACAGCATTCGATTAGTCGTGTTATTTTACGCAGGAAATGCTCGTTCCCATTTCCCGATAGTGATCCTGGAAGCCAAACTACTGTAAAACATGTTTTCATACATATTAGTGAATTCCAGAGGAACAGAGGCTCGGATTTTCATTCTGCCGGCAGCGGTCGATTACTCGTGTCATTTTACACAGGAAATGCTTGTTCCCATTTCCCGATAGCGATCCTGGGAGCCAAAGTACTGTAAAACACGTTTTCATACATATTAGTGAATTCCAGAGGAACGGAGGCTCCGATTTGAATTCTGCCGACAGCATTCGATTAGTCGTGTTATTTTACGCAGGAAATGCTCGCTCCCATTTCCTGATAGTGATCCTGGAAGCCAAACTACTGTAAAACACGTTTTCATACATATTAGTGAATTCCAGAGGAACGGAGGCTCCGATTTGAATTCTGCCGACAGCATTCGATTAGTCGTGTTATTTTACGCAGGAAATGCTCGCTCCCATTTCCTGATAGTGATCCTGGAAGCCAAACTACTGTAAAACACGTTTTCATACATATTAGTGAATTCCAGAGGAACGGAGGCTCCGATTTGAATTCTGCCGACAGCATTCGATTAGTCGTGTTATTTTACGCAGGAAATGCTCGCTCCCATATCCTGATAGTGATCCTGGAAGCCAAACTACTGTAAAACACGTTTCCATACATATTAGCGAATTCCAGAGGAACGGCGGATCGGATTTGAATTCTGCCGGCAGCGCTCGATTACTCGTGTCATTTTACGCTGGAAATGCTTGTTCCCATTTCCCGATAGTGATCCTGGAAGCCAAACTACTGTAAAACACGTTTTCATACATATTAGTAAATTCGACAGGAACGGAGGTTCCGATTTGAATTCTGCCGACAGCATTCGATTACTCGTGTCATTTTACGCTGGAAATGCTTTTTCCCATTTCCCGATAGTGATCCTGGAAGCCAAACTACTGTCAAACATGTTTTCATACATATTAGTGAATTCCAGAGGAACAGAGGCTCGGATTTTCATTCTGCCGGCAGCGGTCGATTACTCGTGTCATTTTACACAGGAAATGCTTGTTCCCATTTCCCGATAGCGATCCTGGGAGCCAAAGTACTGTAAAACACGTTTTCATACATATTAGTAAATTCCCGAGGAACGGAGGCTCGGATTTGAATTCTGCCGACAGCATTCGATTACTCGTGTCATTTTACGCTGGAAATGCTTTTTCCCATTTCCCGATAGTGATCCTGGAAGCCAAACTACTGTCAAACACGTTTTCATACATATTAGTGAATTCCAGAGGAACGGAGGCTCGGATTTGAATTCTGCGGCAGCGTTCGATTACTCGTGTCATTTTACGCTGGAAATGCTTGTTCCCATTTCCCGATGGTGATCCTGGGAGCCAAAGTACTGTAAAACATGTTTTCATACATATTAGTGAATTCCAGAGGAACAGAGGCTCGGATTTTCATTCTGCCGGCAGCGGTCGATTACTCGTGTCATTTTACACAGGAAATGCTTGTTCCCATTTCCCGATAGCGATCCTGGGAGCCAAAGTACTGTAAAACACGTTTTCATACATATTAGTGAATTCCAGAGGAACGGAGGCTCGGATTTGAATTCTGCCGACAGCATTCGATTACTCGTGTCATTTTACGTAAGAAATCCTTGTTCCCATTTCCCGATAGCGATCCTGGGAGCCAAAATACTGTAAAACACGTTTTCATACATATTAGTGAATTCGACAGGAACGGAGGTTCCGATTTGAATTCTGCCGACAGCATTCGATTACTCGTGTCATTTTACGCTGGAAATGCTTTTTCCCATTTCCCGATAGTGATCCTGGAAGCCAAACTACTGTAAAACACGTTTTCATACATATTAGTGAATTCGACAGGAACGGCGGCTCCGATTTGAAATCTGCCGACAGCATTCGATTACTCGTGTCATTTTACGCTGGAAATGCTTGTTCCCATTTCCCGATAGTGATCCTGGAAGCCAAACTACTGTAAAACACGTTTTCATACATATTAGTGAATTCCAGAGGAACGGAGGCTCCGATTTGAATTCTGCCGACAGCATTCGATTAGTCGTGTTATTTTACGCAGGAAATGCTCGCTCCCATTTCCTGATAGTGATCCTGGAAGCCAAACTACTGTAAAACACGTTTTCATACATATTAGTGAATTCCAGAGGAACGGAGGCTCCGATTTGAATTCTGCCGACAGCATTCGATTACTCGTGTCATTTTACGCTGGAAATGCTTTTTCCCATTTCCCGATAGTGATCCTGGAAGCCAAACTACTGTAAAACACGTTTTCATACATATTAGTGAATTCCAGAGGAACGGAGGCTCGGATTTGAATTCTGCCGACAGCATTCGATTACTCGTGTCATTTTACGCTGGAAATGCTTTTTCCCATTTCCCGATAGTGATCCTGGAAGCCAAACTACTGTAAAACACGTTTTCATACATATTAGTGAATTCCAGAGGAACGGAGGCTCGGATTTGAATTCTGCCGACAGCATTCGATTACTCGTGTCATTTTACGTAAGAAATCCTTGTTCCCATTTCCCGATAGCGATCCTGGGAGCCAAAATACTGTAAAACACGTTTTCATACATATTAGTGAATTCCAGAGGAACGGAGGCTCCGATTTGAATTCTGCCGGCAGCGTTCGATTACTCGTGTCATTTTACGCTGGAAATGCTTGTTCCCATTTCCCGATAGTGATCTTGGAAGCCAAACTACTGTAAAACACGTTTTCATACATATTAGTAAATTCGACAGGAACGGAGGTTCCGATTTGAATTCTGCCGAATGCATTCGATTACTCGTGTCATTTTACGCTGGAAATGCTTTTTCCCATTTCCCGATAGTGATCCTGGAAGCCAAACTACTGTAAAACACGTTTTCGTACATATTAGTGAATTCGACAGGAACGGCGGCTCCGATTTGAAATCTGCCGACAGCATTCGATTAGTCGTGTTACTTTACGCAGGAAATACCTTGTTCCTATTTCCCGATAGTGATCCTGGAAGCCAAACTACTGTAAAACACGTTTTCATACATATTAGTGAATTCGACAGGAACGGAGGTTCCAATTTGAATTCTGCCGACAGCATTCGATTACTCATGTCATTTTACGTAAGAAATCCTTGTTCCCATTTCCCGATAGCGATGCTGAGAGCCAAAGTACTGTAAAACATGTTTTCATACATATTAGTGAATTCCAGAGGAACAGAGGCTCGGATTTTCATTCTGCCGGCAGCGGTCGATTACTCGTGTCATTTTACACAGGAAATACCTTGTTCCTATTTCCCGATAGCGATCCAGGGAGCCAAAATACTGTAAAACACGTTTTCGTACATATTAGTTAATTCCAGAGGAACGGAAGGTCCGATTTGAATTCTGCCGGCAGCGTTCGATTAGTCGTGTCATTTTACACAGGAAATGCTTGTTCCCATTTCCCGATAGCGATCCTGGGAGCCAAAGTACTGTAAAACACGTTTTCATACATATTAGTGAATTCCAGAGGAACGGAGGCTCCGATTTGAATTCTGCCAACAGCATTCGATTAGTCGTGTCATTTTACATAGGAAATGCTTGTTCCCATTTCCCGATAGTGATCTTGGAAGCCAAACTACTGTAAAACATGTTTTCATACATATTAGTGAATTCCAGAGGAACGGAGGCTCGGATTTGAATTCTGCCGACAGCATTCGATTACTCGTGTCATTTTACGCTGGAAATGCTTTTTCCCATTTCCCGATAGTGATCCTGGAAGCCAAACTACTGTAAAACACGTTTTCATACATATTAGTGAATTCCAGAGGAACAGAGGCTCCGATTTGAATTCTGCCGACAGCATTCGATTAGTCGTGTTATTTTACGCAGGAAATGCTCGCTCCCATTTCCTGATAGTGATCCTGGAAGCCAAACTACTGTAAAACATGTTTTCATACATATTAGTGAATTCCAGAGGAACAGAGGCTCGGATTTTCATTCTGCCGGCAGCGGTCGATTACTCGTGTCATTTTACACAGGAAATGCTTGTTCCCATTTCCCGATAGCGATCCTGGGAGCCAAAGTACTGTAAAACACGTTTTCATACATATTAGTGAATTCCAGAGGAACGGAGGCTCCGATTTGAATTCTGCCGACAGCATTCGATTAGTCGTGTTATTTTACGCAGGAAATGCTCGCTCCCATTTCCTGATAGTGATCCTGGAAGCCAAACTACTGTAAAACACGTTTCCATACATATTAGTGAATTCCAGAGGAACGGAGGCTCCGATTTGAATTCTGCCGACAGCATTCGATTAGTCGTGTTACTTTACGCAGGAAATACCTTGTTCCTATTTCCCGATAGCGATCCTGGGAGCCAAAATACTGTAAAACACGTTTTCATACATATTAGTGAATTCCAGAGGAACGGAGGCTCGGATTTGAATTCTGCGGCAGCGTTCGATTACTCGTGTCATTTTACGCTGGAAATGCTTGTTCCCATTTCCCGATAGTGATCTTGGAAGCCAAACTACTGCAAAACACGTTTTCATACATATTAGTGCATTCCAGAGGAACGGAGGTTCCGATTTGAATTCTGCCGACAGCATTCGATTACTCGTGTCATTTTACGCTGGAAATGCTTTTTCCCATTTCCCGATAGTGATCCTGGAAGCCAAACTACTGTAAAACACGTTTTCATACATATTAGTGAATTCCAGAGGAACGGAGGCTCGGATTTGAATTCTGCCGACAGCATTCGATTACTCGTGTCATTTTACGTAAGAAATCCTTGTTCCCATTTCCCGATAGCGATCCTGGGAGCCAAAATACTGTAAAACACGTTTTCATACATATTAGTGAATTCCAGAGGAACGGAGGCTCCGATTTGAATTCTGCCAACAGCATTCGATTAGTCGTGTCATTTTACATAGGAAATGCTTGTTCCCATTTCCCGATAGTGATCTTGGAAGCCAAACTACTGTAAAACATGTTTTCATACATATTAGTAAATTCGACAGGAACGGAGGTTCCGATTTGAATTCTGCCGAATGCATTCGATTACTCGTGTCATTTTACGCAAGAAATGCTTTTTCCCATTTCCCGATAGTGATCCTGGAAGCCAAACTACTGTAAAACACGTTTTCATACATATTAGTGAATTCCAGAGGAACGGAGGCTCGGATTTGAATTCTTCGGCAGCGTTCGATTACTCGTGTTATTTTACGCTGGAAATGCTTGTTCCCATTTCCCGATGGTGATCCTGGGAGCCAAAGTACTGTAAAACATGTTTTCATACATATTAGTGAATTCCAGAGGAACAGAGGCTCGGATTTGAATTCTGCCGGCAGCGTTCGATTAGTCGTGTCATTTTACACAGGAAATGCTTGTTCCCATTTCCCGATAGCGATCCTGGGAGCCAAAGTACTGTAAAACATGTTTTCATACATATTAGTGAATTCCAGAGGAACGGAGGCTCCGATTTGAATTCTGCCGACAGCATTCGATTAGTCGTGTTATTTTACGCAGGAAATGCTTGTTCCCATTTCCCGATAGTGATCCTGGAAGCCAAACTACTGTAAAACACGTTTTCATACATATTAGTAAATTCGACAGGAACGGAGGTTCCGATATGAATTCTGCCGGCAGCGGTCGATTACTCGTGTCATTTTACGCTGGAAATGCTTGTTCCCATTTCCCGATAGTGATCTTGGAAGCCAAACTACTGTAAAACACGTTTTCATACATATTAGTAAATTCGACAGGAACGGAGGTTCCGATTTGAATTCTGCCGAATGCATTCGATTACTCGTGTCATTTTACGCTGGAAATGCTTTTTCCCATTTCCCGATAGTGATCCTGGAAGCCAAACTACTGTAAAACACGTTTTCATACATATTAGTGAATTCGACAGGAACGGCGGCTCCGATTTGAAATCTGCCGACAGCATTCGATTAGTCGTGTTACTTTACGCAGGAAATACCTTGTTCCTATTTCCCGATAGTGATCCTGGAAGCCAAACTACTGTAAAACACGTTTTCATACATATTAGTGAATTCGACAGGAACGGAGGTTCCAATTTGAATTCTGCCGACAGCATTCGATTACTCATGTCATTTTACGTAAGAAATCCTTGTTCCCATTTCCCGATAGCGATGCTGAGAGCCAAAGTACTGTAAAACATGTTTTCATACATATTAGTGAATTCCAGAGGAACAGAGGCTCGGATTTTCATTCTGCCGGCAGCGTTCGATTACTCGTGTCATTTTACACAGGAAATACCTTGTTCCTATTTCCCGATAGCGATCCAGGGAGCCAAAATACTGTAAAACACGTTTTCATACATATTAGTTAATTCCAGAGGAACGGAAGGTCCGATTTGAATTCTGCCGGCAGCGTTCGATTAGTCGTGTCATTTTACACAGGAAATGCTTGTTCCCATTTCCCGATAGCGATCCTGGGAGCCAAAGTACTGTAAAACACGTTTTCATACATATTAGTGAATTCCAGAGGAACGGAGGCTCCGATTTGAATTCTGCCAACAGCATTCGATTAGTCGTGTCATTTTACATAGGAAATGCTTGTTCCCATTTCCCGATAGTGATCTTGGAAGCCAAACTACTGTAAAACATGTTTTCATACATATTAGTGAATTCCAGAGGAACGGAGGCTCGGATTTGAATTCTGCCGACAGCATTCGATTACTCGTGTCATTTTACGCTGGAAATGCTTTTTCCCATTTCCCGATAGTGATCCTGGAAGCCAAACTACTGTAAAACACGTTTTCATACATATTAGTGAATTCCAGAGGAACAGAGGCTCCGATTTGAATTCTGCCGACAGCATTCGATTAGTCGTGTTATTTTACGCAGGAAATGCTCGCTCCCATTTCCTGATAGTGATCCTGGAAGCCAAACTACTGTAAAACATGTTTTCATACATATTAGTGAATTCCAGAGGAACAGAGGCTCGGATTTTCATTCTGCCGGCAGCGGTCGATTACTCGTGTCATTTTACACAGGAAATGCTTGTTCCCATTTCCCGATAGCGATCCTGGGAGCCAAAGTACTGTAAAACACGTTTTCATACATATTAGTGAATTCCAGAGGAACGGAGGCTCCGATTTGAATTCTGCCGACAGCATTCGATTAGTCGTGTTATTTTACGCAGGAAATGCTAGCTCCCATTTCCTGATAGTGATCCTGGAAGCCAAACTACTGTAAAACACGTTTCCATACATATTAGTGAATTCCAGAGGAACGGAGGCTCGGATTTGAATTCTGCCGGCAGCGTTCGATTACTCGTGTCATTTTACGCTGGAAATGCTTGTTCCCATTTCCCGATAGTGATCCTGGAAGCCAAACTACTGTAAAACACGTTTTCATACATATTAGTGAATTCCAGAGGAACGGAGGCTCCGATTTGAATTCTGCCGACAGCATTCGATTAGTCGTGTTATTTTACGCAGGAAATGCTTGCTCCCATTTCCTGATAGTGATCCTGGAAGCCAAACTACTGTAAAACACGTTTTCATACATATTAGTGAATTCCAGAGGAACGGAGGCTCCGATTTGAATTCTGCCGACAGCATTCGATTAGTCGTGTTATTTTACGCAGGAAATGCTCGCTCCCATTTCCTGATAGTGATCCTGGAAGCCAAACTACTGTAAAACACGTTTCCATACATATTAGTGAATTCCAGAGGAACGGAGGCTCCGATTTGAATTCTGCCGACAGCATTCGATTAGTCGTGTTATTTTACGCAGGAAATGCTCGCTCCCATTTCCTGATAGTGATCCTGGAAGCCAAACTACTGTAAAACACGTTTCCATACATATTAGTGAATTCCAGAGGAACGGCGGATCGGATTTGAATTCTGCCGGCAGCGCTCGATTAGTCGTGTTATTTTACGCAGGAAATGCTCGCTCCCATTTCCTGATAGTGATCCTGGAAGCCAAACTACTGTAAAACACGTTTCCATACATATTAGTGAATTCCAGAGGAACGGAGGCTCGGATTTGAATTCTGCCGGCAGCGTTCGATTACTCGTGTCATTTTACGCTGGAAATGCTTGTTCCCATTTCCCGATAGTGATCCTGGAAGCCAAACTACTGTAAAACACGTTTTCATACATATTAGTGAATTCCAGAGGAACGGAGGCTCCGATTTGAATTCTGCCGACAGCATTCGATTAGTCGTGTTATTTTACGCAGGAAATGCTCGCTCCCATTTCCTGATAGTGATCCTGGAAGCCAAACTACTGTAAAACACGTTTTCATACATATTAGTGAATTCCAGAGGAACGGAGGCTCCGATTTGAATTCTGCCGACAGCATTCGATTAGTCGTGTTATTTTACGCAGGAAATGCTCGCTCCCATTTCCTGATAGTGATCCTGGAAGCCAAACTACTGTAAAACACGTTTCCATACATATTAGTGAATTCCAGAGGAACGGCGGATCGGATTTGAATTCTGCCGGCAGCGCTCGATTACTCGTGTCATTTTACGCTGGAAATGCTTGTTCCCATTTCCCGATAGTGATCCTGGAAGCCAAACTACTGTAAAACACGTTTTCATACATATTAGTAAATTCGACAGGAACGGAGGTTCCGATTTGAATTCTGCCGACAGCATTCGATTACTCGTGTCATTTTACGCTGGAAATGCTTTTTCCCATTTCCCGATAGTGATCCTGGAAGCCAAACTACTGTCAAACATGTTTTCATACATATTAGTGAATTCCAGAGGAACAGAGGCTCGGATTTTCATTCTGCCGGCAGCGGTCGATTACTCGTGTCATTTTACACAGGAAATGCTTGTTCCCATTTCCCGATAGCGATCCTGGGAGCCAAAGTACTGTAAAACACGTTTTCATACATATTAGTAAATTCCAGAGGAACGGAGGCTCGGATTTGAATTCTGCCGACAGCATTCGATTACTCGTGTCATTTTACGCTGGAAATGCTTTTTCCCATTTCCCGATAGTGATCCTGGAAGCCAAACTACTGTCAAACACGTTTTCATACATATTAGTGAATTCCAGAGGAACGGAGGCTCGGATTTGAATTCTGCGGCAGCGTTCGATTACTCGTGTCATTTTACGCTGGAAATGCTTTTTCCCATTTCCCGATAGTGATCCTGGAAGCCAAACTACTGTCAAACACGTTTTCATACATATTAGTGAATTCCAGAGGAACGGAGGCTCGGATTTGAATTCTGCGGCAGCGTTCGATTACTCGTGTCATTTTACGCTGGAAATGCTTGTTCCCATTTCCCGATGGTGATCCTGGGAGCCAAAGTACTGTAAAACATGTTTTCATACATATTAGTGAATTCCAGAGGAACAGAGGCTCGGATTTTCATTCTGCCGGCAGCGGTCGATTACTCGTGTCATTTTACACAGGAAATGCTTGTTCCCATTTCCCGATAGCGATCCTGGGAGCCAAAGTACTGTAAAACACGTTTTCATACATATTAGTGAATTCCAGAGGAACGGAGGCTCGGATTTGAATTCTGCCGACAGCATTCGATTACTCGTGTCATTTTACGTAAGAAATCCTTGTTCCCATTTCCCGATAGCGATCCTGGGAGCCAAAATACTGTAAACCACGTTTTCATACATATTAGTGAATTCGACAGGAACGGAGGTTCCGATTTGAATTCTGCCGACAGCATTCGATTACTCGTGTCATTTTACGCTGGAAATGCTTTTTCCCATTTCCCGATAGTGATCCTGGAAGCCAAACTACTGTAAAACACGTTTTCATACATATTAGTGAATTCGACAGGAACGGCGGCTCCGATTTGAAATCTGCCGACAGCATTCGATTAGTCGTGTTACTTTACGCAGGAAATACCTTGTTCCTATTTCCCGATAGCGATCCTGGGAGCCAAAATACTGTAAAACACGTTTTCATACATATTAGTGAATTCCAGAGGAACGGAGGCTCCGATTTGAATTCTGCCGACAGCATTCGATTAGTCGTGTTATTTTACGCAGGAAATGCTCGCTTCCATTTCCTGATAGCGATCCTGGGAGCCAAAATACTGTAAAACACGTTTTCATACATATTAGTGAATTCGACAGGAACGGAGGTTCCGATTTGAATTCTGCCGACAGCATTCGATTACTCGTGTCATTTTACGCTGGAAATGCTTTTTCCCATTTCCCGATAGTGATCCTGGAAGCCAAACTACTGTAAAACACGTTTTCATACATATTAGTGAATTCGACAGGAACGGAGGTTCCAATTTGAATTCTGCCGACAGCATTCGATTACTCATGTCATTTTACGTAAGAAATCCTTGTTCCCATTTCCCGATAGCGATGCTGAGAGCCAAAGTACTGTAAAACATGTTTTCATACATATTAGTGAATTCCAGAGGAACAGAGGCTCGGATTTTCATTCTGCCGGCAGCGGTCGATTACTCGTGTCATTTTACACAGGAAATACCTTGTTCCTATTTCCCGATAGCGATCCAGGGAGCCAAAATACTGTAAAACACGTTTTCGTACATATTAGTGAATTCCAGAGGAACGGAGGCTCGGATTTGAATTCTGCCGGCAGCGTTCGATTACTCGTGTCATTTTACACTCGAAATGCTTGTTCCTATTTCCCGATGGTGATCCTGGGAGCCAAAATACTGTAAAACACGTTTTCATACATATTAGTGCATTCCAGAGGAACGGAGGTTCCGATTTGAATTCTGCCGACAGCATTCGATTACTCGTGTCATTTTACGCTGGAAATGCTTTTTCCCATTTCCCGATAGTGATCCTGGAAGCCAAACTACTGTAAAACACGTTTTCATACATATTAGTGAATTCGACAGGAACGGAGGTTCCGAATTGAAATCTGCCGACAGCATTCGATTACTCGTGTCATTTTACGCTGGAAATGCTTTTTCCCATTTCCCGATAGCGATCCTGGGAGCCAAAATACTGTAAAACACGTTTTCATACATATTAGTGAATTCCAGAGGAACGGAGGCTCCGATTTGAATTCTGCCGACAGCATTCGATTAGTCGTGTCATTTTACGTAAGAAATCCTTGTTCCCATTTCCCGATAGCGATGCTGAGAGCCAAAGTACTGTAAAACATGTTTTCATACATATTAGTGAATTCCAGAGGAACAGAGGCTCGGATTTTCATTCTGCCGGCAGCGGTCGATTACTCGTGTCATTTTACACAGGAAATGCTTGTTCCCATTTCCCGATAGCGATCCTGGGAGCCAAAGTACTGTAAAACACGTTTTCATACATATTAGTGAATTCCAGAGGAACGGAGGCTCCGATTTGAATTCTGCCGACAGCGGTCGATTAGTCGTGTTATTTTACGCAGGAAATGCTCGCTCCCATTTCCTGATAGTGATCCCGGAAGCCAAACTACTGTAAAACACGTTTCCATACATATTAGTGAATTCCAGAAGAACGGAGGCTCGGATTTGAATTCTGCCGGCAGCGTTCGATTACTCGTGTCATTTTACGCTGGAAATGCTTGTTCCCATTTCCCGATAGTGATCCTGGAAGCCAAACTACTGTAAAACACGTTTTCATACATATTAGTGAATTCCAGAGGAACGGAGGCTCCGATTTGAATTCTGCCGACAGCGGTCGATTAGTCGTGTTATTTTACGCAGGAAATGCTCGCTCCCATTTCCTGATAGTGATCCCGGAAGCCAAACTACTGTAAAACACGTTTCCATACATATTAGTGAATTCCAGAAGAACGGAGGCTCGGATTTGAATTCTGCCGGCAGCGTTCGATTACTCGTGTCATTTTACGCTGGAAATGCTTGTTCCCATTTCCCGATAGTGATCCTGGAAGCCAAAGTACTGTAAAACACGTTTTCATACATATTAGTGAATTCCAGAGGAACGGAGGCTCCGATTTGAATTCTGCCAACAGCATTCGATTAGTCGTGTCATTTTACATAGGAAATGCTTGTTCCCATTTCCCGATAGTGATCCTGGAAGCCAAACTACTGTAAAACACGTTTTCATACATATTAGTGAATTCCAGAGGAACGGAGGCTCGGATTTGAATTCTTCGGCAGCGTTCGATTACTCGTGTCATTTTACGCTGGAAATGCTTGTTCCCATTTCCCGATGGTGATCCTGGGAGCCAAAGTACTGTAAAACATGTTTTCATACATATTAGTGAATTCCAGAGGAACAGAGGCTCGGATTTTCATTCTGCCGGCAGCGGTCGATTACTCGTGTCATTTTACACAGGAAATGCTTGTTCCCATTTCCCGATAGCGATCCTGGGAGCCAAAATACTGTAAAACACGTTTTCATACATATTAGTGAATTCCAGAGGAACGGAGGCTCCGATTTGAATTCTGCCGACAGCATTCGATTAGTCGTGTCATTTTACGTAAGAAATCCTTGTTCCCATTTCCCGATAGCGATGCTGAGAGCCAAAGTACTGTAAAACATGTTTTCATACATATTAGTGAATTCCAGAGGAACAGAGGCTCGGATTTTCATTCTGCCGGCAGCGGTCGATTACTCGTGTCATTTTACACAGGAAATGCTTGTTCCCATTTCCCGATAGCGATCCTGGGAGCCAAAGTACTGTAAAACACGTTTTCATACATATTAGTGAATTCCAGAGGAACGGAGGCTCCGATTTGAATTCTGCCGACAGCGGTCGATTAGTCGTGTTATTTTACGCAGGAAATGCTCGCTCCCATTTCCTGATAGTGATCCCGGAAGCCAAACTACTGTAAAACACGTTTCCATACATATTAGTGAATTCCAGAAGAACGGAGGCTCGGATTTGAATTCTGCCGGCAGCGTTCGATTACTCGTGTCATTTTACGCTGGAAATGCTTGTTCCCATTTCCCGATAGTGATCCTGGAAGCCAAACTACTGTAAAACACGTTTTCATACATATTAGTGAATTCGACAGGAACGGCGGCTCCGATTTTCATTCTGCCGGCAGCGGTCGATTACTCGTGTCATTTTACACAGGAAATGCTTGTTCCCATTTCCCGATAGCGATCCTGGGAGCCAAAGTACTGTAAAACACGTTTTCATACATATTAGTGAATTCCAGAGGAACGGAGGCTCCGATTTGAATTCTGCCAACAGCATTCGATTAGTCGTGTCATTTTACATAGGAAATGCTTGTTCCCATTTCCCGATAGTGATCCTGGAAGCCAAACTACTGTAAAACACGTTTTCATACATATTAGTGAATTCCAGAGGAACGGAGGCTCGGATTTGAATTCTTCGGCAGCGTTCGATTACTCGTGTCATTTTACGCTGGAAATGCTTGTTCCCATTTCCCGATGGTGATCCTGGGAGCCAAAGTACTGTAAAACATGTTTTCATACATATTAGTGAATTCCAGAGGAACAGAGGCTCGGATTTTCATTCTGCCGGCAGCGGTCGATTACTCGTGTCATTTTACACAGGAAATGCTTGTTCCCATTTCCCGATAGCGATCCTGGGAGCCAAAGTACTGTAAAACACGTTTTCATACATATTAGTGAATTCCAGAGGAACGGAGGCTCCGATTTGAATTCTGCCGACAGCATTCGATTACTCGTGTCATTTTACACAGGAAATGCTTGTTCCCATTTCCCGATAGCGATCCTGGGAGCCAAAATACTGTAAAACACGTTTTCATACATATTAGTGAATTCCAGAGGAACGGAGGCTCCGATTTGAATTCTGCCGACAGCATTCGATTAGTCGTGTCATTTTACGTAAGAAATACTTGTTCCCATTTCCCGATAGCGATGCTGAGAGCCAAAGTACTGTAAAACATGTTTTCATACATATTAGTGAATTCCAGAGGAACAGAGGCTCGGATTTTCATTCTGCCGGCAGCGGTCGATTACTCGTGTCATTTTACACAGGAAATGCTTGTTCCCATTTCCCGATAGCGATCCTGGGAGCCAAAGTACTGTAAAACACGTTTTCATACATATTAGTGAATTCCAGAGGAACGGAGGCTCCGATTTGAATTCTGCCGACAGCGGTCGATTAGTCGTGTTATTTTACGCAGGAAATGCTCGCTCCCATTTCCTGATAGTGATCCCGGAAGCCAAACTACTGTAAAACACGTTTCCATACATATTAGTGAATTCCAGAAGAACGGAGGCTCGGATTTGAATTCTGCCGGCAGCGTTCGATTACTCGTGTCATTTTACGCTGGAAATGCTTTTTCCCATTTCCCGATAGTGATCCTGGAAGCCAAACTACTGTAAAACACGTTTTCATACATATTAGTGAATTCGACAGGAACGGCGGCTCCGATTTTCATTCTGCCGGCAGCGGTCGATTACTCGTGTCATTTTACACAGGAAATGCTTGTTCCCATTTCCCGATAGCGATCCTGGGAGCCAAAGTACTGTAAAACACGTTTTCATACATATTAGTGAATTCCAGAGGAACGGAGGCTCCGATTTGAATTCTGCCGACAGCATTCGATTAGTCGTGTTATTTTACGCAGGAAATTCTCGCTCCCATTTCCTGATAGTGATCCTGGAAGCCAAACTACTGTAAAACACGTTTTCATACATATTAGTGAATTCGACAGGAACGGCGTCTCCGATTTTCATTCTGCCGGCAGCGGTCGATTACTCGTGTCATTTTACACAGGAAATGCTTGTTCCCATTTCCCGATAGTGATCTTGGAAGCCAAACTACTGTAAAACACGTTTTCATACATATTAGTGAATTCGACAGGAACGGCGGCTCCGATTTTCATTCTGCCGGCAGCGGTCGATTACTCGTGTCATTTTACACAGGAAATACCTTGTTCCCATTTCCCGATAGTGATCCTGGAAGCCAAACTACTGTAAAACACGTTACCATACATATTAGTGAATTCCAGAAGAACGGAGGTTCCGATTTGAATTCTGCCGACAGCATTCGATTACTCGTGTCATTTTACGCTGGAAATGCTTTTTCCCATTTCCCGATAGTGATCCTGGAAGCCAAACTACTGTAAAACACGTTTTCATACATATTAGTGAATTCCAGAGGAACGGAGGCTCGGATTTGAATTCTGCCGACAGCATTCGATTACTCGTGTCATTTTACGCTGGAAATGCTTGTTCCCATTTCCCGATAGTGATCCTGGAAGCCAAACTACTGTAAAACACGTTTTCATACATATTAGTGAATTCGACAGGAACGGCGGCTCCGATTTTCATTCTGCCGGCAGCGGTCGATTACTCGTGTCATTTTACACAGGAAATGCTTGTTCCCATTTCCCGATAGCGATCCTGGGAGCCAAAGTACTGTAAAACACGTTTTCATACATATTAGTGAATTCCAGAGGAACGGAGGCTCCGATTTGAATTCTGCCAACAGCATTCGATTAGTCGTGTCATTTTACATAGGAAATGCTTGTTCCCATTTCCCGATAGTGATCCTGGAAGCCAAACTACTGTAAAACACGTTTTCATACATATTAGTGAATTCCAGAGGAACGGAGGCTCGGATTTGAATTCTTCGGCAGCGTTCGATTACTCGTGTCATTTTACGCTGGAAATGCTTGTTCCCATTTCCCGATGGTGATCCTGGGAGCCAAAGTACTGTAAAACATGTTTTCATACATATTAGTGAATTCCAGAGGAACAGAGGCTCGGATTTTCATTCTGCCGGCAGCGGTCGATTACTCGTGTCATTTTACACAGGAAATGCTTGTTCCCATTTCCCGATAGCGATCCTGGGAGCCAAAATACTGTAAAACACGTTTTCATACATATTAGTGAATTCGACAGGAACGGAGGTTCCGATTTGAATTCTGCCGACAGCATTCGATTACTCGTGTCATTTTACGCTGGAAATGCTTTTTCCCATTTCCCGATAGTGATCCTGGAAGCCAAACTACTGTAAAACACGTTTTCATACATATTAGTGAATTCGACAGGAACGGAGGTTCCAATTTGAATTCTGCCGACAGCATTCGATTACTCGTGTCATTTTACGCTGGAAATGCTTTTTCCCATTTCCCGATAGTGATCCTGGAAGCCAAACTACTGTAAAACACGTTTTCATACATATTAGTGAATTCGACAGGAACGGAGGTTCCAATTTGAATTCTGCCGACAGCATTCGATTACTCATGTCATTTTACGTAAGAAATCCTTGTTCCCATTTCCCGATAGCGATGCTGAGAGCCAAAGTACTGTAAAACATGTTTTCATACATATTAGTGAATTCCAGAGGAACAGAGGCTCGGATTTTCATTCTGCCGGCAGCGGTCGATTACTCGTGTCATTTTACACAGGAAATACCTTGTTCCTATTTCCCGATAGCGATCCAGGGAGCCAAAATACTGTAAAACACGTTTTCATACATTTTAGTGAATTCCAGAGGAACGGAGGCTCGGATTTGAATTCTGCCGGCAGCGTTCGATTACTCGTGTCATTTTACACTCGAAATGCTTGTTCCTATTTCCCGATGGTGATCCTGGGAGCCAAAATACTGTAAAACACGTTTTCATACATATTAGTGCATTCCAGAGGAACGGAGGTTCCGATTTGAATTCTGCCGACAGCATTCGATTACTCGTGTCATTTTACGCTGGAAATGCTTTTTCCCATTTCCCGATAGTGATCCTGGAAGCCAAACTACTGTAAAACACGTTTTCATACATATTAGTGAATTCCAGAGGAACGGAGGCTCGGATTTGAATTCTGCCGACAGCATTCGATTACTCGTGTCATTTTACGTAAGAAATCCTTGTTCCCATTTCCCGATAGCGATCCTGGGAGCCAAAATACTGTAAAACACGTTTTCATACATATTAGTGAATTCGACAGGAACGGAGGTTCCGAATTGAAATCTGCCGACAGCATTCGATTACTCGTGTCATTTTACGCTGGAAATGCTTTTTCCCATTTCCCGATAGCGATCCTGGGAGCCAAAATAGTGTAAAACACGTTTTCATACATATTAGTGAATTCCAGAGGAACGGAGGCTCCGATTTGAATTCTGCCGACAGCATTCGATTAGTCGTGTCATTTTACGTAAGAAATCCTTGTTCCCATTTCCCGATAGCGATGCTGAGAGCCAAAGTACTGTAAAACATGTTTTCATACATATTAGTGAATTCCAGAGGAACAGAGGCTCGGATTTTCATTCTGCCGGCAGCGGTCGATTACTCGTGTCATTTTACACAGGAAATGCTTGTTCCCATTTCCCGATAGCGATCCTGGGAGCCAAAGTACTGTAAAACACGTTTTCATACATATTAGTGAATTCCAGAGGAACGGAGGCTCGGATTTGAATTCTGCCGACAGCATTCGATTACTCGTGTCATTTTACGTAAGAAATCCTTGTTCCCATTTCCCGATAGCGATCCTGGGAGCCAAAATACTGTAAACCACGTTTTCATACATATTAGTGAATTCGACAGGAACGGAGGTTCCGATTTGAATTCTGCCGACAGCATTCGATTACTCGTGTCATTTTACGCTGGAAATGCTTTTTCCCATTTCCCGATAGTGATCCTGGAAGCCAAACTACTGTAAAACACGTTTTCATACATATTAGTGAATTCGACAGGAACGGCGGCTCCGATTTGAATTCTGCCGACAGCATTCGATTAGTCGTGTTACTTTACGCAGGAAATACCTTGTTCCTATTTCCCGATAGCGATCCTGGGAGCCAAAATACTGTAAAACACGTTTTCATACATATTAGTGAATTCCAGAGGAACGGAGGCTCCGATTTGAATTCTGCCGACAGCATTCGATTAGTCGTGTTATTTTACGCAGGAAATGCTCGCTTCCATTTCCTGATAGCGATCCTGGGAGCCAAAATACTGTAAAACACGTTTTCATACATATTAGTGAATTCGACAGGAACGGAGGTTCCGATTTGAATTCTGCCGACAGCATTCGATTACTCGTGTCATTTTACGCTGGAAATGCTTTTTCCCATTTCCCGATAGTGATCCTGGAAGCCAAACTACTGTAAAACACGTTTTCATACATATTAGTGAATTCGACAGGAACGGAGGTTCCAATTTGAATTCTGCCGACAGCATTCGATTACTCATGTCATTTTACGTAAGAAATCCTTGTTCCCATTTCCCGATAGCGATGCTGAGAGCCAAAGTACTGTAAAACATGTTTTCATACATATTAGTGAATTCCAGAGGAACAGAGGCTCGGATTTTCATTCTGCCGGCAGCGGTCGATTACTCGTGTCATTTTACACAGGAAATACCTTGTTCCTATTTCCCGATAGCGATCCAGGGAGCCAAAGTACTGTAAAACACGTTTTCGTACATATTAGTGAATTCCAGAGGAACGGAGGCTCGGATTTGAATTCTGCCGGCAGCGTTCGATTACTCGTGTCATTTTACACTCGAAATGCTTGTTCCTATTTCCCGATGGTGATCCTGGGAGCCAAAATACTGTAAAACACGTTTTCATACATATTAGTGCATTCCAGAGGAACGGAGGTTCCGATTTGAATTCTGCCGACAGCATTCGATTACTCGTGTCATTTTACGCTGGAAATGCTTTTTCCCATTTCCCGATAGTGATCCTGGAAGCCAAACTACTGTAAAACACGTTTTCATACATATTAGTGAATTCCAGAGGAACGGAGGCTCGGATTTGAATTCTGCCGACAGCATTCGATTACTCGTGTCATTTTACGTAAGAAATCCTTGTTCCCATTTCCCGATAGCGATCCTGGGAGCCAAAATACTGTAAAACACGTTTTCATACATATTAGTGAATTCGACAGGAACGGAGGTTCCGAATTGAAATCTGCCGACAGCATTCGATTACTCGTGTCATTTTACGCTGGAAATGCTTTTTCCCATTTCCCGATAGCGATCCTGGGAGCCAAAATACTGTAAAACACGTTTTCATACATATTAGTGAATTCCAGAGGAACGGAGGCTCCGATTTGAATTCTGCCGACAGCATTCGATTAGTCGTGTCATTTTACGTAAGAAATCCTTGTTCCCATTTCCCGATAGCGATGCTGAGAGCCAAAGTACTGTAAAACATGTTTTCATACATATTAGTGAATTCCAGAGGAACAGAGGCTCGGATTTTCATTCTGCCGGCAGCGGTCGATTACTCGTGTCATTTTACACAGGAAATGCTTGTTCCCATTTCCCGATAGCGATCCTGGGAGCCAAAGTACTGTAAAACACGTTTTCATACATATTAGTGAATTCCAGAGGAACGGAGGCTCCGATTTGAATTCTGCCGACAGCATTCGATTAGTCGTGTCATTTTACGTAAGAAATCCTTGTTCCCATTTCCCGATAGCGATGCTGAGAGCCAAAGTACTGTAAAACATGTTTTCATACATATTAGTGAATTCCAGAGGAACAGAGGCTCGGATTTTCATTCTGCCGGCAGCGGTCGATTACTCGTGTCATTTTACACAGGAAATGCTTGTTCCCATTTCCCGATAGCGATCCTGGGAGCCAAAGTACTGTAAAACACGTTTTCATACATATTAGTGAATTCCAGAGGAACGGAGGCTCCGATTTGAATTCTGCCGACAGCGGTCGATTAGTCGTGTTATTTTACGCAGGAAATGCTCGCTCCCATTTCCTGATAGTGATCCCGGAAGCCAAACTACTGTAAAACACGTTTCCATACATATTAGTGAATTCCAGAAGAACGGAGGCTCGGATTTGAATTCTGCCGGCAGCGTTCGATTACTCGTGTCATTTTACGCTGGAAATGCTTGTTCCCATTTCCCGATAGTGATCCTGGAAGCCAAACTACTGTAAAACACGTTTTCATACATATTAGTGAATTCGACAGGAACGGCGGCTCCGATTTTCATTCTGCCGGCAGCGGTCGATTACTCGTGTCATTTTACACAGGAAATGCTTGTTCCCATTTCCCGATAGCGATCCTGGGAGCCAAAGTACTGTAAAACACGTTTTCATACATATTAGTGAATTCCAGAGGAACGGAGGCTCCGATTTGAATTCTGCCAACAGCATTCGATTAGTCGTGTCATTTTACATAGGAAATGCTTGTTCCCATTTCCCGATAGTGATCCTGGAAGCCAAACTACTGTAAAACACGTTTTCATACATATTAGTGAATTCGACAGGAACGGCGGCTCCGATTTTCATTCTGCCGGCAGCGGTCGATTACTCGTGTCATTTTACACAGGAAATGCTTGTTCCCATTTCCCGATAGCGATCCTGGGAGCCAAAGTACTGTAAAACACGTTTTCATACATATTAGTGAATTCCAGAGGAACGGAGGCTCCGATTTGAATTCTGCCAACAGCATTCGATTAGTCGTGTCATTTTACATAGGAAATGCTTGTTCCCATTTCCCGATAGTGATCCTGGAAGCCAAACTACTGTAAAACACGTTTTCATACATATTAGTGAATTCCAGAGGAACGGAGGCTCGGATTTGAATTCTTCGGCAGCGTTCGATTACTCGTGTCATTTTACGCTGGAAATGCTTGTTCCCATTTCCCGATGGTGATCCTGGGAGCCAAAGTACTGTAAAACATGTTTTCATACATATTAGTGAATTCCAGAGGAACAGAGGCTCGGATTTTCATTCTGCCGGCAGCGGTCGATTACTCGTGTCATTTTACGCAGGAAATGCTTGTTCCCATTTCCCGATAGCGATCCTGGGAGCCAAAGTACTGTAAAACACGTTTTCATACATATTAGTGAATTCCAGAGGAACGGAGGCTCCGATTTGAATTCTGCCGACAGCATTCGATTAGTCGTGTTATTTTACGCAGGAAATTCTCGCTCCCATTTCCTGATAGTGATCCTGGAAGCCAAACTACTGTAAAACACGTTTTCATACATATTAGTGAATTCGACAGGAACGGCGGCTCCGATTTTCATTCTGCCGGCAGCGGTCGATTACTCGTGTCATTTTACACAGGAAATGCTTGTTCCCATTTCCCGATAGTGATCTTGGAAGCCAAACTACTGTAAAACACGTTTTCATACATATTAGTGAATTCGACAGGAACGGCGGCTCCGATTTTCATTCTGCCGGCAGCGGTCGATTACTCGTGTCATTTTACACAGGAAATACCTTGTTCCCATTTCCCGATAGTGATCCTGGAAGCCAAACTACTGTAAAACACGTTTCCATACATATTAGTGAATTCCAGAAGAACGGAGGTTCCGATTTGAATTCTGCCGACAGCATTCGATTACTCGTGTCATTTTACGCTGGAAATGCTTTTTCCCATTTCCCGATAGTGATCCTGGAAGCCAAACTACTGTAAAACACGTTTTCATACATATTAGTGAATTCCAGAGGAACGGAGGCTCCGATTTGAATTCTGCCGACAGCATTCGATTACTCGTGTCATTTTACGCTGGAAATGCTTGTTCCCATTTCCCGATAGTGATCCTGGAAGCCAAACTACTGTAAAACACGTTTTCATACATATTAGTGAATTCGACAGGAACGGCGGCTCCGATTTTCATTCTGCCGGCAGCGGTCGATTACTCGTGTCATTTTACACAGGAAATGCTTGTTCCCATTTCCCGATAGCGATCCTGGGAGCCAAAGTACTGTAAAACACGTTTTCATACATATTAGTGAATTCCAGAGGAACGGAGGCTCCGATTTGAATTCTGCCAACAGCATTCGATTAGTCGTGTCATTTTACATAGGAAATGCTTGTTCCCATTTCCCGATAGTGATCCTGGAAGCCAAACTACTGTAAAACACGTTTTCATACATATTAGTGAATTCCAGAGGAACGGAGGCTCGGATTTGAATTCTTCGGCAGCGTTCGATTACTCGTGTCATTTTACGCTGGAAATGCTTGTTCCCATTTCCCGATGGTGATCCTGGGAGCCAAAGTACTGTAAAACATGTTTTCATACATATTAGTGAATTCCAGAGGAACAGAGGCTCGGATTTTCATTCTGCCGGCAGCGGTCGATTACTCGTGTCATTTTACACAGGAAATGCTTGTTCCCATTTCCCGATAGCGATCCTGGGAGCCAAAGTACTGTAAAACACGTTTTCATACATATTAGTGAATTCCAGAGGAACGGAGGCTCCGATTTGAATTCTGCCGACAGCATTCGATTAGTCGTGTTATTTTACGCAGGAAATTCTCGCTCCCATTTCCTGATAGTGATCCTGGAAGCCAAACTACTGTAAAACACGTTTTCATACATATTAGTGAATTCGACAGGAACGGCGGCTCCGATTTTCATTCTGCCGGCAGCGGTCGATTACTCGTGTCATTTTACACAGGAAATGCTTGTTCCCATTTCCCGATAGTGATCTTGGAAGCCAAACTACTGTAAAACACGTTTTCATACATATTAGTGAATTCCAGAGGAACGGAGGCTCGGATTTGAATTCTGCCGGCAGCGGTCGATTACTCGTGTCATTTTACACAGGAAATGCTTGTTCCCATTTCCCGATAGCGATCCTGGGAGCCAAAGTACTGTAAAACACGTTTTCATACATATTAGTGAATTCCAGAGGAACGGAGGCTCCGATTTGAATTCTGCCGACAGCGGTCGATTAGTCGTGTTATTTTACGCAGGAAATGCTCGCTCCCATTTCCTGATAGTGATCCTGGAAGCCAAACTACTGTAAAACACGTTTCCATACATATTAGTGAATTCCAGAAGAACGGAGGCTCGGATTTGAATTCTGCCGGCAGCGTTCGATTACTCGTGTCATTTTACGCTGGAAATGCTTGTTCCCATTTCCCGATAGTGATCCTGGAAGCCAAACTACTGTAAAACACGTTTTAATACATATTAGTAAATTCCAGAGGAACGGAGGCTCGGATTTGAATTCTGCCGGCAGCGTTCGATTACTCGTGTCATTTTACGCAGGAAATGCTCGCTCCCATTTCCTGATAGTGATCCTGGAAGCCAAACTACTGTAAAACACGTTTTCATACATATTAGTGAATTCGACAGGAACGGCGGCTCCGATTTTCATTCTGCCGGCAGCGGTCGATTACTCGTGTCATTTTACACAGGAAATACCTTGTTCCCATTTCCCGATAGTGATCCTGGAAGCCAAACTACTGTAAAACACGTTTCCATACATATTAGTGAATTCCAGAAGAACGGAGGTTCCGATTTGAATTCTGCCGACAGCATTCGATTACTCGTGTCATTTTACGCTGGAAATGCTTTTTCCCATTTCCCGATAGTGATCCTGGAAGCCAAACTACTGTAAAACATGTTTTCATACATATTAGTGAATTCCAGAGGAACAGAGGCTCGGATTTGAATTCTGCCGACAGCATTCGATTACTCGTGTCATTTTACGTAAGAAATCCTTGTTCCCATTTCCCGATAGCGATCCTGGGAGCCAAAATACTGTAAAACACGTTTTCATACATATTAGTGAATTCGACAGGAACGGAGGTTCCGATTTGAATTCTGCCGACAGCATTCGATTACTCGTGTCATTTTACGCTGGAAATGCTTTTTCCCATTTCCCGATAGTGATCCTGGAAGCCAAACTACTGTAAAACACGTTTTCATACATATTAGTGAATTCGACAGGAACGGAGGTTCCGATTTGAATTCTGCCGACAGCATTCGATTACTCATGTCATTTTACGTAAGAAATCCTTGTTCCCATTTCCCGATAGCGATGCTGAGAGCCAAAGTACTGTAAAACATGTTTTCATACATATTAGTGAATTCCAGAGGAACAGAGGCTCGGATTTTCATTCTGCCGGCAGCGGTCGATTACTCGTGTCATTTTACACAGGAAATACCTTGTTCCTATTTCCCGATAGCGATCCTGGGAGCCAAAATACTGTAAAACACGTTTTCGTACATATTAGTGAATTCCAGAGGAACGGAAGGTCCGATTTGAATTCTGCCGGCAGCGTTCGATTACTCGTGTCATTTTACGCAGGAAATGCTTGTTCCCATTTCCCGATAGCGATCCTGGGAGCCAAACTACTGTAAAACACGTTTTCATACATATTAGTGAATTCGACAGGAACGGAGGTTCCGATTTGAATTCTGCCGACAGCATTCGATTACTCATGTCATTTTACGTAAGAAATCCTTGTTCCCATTTCCCGATAGCGATGCTGAGAGCCAAAGTACTGTAAAACATGTTTTCATACATATTAGTGAATTCCAGAGGAACGGAGGCTCGGATTTGAATTCTGCCGGCAGCGTTCGATTACTCGTGTCATTTTACGCTGGAAATGCTTGTTCCCATTTCCCGATAGTGATCTTGGAAGCCAAACTACTGCAAAACACGTTTTCATACATATTAGTGCATTCCAGAGGAACGGAGGTTCCGATTTGAATTCTGCCGACAGCATTCGATTACTCGTGTCATTTTACGCTGGAAATGCTTTTTCCCATTTCCCGATAGTGATCCTGGAAGCCAAACTACTGTAAAACACGTTTTCATACATATTAGTGAATTCCAGAGGAACGGAGGCTCGGATTTGAATTCTGCCGACAGCATTCGATTACTCGTGTCATTTTACGCTGGAAATGCTTTTTCCCATTTCCCGATAGTGATCCTGGAAGCCAAACTACTGTAAAACACGTTTTCATACATATTAGTGAATTCCAGAGGAACGGAGGCTCGGATTTGAATTCTTCGGCAGCGTTCGATTACTCGTGTCATTTTACGCTGGAAATGCTTGTTCCCATTTCCCGATGGTGATCCTGGGAGCCAAAGTACTGTAAAACATGTTTTCATACATATTAGTGAATTCCAGAGGAACAGAGGCTCGGATTTTCATTCTGCCGGCAGCGGTCGATTACTCGTGTCATTTTACACAGGAAATACCTTGTTCCTATTTCCCGATAGCGATCCAGGGAGCCAAAATACTGTAAAACACGTTTTCGTACATATTAGTTAATTCCAGAGGAACGGAAGGTCCGATTTGAATTCTGCCGGCAGCGTTCGATTAGTCGTGTCATTTTACACAGGAAATGCTTGTTCCCATTTCCCGATAGCGATCCTGGGAGCCAAAGTACTGTACAACATGTTTTCATACATATTAGTGAATTCCAGAGGAACGGAGGCTCCGATTTGAATTCTGCCGACAGCATTCGATTAGTCGTGTTATTTTACGCAGGAAATGCTTGTTCCCATTTCCCGATAGTGATCCTGGAAGCCAAACTACTGTAAAACACGTTTTCATACATATTAGTAAATTCGACAGGAACGGAGGTTCCGATTTGAATTCTGCCGGCAGCGTTCGATTACTCGTGTCATTTTACGCTGGAAATGCTTGTTCCCATTTCCCGATAGTGATCTTGGAAGCCAAACTACTGCAAAACACGTTTTCATACATATTAGTGCATTCCAGAGGAACGGAGGTTCCGATTTGAATTCTGCCGACAGCATTCGATTACTCGTGTCATTTTACGCTGGAAATGCTTTTTCCCATTTCCCGATAGTGATCCTGGAAGCCAAACTACTGTAAAACACGTTTTCATACATATTAGTGAATTCCAGAGGAACGGAGGCTCGGATTTGAATTCTGCCGACAGCATTCGATTACTCGTGTCATTTTACGTAAGAAATCCTTGTTCCCATTTCCCGATAGCGATCCTGGGAGCCAAAATACTGTAAAACACGTTTTCATACATATTAGTGAATTCGACAGGAACGGAGGTTCCGATTTGAATTCTGCCGACAGCATTCGATTACTCGTGTCATTTTACGCTGGAAATGCTTTTTCCCATTTCCCGATAGTGATCCTGGAAGCCAAACTACTGTAAAACACGTTTTCATACATATTAGTGAATTCGACAGGAACGGCGGCTCCGATTTTCATTCTGCCGGCAGCGGTCGATTACTCGTGTCATTTTACACAGGAAATGCTTGTTCCCATTTCCCGATAGCGATCCTGGGAGCCAAAGTACTGTAAAACACGTTTTCATACATATTAGTGAATTCCAGAGGAACGGAGGCTCCGATTTGAATTCTGCCAACAGCATTCGATTAGTCGTGTCATTTTACGTAGGAAATGCTTGTTCCCATTTCCCGATAGTGATCTTGGAAGCCAAACTACTGTAAAACACGTTTTCATACATATTAGTAAATTCGACAGGAACGGAGGTTCCGATTTGAATTCTGCCGAATGCATTCGATTACTCGTGTCATTTTACGCAAGAAATGCTTTTTCCCATTTCCCGATAGTGATCCTGGAAGCCAAACTACTGTAAAACACGTTTTCATACATATTAGTGAATTCCAGAGGAACGGAGGCTCGGATTTGAATTCTTCGGCAGCGTTCGATTACTCGTGTTATTTTACGCTGGAAATGCTTGTTCCCATTTCCCGATGGTGATCCTGGGAGCCAAAGTACTGTAAAACATGTTTTCATACATATTAGTGAATTCCAGAGGAACGGAGGCTCGGATTTGAATTCTTCGGCAGCGTTCGATTACTCGTGTTATTTTACGCTGGAAATGCTTGTTCCCATTTCCCGATGGTGATCCTGGGAGCCAAAGTACTGTAAAACATGTTTTCATACATATTAGTGAATTCCAGAGGAACAGAGGCTCGGATTTTCATTCTGCCGGCAGCGGTCGATTACTCGTGTCATTTTACACAGGAAATACCTTGTTCCTATTTCCCGATAGCGATCCAGGGAGCCAAAATACTGTAAAACACGTTTTCGTACATATTAGTTAATTCCAGAGGAACGGAAGGTCCGATTTGAATTCTGCCGGCAGCGTTCGATTAGTCGTGTCATTTTACACAGGAAATGCTTGTTCCCATTTCCCGATAGCGATCCTGGGAGCCAAAGTACTGTAAAACATGTTTTCATACATATTAGTGAATTCCAGAGGAACGGAGGCTCCGATTTGAATTCTGCCGACAGCATTCGATTAGTCGTGTTATTTTACGCAGGAAATGCTTGTTCCCATTTCCCGATAGTGATCCTGGAAGCCAAACTACTGTAAAACACGTTTTCATACATATTAGTAAATTCGACAGGAACGGAGGTTCCGATATGAATTCTGCCGGCAGCGGTCGATTACTCGTGTCATTTTACACAAGAAATGCTTGTTCCCATTTCCCGATAGCGATCCTGGGAGCCAAAGTACTGTAAAACACGTTTTCATACATATTAGTGAATTCCAGAGGAACGGAGGCTCCGATTTGAATTCTGCCAACAGCATTCGATTAGTCGTGTCATTTTACATAGGAAATGCTTGTTCCCATTTCCCGATAGTGATCTTGGAAGCCAAACTACTGTAAAACATGTTTTCATACATATTAGTGAATTCCAGAGGAACGGAGGCTCGGATTTGAATTCTGCCGGCAGCGTTCGATTACTCGTGTCATTTTACGCTGGAAATGCTTTTTCCCATTTCCCGATAGTGATCTTGGAAGCCAAACTACTGTAAAACACGTTTTCATACATATTAGTGAATTCGACAGGAACGGCGGCTCCGATTTTCATTCTGCCGGCAGCGGTCGATTACTCGTGTCATTTTACACAGGAAATACCTTGTTCCCATTTCCCGATAGTGATCCTGGAAGCCAAACTACTGTAAAACACGTTTCCATACATATTAGTGAATTCCAGAAGAACGGAGGTTCCGATTTGAATTCTGCCGACAGCATTCGATTACTCGTGTCATTTTACGCTGGAAATGCTTTTTCCCATTTCCCGATAGTGATCCTGGAAGCCAAACTACTGTAAAACACGTTTTCATACATATTAGTGAATTCCAGAGGAACGGAGGCTCCGATTTGAATTCTGCCGACAGCATTCGATTACTCGTGTCATTTTACGCTGGAAATGCTTGTTCCCATTTCCCGATAGTGATCCTGGAAGCCAAACTACTGTAAAACACGTTTTCATACATATTAGTGAATTCGACAGGAACGGCGGCTCCGATTTTCATTCTGCCGGCAGCGGTCGATTACTCGTGTCATTTTACACAGGAAATGCTTGTTCCCATTTCCCGATAGCGATCCTGGGAGCCAAAGTACTGTAAAACACGTTTTCGTACATATTAGTGAATTCCAGAGGAACGGAGGCTCCGATTTGAATTCTGCCAACAGCATTCGATTAGTCGTGTCATTTTACATAGGAAATGCTTGTTCCCATTTCCCGATAGTGATCCTGGAAGCCAAACTACTGTAAAACACGTTTTCATACATATTAGTGAATTCCAGAGGAACGGAGGCTCGGATTTGAATTCTTCGGCAGCGTTCGATTACTCGTGTCATTTTACGCTGGAAATGCTTGTTCCCATTTCCCGATGGTGATCCTGGGAGCCAAAGTACTGTAAAACATGTTTTCATACATATTAGTGAATTCCAGAGGAACAGAGGCTCGGATTTTCATTCTGCCGGCAGCGGTCGATTACTCGTGTCATTTTACACAGGAAATGCTTGTTCCCATTTCCCGATAGCGATCCTGGGAGCCAAAGTACTGTAAAACACGTTTTCATACATATTAGTGAATTCCAGAGGAACGGAGGCTCCGATTTGAATTCTGCCGACAGCATTCGATTAGTCGTGTTATTTTACGCAGGAAATTCTCGCTCCCATTTCCTGATAGTGATCCCGGAAGCCAAACTACTGTAAAACACGTTTCCATACATATTAGTGAATTCCAGAAGAACGGAGGCTCGGATTTGAATTCTGCCGGCAGCGTTCGATTACTCGTGTCATTTTACGCTGGAAATGCTTGTTCCCATTTCCCGATAGTGATCCTGGAAGCCAAACTACTGTAAAACACGTTTTCATACATATTAGTGAATTCGACAGGAACGGCGGCTCCGATTTTCATTCTGCCGGCAGCGGTCGATTACTCGTGTCATTTTACACAGGAAATGCTTGTTCCCATTTCCCGATAGCGATCCTGGGAGCCAAAGTACTGTAAAACACGTTTTCATACATATTAGTGAATTCCAGAGGAACGGAGGCTCCGATTTGAATTCTGCCGACAGCATTCGATTAGTCGTGTTATTTTACGCAGGAAATTCTCGCTCCCATTTCCTGATAGTGATCCTGGAAGCCAAACTACTGTAAAACACGTTTTCATACATATTAGTGAATTCGACAGGAACGGCGTCTCCGATTTTCATTCTGCCGGCAGCGGTCGATTACTCGTGTCATTTTACACAGGAAATGCTTGTTCCCATTTCCCGATAGTGATCTTGGAAGCCAAACTACTGTAAAACACGTTTTCATACATATTAGTGAATTCGACAGGAACGGCGGCTCCGATTTTCATTCTGCCGGCAGCGGTCGATTACTCGTGTCATTTTACACAGGAAATACCTTGTTCCCATTTCCCGATAGTGATCCTGGAAGCCAAACTACTGTAAAACACGTTACCATACATATTAGTGAATTCCAGAAGAACGGAGGTTCCGATTTGAATTCTGCCGACAGCATTCGATTACTCGTGTCATTTTACGCTGGAAATGCTTTTTCCCATTTCCCGATAGTGATCCTGGAAGCCAAACTACTGTAAAACACGTTTTCATACATATTAGTGAATTCCAGAGGAACGGAGGCTCGGATTTGAATTCTGCCGACAGCATTCGATTACTCGTGTCATTTTACGCTGGAAATGCTTGTTCCCATTTCCCGATAGTGATCCTGGAAGCCAAACTACTGTAAAACACGTTTTCATACATATTAGTGAATTCGACAGGAACGGCGGCTCCGATTTTCATTCTGCCGGCAGCGGTCGATTACTCGTGTCATTTTACACAGGAATTGCTTGTTCCCATTTCCCGATAGCGATCCTGGGAGCCAAAGTACTGTAAAACACGTTTTCATACATATTAGTGAATTCCAGAGGAACGGAGGCTCCGATTTGAATTCTGCCAACAGCATTCGATTAGTCGTGTCATTTTACATAGGAAATGCTTGTTCCCATTTCCCGATAGTGATCCTGGAAGCCAAACTACTGTAAAACACGTTTTCATACATATTAGTGAATTCCAGAGGAACGGAGGCTCGGATTTGAATTCTTCGGCAGCGTTCGATTACTCGTGTCATTTTACGCTGGAAATGCTTGTTCCCATTTCCCGATGGTGATCCTGGGAGCCAAAGTACTGTAAAACATGTTTTCATACATATTAGTGAATTCCAGAGGAACAGAGGCTCGGATTTTCATTCTGCCGGCAGCGGTCGATTACTCGTGTCATTTTACACAGGAAATGCTTGTTCCCATTTCCCGATAGCGATCCTGGGAGCCAAAATACTGTAAAACACGTTTTCATACATATTAGTGAATTCGACAGGAACGGAGGTTCCGATTTGAATTCTGCCGACAGCATTCGATTACTCGTGTCATTTTACGCTGGAAATGCTTTTTCCCATTTCCCGATAGTGATCCTGGAAGCCAAACTACTGTAAAACACGTTTTCATACATATTAGTGAATTCGACAGGAACGGAGGTTCCAATTTGAATTCTGCCGACAGCATTCGATTACTCGTGTCATTTTACGCTGGAAATGCTTTTTCCCATTTCCCGATAGTGATCCTGGAAGCCAAACTACTGTAAAACACGTTTTCATACATATTAGTGAATTCGACAGGAACGGAGGTTCCAATTTGAATTCTGCCGACAGCATTCGATTACTCATGTCATTTTACGTAAGAAATCCTTGTTCCCATTTCCCGATAGCGATGCTGAGAGCCAAAGTACTGTAAAACATGTTTTCATACATATTAGTGAATTCCAGAGGAACAGAGGCTCGGATTTTCATTCTGCCGGCAGCGGTCGATTACTCGTGTCATTTTACACAGGAAATACCTTGTTCCTATTTCCCGATAGCGATCCAGGGAGCCAAAATACTGTAAAACACGTTTTCGTACATATTAGTGAATTCCAGAGGAACGGAGGCTCGGATTTGAATTCTGCCGGCAGCGTTCGATTACTCGTGTCATTTTACACTCGAAATGCTTGTTCCTATTTCCCGATGGTGATCCTGGGAGCCAAAATACTGTAAAACACGTTTTCATACATATTAGTGCATTCCAGAGGAACGGAGGTTCCGATTTGAATTCTGCCGACAGCATTCGATTACTCGTGTCATTTTACGCTGGAAATGCTTTTTCCCATTTCCCGATAGTGATCCTGGAAGCCAAACTACTGTAAAACACGTTTTCATACATATTAGTGAATTCCAGAGGAACGGAGGCTCGGATTTGAATTCTGCCGACAGCATTCGATTACTCGTGTCATTTTACGTAAGAAATCCTTGTTCCCATTTCCCGATAGCGATCCTGGGAGCCAAAATACTGTAAAACACGTTTTCATACATATTAGTGAATTCGACAGGAACGGAGGTTCCGAATTGAAATCTGCCGACAGCATTCGATTACTCGTGTCATTTTACGCTGGAAATGCTTTTTCCCATTTCCCGATAGCGATCCTGGGAGCCAAAATAGTGTAAAACACGTTTTCATACATATTAGTGAATTCCAGAGGAACGGAGGCTCCGATTTGAATTCTGCCGACAGCATTCGATTAGTCGTGTCATTTTACGTAAGAAATCCTTGTTCCCATTTCCCGATAGCGATGCTGAGAGCCAAAGTACTGTAAAACATGTTTTCATACATATTAGTGAATTCCAGAGGAACAGAGGCTCGGATTTTCATTCTGCCGGCAGCGGTCGATTACTCGTGTCATTTTACACAGGAAATGCTTGTTCCCATTTCCCGATAGCGATCCTGGGAGCCAAAGTACTGTAAAACACGTTTTCATACATATTAGTGAATTCCAGAGGAACGGAGGCTCGGATTTGAATTCTGCCGACAGCATTCGATTACTCGTGTCATTTTACGTAAGAAATCCTTGTTCCCATTTCCCGATAGCGATCCTGGGAGCCAAAATACTGTAAACCACGTTTTCATACATATTAGTGAATTCGACAGGAACGGAGGTTCCGATTTGAATTCTGCCGACAGCATTCGATTACTCGTGTCATTTTACGCTGGAAATGCTTTTTCCCATTTCCCGATAGTGATCCTGGAAGCCAAACTACTGTAAAACACGTTTTCATACATATTAGTGAATTCGACAGGAACGGCGGCTCCGATTTGAAATCTGCCGACAGCATTCGATTAGTCGTGTTACTTTACGCAGGAAATACCTTGTTCCTATTTCCCGATAGCGATCCTGGGAGCCAAAATACTGTAAAACACGTTTTCATACATATTAGTGAATTCCAGAGGAACGGAGGCTCCGATTTGAATTCTGCCGACAGCATTCGATTAGTCGTGTTATTTTACGCAGGAAATGCTCGCTTCCATTTCCTGATAGCGATCCTGGGAGCCAAAATACTGTAAAACACGTTTTCATACATATTAGTGAATTCGACAGGAACGGAGGTTCCGATTTGAATTCTGCCGACAGCATTCGATTACTCGTGTCATTTTACGCTGGAAATGCTTTTTCCCATTTCCCGATAGTGATCCTGGAAGCCAAACTACTGTAAAACACGTTTTCATACATATTAGTGAATTCGACAGGAACGGAGGTTCCAATTTGAATTCTGCCGACAGCATTCGATTACTCATGTCATTTTACGTAAGAAATCCTTGTTCCCATTTCCCGATAGCGATGCTGAGAGCCAAAGTACTGTAAAACATGTTTTCATACATATTAGTGAATTCCAGAGGAACAGAGGCTCGGATTTTCATTCTGCCGGCAGCGGTCGATTACTCGTGTCATTTTACACAGGAAATACCTTGTTCCTATTTCCCGATAGCGATCCAGGGAGCCAAAATACTGTAAAACACGTTTTCGTACATATTAGTGAATTCCAGAGGAACGGAGGCTCGGATTTGAATTCTGCCGGCAGCGTTCGATTACTCGTGTCATTTTACACTCGAAATGCTTGTTCCTATTTCCCGATGGTGATCCTGGGAGCCAAAATACTGTAAAACACGTTTTCATACATATTAGTGCATTCCAGAGGAACGGAGGTTCCGATTTGAATTCTGCCGACAGCATTCGATTACTCGTGTCATTTTACGCTGGAAATGCTTTTTCCCATTTCCCGATAGTGATCCTGGAAGCCAAACTACTGTAAAACACGTTTTCATACATATTAGTGAATTCCAGAGGAACGGAGGCTCGGATTTGAATTCTGCCGACAGCATTCGATTACTCGTGTCATTTTACGTAAGAAATCCTTGTTCCCATTTCCCGATAGCGATCCTGGGAGCCAAAATACTGTAAAACACGTTTTCATACATATTAGTGAATTCGACAGGAACGGAGGTTCCGAATTGAAATCTGCCGACAGCATTCGATTACTCGTGTCATTTTACGCTGGAAATGCTTTTTCCCATTTCCCGATAGCGATCCTGGGAGCCAAAATACTGTAAAACACGTTTTCATACATATTAGTGAATTCCAGAGGAACGGAGGCTCCGATTTGAATTCTGCCGACAGCATTCGATTAGTCGTGTCATTTTACGTAAGAAATCCTTGTTCCCATTTCCCGATAGCGATGCTGAGAGCCAAAGTACTGTAAAACATGTTTTCATACATATTAGTGAATTCCAGAGGAACAGAGGCTCGGATTTTCATTCTGCCGGCAGCGGTCGATTACTCGTGTCATTTTACGCAGGAAATGCTTGTTCCCATTTCCCGATAGTGATCCTGGGAGCCAAAGTACTGTAAAACACGTTTTCATACATATTAGTGAATTCCAGAGGAACGGAGGCTCCGATTTGAATTCTGCCGACAGCGGTCGATTAGTCGTGTTATTTTACGCAGGAAATGCTCGCTCCCATTTCCTGATAGTGATCCCGGAAGCCAAACTACTGTAAAACACGTTTCCATACATATTAGTGAATTCCAGAAGAACGGAGGCTCGGATTTGAATTCTGCCGGCAGCGTTCGATTACTCGTGTCATTTTACGCTGGAAATGCTTGTTCCCATTTCCCGATAGTGATCCTGGAAGCCAAACTACTGTAAAACACGTTTTCATACATATTAGTGAATTCCAGAGGAACGGAGGCTCCGATTTGAATTCTGCCGACAGCGGTCGATTAGTCGTGTTATTTTACGCAGGAAATGCTCGCTCCCATTTCCTGATAGTGATCCCGGAAGCCAAACTACTGTAAAACACGTTTCCATACATATTAGTGAATTCCAGAAGAACGGAGGCTCGGATTTGAATTCTGCCGGCAGCGTTCGATTACTCGTGTCATTTTACGCTGGAAATGCTTGTTCCCATTTCCCGATAGTGATCCTGGAAGCCAAACTACTGTAAAACACGTTTTCATACATATTAGTGAATTCGACAGGAACGGCGGCTCCGATTTTCATTCTGCCGGCAGCGGTCGATTACTCGTGTCATTTTACACAGGAAATGCTTGTTCCCATTTCCCGATAGCGATCCTGGGAGCCAAAGTACTGTAAAACACGTTTTCATACATATTAGTGAATTCCAGAGGAACGGAGGCTCCGATTTGAATTCTGCCAACAGCATTCGATTAGTCGTGTCATTTTACATAGGAAATGCTTGTTCCCATTTCCCGATAGTGATCCTGGAAGCCAAACTACTGTAAAACACGTTTTCATACATATTAGTGAATTCCAGAGGAACGGAGGCTCGGATTTGAATTCTTCGGCAGCGTTCGATTACTCGTGTCATTTTACGCTGGAAATGCTTGTTCCCATTTCCCGATGGTGATCCTGGGAGCCAAAGTACTGTAAAACATGTTTTCATACATATTAGTGAATTCCAGAGGAACAGAGGCTCGGATTTTCATTCTGCCGGCAGCGGTCGATTACTCGTGTCATTTTACACAGGAAATGCTTGTTCCCATTTCCCGATAGCGATCCTGGGAGCCAAAATACTGTAAAACACGTTTTCATACATATTAGTGAATTCCAGAGGAACGGAGGCTCCGATTTGAATTCTGCCGACAGCATTCGATTAGTCGTGTCATTTTACGTAAGAAATCCTTGTTCCCATTTCCCGATAGCGATGCTGAGAGCCAAAGTACTGTAAAACATGTTTTCATACATATTAGTGAATTCCAGAGGAACAGAGGCTCGGATTTTCATTCTGCCGGCAGCGGTCGATTACTCGTGTCATTTTACACAGGAAATGCTTGTTCCCATTTCCCGATAGCGATCCTGGGAGCCAAAGTACTGTAAAACACGTTTTCATACATATTAGTGAATTCCAGAGGAACGGAGGCTCCGATTTGAATTCTGCCGACAGCGGTCGATTAGTCGTGTTATTTTACGCAGGAAATGCTCGCTCCCATTTCCTGATAGTGATCCCGGAAGCCAAACTACTGTAAAACACGTTTCCATACATATTAGTGAATTCCAGAAGAACGGAGGCTCGGATTTGAATTCTGCCGGCAGCGTTCGATTACTCGTGTCATTTTACGCTGGAAATGCTTGTTCCCATTTCCCGATAGTGATCCTGGAAGCCAAACTACTGTAAAACACGTTTTCATACATATTAGTGAATTCGACAGGAACGGCGGCTCCGATTTTCATTCTGCCGGCAGCGGTCGATTACTCGTGTCATTTTACACAGGAAATGCTTGTTCCCATTTCCCGATAGCGATCCTGGGAGCCAAAGTACTGTAAAACACGTTTTCATACATATTAGTGAATTCCAGAGGAACGGAGGCTCCGATTTGAATTCTGCCAACAGCATTCGATTAGTCGTGTCATTTTACATAGGAAATGCTTGTTCCCATTTCCCGATAGTGATCCTGGAAGCCAAACTACTGTAAAACACGTTTTCATACATATTAGTGAATTCCAGAGGAACGGAGGCTCGGATTTGAATTCTTCGGCAGCGTTCGATTACTCGTGTCATTTTACGCTGGAAATGCTTGTTCCCATTTCCCGATGGTGATCCTGGGAGCCAAAGTACTGTAAAACATGTTTTCATACATATTAGTGAATTCCAGAGGAACAGAGGCTCGGATTTTCATTCTGCCGGCAGCGGTCGATTACTCGTGTCATTTTACACAGGAAATGCTTGTTCCCATTTCCCGATAGCGATCCTGGGAGCCAAAGTACTGTAAAACACGTTTTCATACATATTAGTGAATTCCAGAGGAACGGAGGCTCCGATTTGAATTCTGCCGACAGCATTCGATTACTCGTGTCATTTTACACAGGAAATGCTTGTTCCCATTTCCCGATAGCGATCCTGGGAGCCAAAATACTGTAAAACACGTTTTCATACATATTAGTGAATTCCAGAGGAACGGAGGCTCCGATTTGAATTCTGCCGACAGCATTCGATTAGTCGTGTCATTTTACGTAAGAAATCCTTGTTCCCATTTCCCGATAGCGATGCTGAGAGCCAAAGTACTGTAAAACATGTTTTCATACATATTAGTGAATTCCAGAGGAACAGAGGCTCGGATTTTCATTCTGCCGGCAGCGGTCGATTACTCGTGTCATTTTACACAGGAAATGCTTGTTCCCATTTCCCGATAGCGATCCTGGGAGCCAAAGTACTGTAAAACACGTTTTCATACATATTAGTGAATTCCAGAGGAACGGAGGCTCCGATTTGAATTCTGCCGACAGCGGTCGATTAGTCGTGTTATTTTACGCAGGAAATGCTCGCTCCCATTTCCTGATAGTGATCCCGGAAGCCAAACTACTGTAAAACACGTTTCCATACATATTAGTGAATTCCAGAAGAACGGAGGCTCGGATTTGAATTCTGCCGGCAGCGTTCGATTACTCGTGTCATTTTACGCTGGAAATGCTTGTTCCCATTTCCCGATAGTGATCCTGGAAGCCAAACTACTGTAAAACACGTTTTCATACATATTAGTGAATTCGACAGGAACGGCGGCTCCGATTTTCATTCTGCCGGCAGCGGTCGATTACTCGTGTCATTTTACACAGGAAATGCTTGTTCCCATTTCCCGATAGCGATCCTGGGAGCCAAAGTACTGTAAAACACGTTTTCATACATATTAGTGAATTCCAGAGGAACGGAGGCTCCGATTTGAATTCTGCCAACAGCATTCGATTAGTCGTGTCATTTTACATAGGAAATGCTTGTTCCCATTTCCCGATAGTGATCCTGGAAGCCAAACTACTGTAAAACACGTTTTCATACATATTAGTGAATTCGACAGGAACGGCGGCTCCGATTTTCATTCTGCCGGCAGCGGTCGATTACTCGTGTCATTTTACACAGGAAATGCTTGTTCCCATTTCCCGATAGCGATCCTGGGAGCCAAAGTACTGTAAAACACGTTTTCATACATATTAGTGAATTCCAGAGGAACGGAGGCTCCGATTTGAATTCTGCCAACAGCATTCGATTAGTCGTGTCATTTTACATAGGAAATGCTTGTTCCCATTTCCCGATAGTGATCCTGGAAGCCAAACTACTGTAAAACACGTTTTCATACATATTAGTGAATTCCAGAGGAACGGAGGCTCGGATTTGAATTCTTCGGCAGCGTTCGATTACTCGTGTCATTTTACGCTGGAAATGCTTGTTCCCATTTCCCGATGGTGATCCTGGGAGCCAAAGTACTGTAAAACATGTTTTCATACATATTAGTGAATTCCAGAGGAACAGAGGCTCGGATTTTCATTCTGCCGGCAGCGGTCGATTACTCGTGTCATTTTACACAGGAAATGCTTGTTCCCATTTCCCGATAGCGATCCTGGGAGCCAAAGTACTGTAAAACACGTTTTCATACATATTAGTGAATTCCAGAGGAACGGAGGCTCCGATTTGAATTCTGCCGACAGCATTCGATTAGTCGTGTTATTTTACGCAGGAAATTCTCGCTCCCATTTCCTGATAGTGATCCTGGAAGCCAAACTACTGTAAAACACGTTTTCATACATATTAGTGAATTCGACAGGAACGGCGGCTCCGATTTTCATTCTGCCGGCAGCGGTCGATTACTCGTGTCATTTTACACAGGAAATGCTTGTTCCCATTTCCCGATAGTGATCTTGGAAGCCAAACTACTGTAAAACACGTTTTCATACATATTAGTGAATTCGACAGGAACGGCGGCTCCGATTTTCATTCTGCCGGCAGCGGTCGATTACTCGTGTCATTTTACACAGGAAATACCTTGTTCCCATTTCCCGATAGTGATCCTGGAAGCCAAACTACTGTAAAACACGTTTCCATACATATTAGTGAATTCCAGAAGAACGGAGGTTCCGATTTGAATTCTGCCGACAGCATTCGATTACTCGTGTCATTTTACGCTGGAAATGCTTTTTCCCATTTCCCGATAGTGATCCTGGAAGCCAAACTACTGTAAAACACGTTTTCATACATATTAGTGAATTCCAGAGGAACGGAGGCTCGGATTTGAATTCTGCCGACAGCATTCGATTACTCGTGTCATTTTACGCTGGAAATGCTTGTTCCCATTTCCCGATAGTGATCCTGGAAGCCAAACTACTGTAAAACACGTTTTCATACATATTAGTGAATTCGACAGGAACGGCGGCTCCGATTTTCATTCTGCCGGCAGCGGTCGATTACTCGTGTCATTTTACACAGGAAATGCTTGTTCCCATTTCCCGATAGCGATCCTGGGAGCCAAAGTACTGTAAAACACGTTTTCATACATATTAGTGAATTCCAGAGGAACGGAGGCTCCGATTTGAATTCTGCCGACAGCATTCGATTAGTCGTGTCATTTTACATAGGAAATGCTTGTTCCCATTTCCCGATAGTGATCCTGGAAGCCAAACTACTGTAAAACACGTTTTCATACATATTAGTGAATTCCAGAGGAACGGAGGCTCGGATTTGAATTCTTCGGCAGCGTTCGATTACTCGTGTCATTTTACGCTGGAAATGCTTGTTCCCATTTCCCGATGGTGATCCTGGGAGCCAAAGTACTGTAAAACATGTTTTCATACATATTAGTGAATTCCAGAGGAACAGAGGCTCGGATTTTCATTCTGCCGGCAGCGGTCGATTACTCGTGTCATTTTACACAGGAAATGCTTGTTCCCATTTCCCGATAGCGATCCTGGGAGCCAAAGTACTGTAAAACACGTTTTCATACATATTAGTGAATTCCAGAGGAACGGAGGCTCCGATTTGAATTCTGCCGACAGCATTCGATTAGTCGTGTTATTTTACGCAGGAAATTCTCGCTCCCATTTCCTGATAGTGATCCTGGAAGCCAAACTACTGTAAAACACGTTTTCATACATATTAGTGAATTCGACAGGAACGGCGGCTCCGATTTTCATTCTGCCGGCAGCGGTCGATTACTCGTGTCATTTTACACAGGAAATGCTTGTTCCCATTTCCCGATAGTGATCTTGGAAGCCAAACTACTGTAAAACACGTTTTCATACATATTAGTGAATTCCAGAGGAACGGAGGCTCGGATTTGAATTCTGCCGGCAGCGGTCGATTACTCGTGTCATTTTACACAGGAAATGCTTGTTCCCATTTCCCGATAGCGATCCTGGGAGCCAAAGTACTGTAAAACACGTTTTCATACATATTAGTGAATTCCAGAGGAACGGAGGCTCCGATTTGAATTCTGCCGACAGCGGTCGATTAGTCGTGTTATTTTACGCAGGAAATGCTCGCTCCCATTTCCTGATAGTGATCCTGGAAGCCAAACTACTGTAAAACACGTTTCCATACATATTAGTGAATTCCAGAAGAACGGAGGCTCGGATTTGAATTCTGCCGGCAGCGTTCGATTACTCGTGTCATTTTACGCTGGAAATGCTTGTTCCCATTTCCCGATAGTGATCCTGGAAGCCAAACTACTGTAAAACACGTTTTAATACATATTAGTAAATTCCAGAGGAACGGAGGCTCGGATTTGAATTCTGCCGGCAGCGTTCGATTACTCGTGTCATTTTACGCAGGAAATGCTCGCTCCCATTTCCTGATAGTGATCCTGGAAGCCAAACTACTGTAAAACACGTTTTCATACATATTAGTGAATTCGACAGGAACGGCGGCTCCGATTTTCATTCTGCCGGCAGCGGTCGATTACTCGTGTCATTTTACACAGGAAATACCTTGTTCCCATTTCCCGATAGTGATCCTGGAAGCCAAACTACTGTAAAACACGTTTCCATACATATTAGTGAATTCCAGAAGAACGGAGGTTCCGATTTGAATTCTGCCGACAGCATTCGATTACTCGTGTCATTTTACGCTGGAAATGCTTTTTCCCATTTCCCGATAGTGATCCTGGAAGCCAAACTACTGTAAAACACGTTTTCATACATATTAGTGAATTCCAGAGGAACGGAGGCTCGGATTTGAATTCTGCCGACAGCATTCGATTACTCGTGTCATTTTACGTAAGAAATCCTTGTTCCCATTTCCCGATAGCGATCCTGGGAGCCAAAATACTGTAAAACACGTTTTCATACATATTAGTGAATTCGACAGGAACGGAGGTTCCGATTTGAATTCTGCCGACAGCATTCGATTACTCGTGTCATTTTACGCTGGAAATGCTTTTTCCCATTTCCCGATAGTGATCCTGGAAGCCAAACTACTGTAAAACACGTTTTCATACATATTAGTGAATTCGACAGGAACGGAGGTTCCGATTTGAATTCTGCCGACAGCATTCGATTACTCATGTCATTTTACGTAAGAAATCCTTGTTCCCATTTCCCGATAGCGATGCTGAGAGCCAAAGTACTGTAAAACATGTTTTCATACATATTAGTGAATTCCAGAGGAACAGAGGCTCGGATTTTCATTCTGCCGGCAGCGGTCGATTACTCGTGTCATTTTACACAGGAAATACCTTGTTCCTATTTCCCGATAGCGATCCTGGGATCCAAAATACTGTAAAACACGTTTTCGTACATATTAGTGAATTCCAGAGGAACGGAAGGTCCGATTTGAATTCTGCCGGCAGCGTTCGATTACTCGTGTCATTTTACGCAGGAAATGCTTGTTCCCATTTCCCGATAGTGATCCTGGAAGCCAAACTACTGTAAAACACGTTTTCATACATATTAGTGAATTCGACAGGAACGGAGGTTCCGATTTGAATTCTGCCGACAGCATTCGATTACTCATGTCATTTTACGTAAGAAATCCTTGTTCCCATTTCCCGATAGCGATGCTGAGAGCCAAAGTACTGTAAAACATGTTTTCATACATATTAGTGAATTCCAGAGGAACGGAGGCTCGGATTTGAATTCTGCCGGCAGCGTTCGATTACTCGTGTCATTTTACGCTGGAAATGCTTGTTCCCATTTCCCGATAGTGATCTTGGAAGCCAAACTACTGCAAAACACGTTTTCATACATATTAGTGCATTCCAGAGGAACGGAGGTTCCGATTTGAATTCTGCCGACAGCATTCGATTACTCGTGTCATTTTACGCTGGAAATGCTTTTTCCCATTTCCCGATAGTGATCCTGGAAGCCAAACTACTGTAAAACACGTTTTCATACATATTAGTGAATTCCAGAGGAACGGAGGCTCGGATTTGAATTCTGCCGACAGCATTCGATTACTCGTGTCATTTTACGCTGGAAATGCTTTTTCCCATTTCCCGATAGTGATCCTGGAAGCCAAACTACTGTAAAACACGTTTTCATACATATTAGTGAATTCCAGAGGAACGGAGGCTCGGATTTGAATTCTTCGGCAGCGTTCGATTACTCGTGTCATTTTACGCTGGAAATGCTTGTTCCCATTTCCCGATGGTGATCCTGGGAGCCAAAGTACTGTAAAACATGTTTTCATACATATTAGTGAATTCCAGAGGAACAGAGGCTCGGATTTTCATTCTGCCGGCAGCGGTCGATTACTCGTGTCATTTTACACAGGAAATACCTTGTTCCTATTTCCCGATAGCGATCCAGGGAGCCAAAATACTGTAAAACACGTTTTCGTACATATTAGTTAATTCCAGAGGAACGGAAGGTCCGATTTGAATTCTGCCGGCAGCGTTCGATTAGTCGTGTCATTTTACACAGGAAATGCTTGTTCCCATTTCCCGATAGCGATCCTGGGAGCCAAAGTACTGTACAACATGTTTTCATACATATTAGTGAATTCCAGAGGAACGGAGGCTCCGATTTGAATTCTGCCGACAGCATTCGATTAGTCGTGTTATTTTACGCAGGAAATGCTTGTTCCCATTTCCCGATAGTGATCCTGGAAGCCAAACTACTGTAAAACACGTTTTCATACATATTAGTAAATTCGACAGGAACGGAGGTTCCGATTTGAATTCTGCCGGCAGCGGTCGATTACTCGTGTCATTTTACGCTGGAAATGCTTGTTCCCATTTCCCGATAGTGATCTTGGAAGCCAAACTACTGCAAAACACGTTTTCATACATATTAGTGCATTCCAGAGGAACGGAGGTTCCGATTTGAATTCTGCCGACAGCATTCGATTACTCGTGTCATTTTACGCTGGAAATGCTTTTTCCCATTTCCCGATAGTGATCCTGGAAGCCAAACTACTGTAAAACACGTTTTCATACATATTAGTGAATTCCAGAGGAACGGAGGCTCGGATTTGAATTCTGCCGACAGCATTCGATTACTCGTGTCATTTTACGTAAGAAATCCTTGTTCCCATTTCCCGATAGCGATCCTGGGAGCCAAAATACTGTAAAACACGTTTTCATACATATTAGTGAATTCGACAGGAACGGAGGTTCCGATTTGAATTCTGCCGACAGCATTCGATTACTCGTGTCATTTTACGCTGGAAATGCTTTTTCCCATTTCCCGATAGTGATCCTGGAAGCCAAACTACTGTAAAACACGTTTTCATACATATTAGTGAATTCGACAGGAACGGCGGCTCCGATTTTCATTCTGCCGGCAGCGGTCGATTACTCGTGTCATTTTACACAGGAAATGCTTGTTCCCATTTCCCGATAGCGATCCTGGGAGCCAAAGTACTGTAAAACACGTTTTCATACATATTAGTGAATTCCAGAGGAACGGAGGCTCCGATTTGAATTCTGCCAACAGCATTCGATTAGTCGTGTCATTTTACATAGGAAATGCTTGTTCCCATTTCCCGATAGTGATCTTGGAAGCCAAACTACTGTAAAACACGTTTTCATACATATTAGTAAATTCGACAGGAACGGAGGTTCCGATTTGAATTCTGCCGAATGCATTCGATTACTCGTGTCATTTTACGCAAGAAATGCTTTTTCCCATTTCCCGATAGTGATCCTGGAAGCCAAACTACTGTAAAACACGTTTTCATACATATTAGTGAATTCCAGAGGAACGGAGGCTCGGATTTGAATTCTTCGGCAGCGTTCGATTACTCGTGTTATTTTACGCTGGAAATGCTTGTTCCCATTTCCCGATGGTGATCCTGGGAGCCAAAGTACTGTAAAACATGTTTTCATACATATTAGTGAATTCCAGAGGAACGGAGGCTCGGATTTGAATTCTTCGGCAGCGTTCGATTACTCGTGTTATTTTACGCTGGAAATGCTTGTTCCCATTTCCCGATGGTGATCCTGGGAGCCAAAGTACTGTAAAACATGTTTTCATACATATTAGTGAATTCCAGAGGAACAGAGGCTCGGATTTTCATTCTGCCGGCAGCGGTCGATTACTCGTGTCATTTTACACAGGAAATACCTTGTTCCTATTTCCCGATAGCGATCCAGGGAGCCAAAATACTGTAAAACACGTTTTCGTACATATTAGTTAATTCCAGAGGAACGGAAGGTCCGATTTGAATTCTGCCGGCAGCGTTCGATTAGTCGTGTCATTTTACACAGGAAATGCTTGTTCCCATTTCCCGATAGCGATCCTGGGAGCCAAAGTACTGTAAAACATGTTTTCATACATATTAGTGAATTCCAGAGGAACGGAGGCTCCGATTTGAATTCTGCCGACAGCATTCGATTAGTCGTGTTATTTTACGCAGGAAATGCTTGTTCCCATTTCCCGATAGTGATCCTGGAAGCCAAACTACTGTAAAACACGTTTTCATACATATTAGTAAATTCGACAGGAACGGAGGTTCCGATATGAATTCTGCCGGCAGCGGTCGATTACTCGTGTCATTTTACACAAGAAATGCTTGTTCCCATTTCCCGATAGCGATCCTGGGAGCCAAAGTACTGTAAAACACGTTTTCATACATATTAGTGAATTCCAGAGGAACGGAGGCTCCGATTTGAATTCTGCCAACAGCATTCGATTAGTCGTGTCATTTTACATAGGAAATGCTTGTTCCCATTTCCCGATAGTGATCTTGGAAGCCAAACTACTGTAAAACATGTTTTCATACATATTAGTGAATTCCAGAGGAACGGAGGCTCGGATTTGAATTCTGCCGGCAGCGTTCGATTACTCGTGTCATTTTACGCTGGAAATGCTTTTTCCCATTTCCCGATAGTGATCTTGGAAGCCAAACTACTGTAAAACACGTTTTCATACATATTAGTGAATTCGACAGGAACGGCGGCTCCGATTTTCATTCTGCCGGCAGCGGTCGATTACTCGTGTCATTTTACACAGGAAATACCTTGTTCCCATTTCCCGATAGTGATCCTGGAAGCCAAACTACTGTAAAACACGTTTCCATACATATTAGTGAATTCCAGAAGAACGGAGGTTCCGATTTGAATTCTGCCGACAGCATTCGATTACTCGTGTCATTTTACGCTGGAAATGCTTTTTCCCATTTCCCGATAGTGATCCTGGAAGCCAAACTACTGTAAAACACGTTTTCATACATATTAGTGAATTCCAGAGGAACGGAGGCTCGGATTTGAATTCTGCCGACAGCATTCGATTACTCGTGTCATTTTACGCTGGAAATGCTTGTTCCCATTTCCCGATAGTGATCCTGGAAGCCAAACTACTGTAAAACACGTTTTCATACATATTAGTGAATTCGACAGGAACGGCGGCTCCGATTTTCATTCTGCCGGCAGCGGTCGATTACTCGTGTCATTTTACACAGGAAATGCTTGTTCCCATTTCCCGATAGCGATCCTGGGAGCCAAAGTACTGTAAAACACGTTTTCGTACATATTAGTGAATTCCAGAGGAACGGAGGCTCCGATTTGAATTCTGCCAACAGCATTCGATTAGTCGTGTCATTTTACATAGGAAATGCTTGTTCCCATTTCCCGATAGTGATCCTGGAAGCCAAACTACTGTAAAACACGTTTTCATACATATTAGTGAATTCCAGAGGAACGGAGGCTCGGATTTGAATTCTTCGGCAGCGTTCGATTACTCGTGTCATTTTACGCTGGAAATGCTTGTTCCCATTTCCCGATGGTGATCCTGGGAGCCAAAGTACTGTAAAACATGTTTTCATACATATTAGTGAATTCCAGAGGAACAGAGGCTCGGATTTTCATTCTGCCGGCAGCGGTCGATTACTCGTGTCATTTTACACAGGAAATGCTTGTTCCCATTTCCCGATAGCGATCCTGGGAGCCAAAGTACTGTAAAACACGTTTTCATACATATTAGTGAATTCCAGAGGAACGGAGGCTCCGATTTGAATTCTGCCGACAGCATTCGATTAGTCGTGTTATTTTACGCAGGAAATTCTCGCTCCCATTTCCTGATAGTGATCCTGGAAGCCAAACTACTGTAAAACACGTTTTCATACATATTAGTGAATTCGACAGGAACGGCGGCTCCGATTTTCATTCTGCCGGCAGCGGTCGATTACTCGTGTCATTTTACACAGGAAATGCTTGTTCCCATTTCCCGATAGTGATCCTGGAAGCCAAACTACTGTAAAACATGTTTTCATACATATTAGTGAATTCCAGAGGAACGGAGGCTCGGATTTGAATTCTGCCGGCAGCGGTCGATTACTCGTGTCATTTTACACAGGAAATGCTTGTTCCCATTTCCCGATAGCGATCCTGGGAGCCAAAGTACTGTAAAACACGTTTTCATACATATTAGTGAATTCCAGAGGAACGGAGGCTCCGATTTGAATTCTGCCGACAGCGGTCGATTAGTCGTGTTATTTTACGCAGGAAATGCTCGCTCCCATTTCCTGATAGTGATCCTGGAAGCCAAACTACTGTAAAACACGTTTCCATACATATTAGTGAATTCCAGAAGAACGGAGGCTCGGATTTGAATTCTGCCGGCAGCGTTCGATTACTCGTGTCATTTTACGCTGGAAATGCTTGTTCCCATTTCCCGATAGTGATCCTGGAAGCCAAACTACTGTAAAACACGTTTTAATACATATTAGTAAATTCCAGAGGAACGGAGGCTCGGATTTGAATTCTGCCGGCAGCGTTCGATTACTCGTGTCATTTTACGCAGGAAATGCTCGCTCCCATTTCCTGATAGTGATCCTGGAAGCCAAACTACTGTAAAACACGTTTTCATACATATTAGTGAATTCGACAGGAACGGCGGCTCCGATTTTCATTCTGCCGGCAGCGGTCGATTACTCGTGTCATTTTACACAGGAAATACCTTGTTCCCATTTCCCGATAGTGATCCTGGAAGCCAAACTACTGTAAAACACGTTTCCATACATATTAGTGAATTCCAGAAGAACGGAGGTTCCGATTTGAATTCTGCCGACAGCATTCGATTACTCGTGTCATTTTACGCTGGAAATGCTTTTTCCCATTTCCCGATAGTGATCCTGGAAGCCAAACTACTGTAAAACACGTTTTCATACATATTAGTGAATTCCAGAGGAACGGAGGCTCGGATTTGAATTCTGCCGACAGCATTCGATTACTCGTGTCATTTTACGTAAGAAATCCTTGTTCCCATTTCCCGATAGCGATCCTGGGAGCCAAAATACTGTAAAACACGTTTTCATACATATTAGTGAATTCGACAGGAACGGAGGTTCCGATTTGAATTCTGCCGACAGCATTCGATTACTCGTGTCATTTTACGCTGGAAATGCTTTTTCCCATTTCCCGATAGTGATCCTGGAAGCCAAACTACTGTAAAACACGTTTTCATACATATTAGTGAATTCGACAGGAACGGAGGTTCCGATTTGAATTCTGCCGACAGCATTCGATTACTCATGTCATTTTACGTAAGAAATCCTTGTTCCCATTTCCCGATAGCGATGCTGAGAGCCAAAGTACTGTAAAACATGTTTTCATACATATTAGTGAATTCCAGAGGAACAGAGGCTCGGATTTTCATTCTGCCGGCAGCGGTCGATTACTCGTGTCATTTTACACAGGAAATACCTTGTTCCTATTTCCCGATAGCGATCCTGGGATCCAAAATACTGTAAAACACGTTTTCGTACATATTAGTGAATTCCAGAGGAACGGAAGGTCCGATTTGAATTCTGCCGGCAGCGTTCGATTACTCGTGTCATTTTACGCAGGAAATGCTTGTTCCCATTTCCCGATAGTGATCCTGGAAGCCAAACTACTGTAAAACACGTTTTCATACATATTAGTGAATGCGACAGGAACGGAGGTTCCGATTTGAATTCTGCCGACAGCATTCGATTACTCATGTCATTTTACGTAAGAAATCCTTGTTCCCATTTCCCGATAGCGATGCTGAGAGCCAAAGTACTGTAAAACATGTTTTCATACATATTAGTGAATTCCAGAGGAACGGAGGCTCGGATTTGAATTCTGCCGGCAGCGTTCGATTACTCGTGTCATTTTACGCTGGAAATGCTTGTTCCCATTTCCCGATAGTGATCTTGGAAGCCAAACTACTGCAAAACACGTTTTCATACATATTAGTGCATTCCAGAGGAACGGAGGTTCCGATTTGAATTCTGCCGACAGCATTCGATTACTCGTGTCATTTTACGCTGGAAATGCTTTTTCCCATTTCCCGATAGTGATCCTGGAAGCCAAACTACTGTAAAACACGTTTTCATACATATTAGTGAATTCCAGAGGAACGGAGGCTCGGATTTGAATTCTGCCGACAGCATTCGATTACTCGTGTCATTTTACGTAAGAAATCCTTGTTCCCATTTCCCGATAGCGATCCTGGGAGCCAAAATACTGTAAAACACGTTTTCATACATATTAGTGAATTCGACAGGAACGGAGGTTCCGATTTGAATTCTGCCGACAGCATTCGATTACTCGTGTCATTTTACGCTGGAAATGCTTTTTCCCATTTCCCGATAGTGATCCTGGAAGCCAAACTACTGTAAAACACGTTTTCATACATATTAGTGAATTCCAGAGGAACGGAGGCTCGGATTTGAATTCTTCGGCAGCGTTCGATTACTCGTGTCATTTTACGCTGGAAATGCTTGTTCCCATTTCCCGATGGTGATCCTGGGAGCCAAAGTACTGTAAAACATGTTTTCATACATATTAGTGAATTCCAGAGGAACAGAGGCTCGGATTTTCATTCTGCCGGCAGCGGTCGATTACTCGTGTCATTTTACACAGGAAATACCTTGTTCCTATTTCCCGATAGCGATCCAGGGAGCCAAAATACTGTAAAACACGTTTTCGTACATATTAGTTAATTCCAGAGGAACGGAAGGTCCGATTTGAATTCTGCCGGCAGCGTTCGATTAGTCGTGTCATTTTACACAGGAAATGCTTGTTCCCATTTCCCGATAGCGATCCTGGGAGCCAAAGTACTGTACAACATGTTTTCATACATATTAGTGAATTCCAGAGGAACGGAGGCTCCGATTTGAATTCTGCCGACAGCATTCGATTAGTCGTGTTATTTTACGCAGGAAATGCTTGTTCCCATTTCCCGATAGTGATCTTGGAAGCCAAACTACTGCAAAACACGTTTTCATACATATTAGTGCATTCCAGAGGAACGGAGGTTCCGATTTGAATTCTGCCGACAGCATTCGATTACTCGTGTCATTTTACGCTGGAAATGCTTTTTCCCATTTCCCGATAGTGATCCTGGAAGCCAAACTACTGTAAAACACGTTTTCATACATATTAGTGAATTCCAGAGGAACGGAGGCTCGGATTTGAATTCTGCCGACAGCATTCGATTACTCGTGTCATTTTACGTAAGAAATCCTTGTTCCCATTTCCCGATAGCGATCCTGGGAGCCAAAATACTGTAAAACACGTTTTCATACATATTAGTGAATTCGACAGGAACGGAGGTTCCGATTTGAATTCTGCCGACAGCATTCGATTACTCGTGTCATTTTACGCTGGAAATGCTTTTTCCCATTTCCCGATAGTGATCCTGGAAGCCAAACTACTGTAAAACACGTTTTCATACATATTAGTGAATTCGACAGGAACGGCGGCTCCGATTTTCATTCTGCCGGCAGCGGTCGATCACTCGTGTCATTTTACACAGGAAATGCTTGTTCCCATTTCCCGATAGCGATCCTGGGAGCCAAAGTACTGTAAAACACGTTTTCATACATATTAGTGAATTCCAGAGGAACGGAGGCTCCGATTTGAATTCTGCCAACAGCATTCGATTAGTCGTGTCATTTTACATAGGAAATGCTTGTTCCCATTTCCCGATAGTGATCTTGGAAGCCAAACTACTGTAAAACACGTTTTCATACATATTAGTAAATTCGACAGGAACGGAGGTTCCGATTTGAATTCTGCCGAATGCATTCGATTACTCGTGTCATTTTACGCAAGAAATGCTTTTTCCCATTTCCCGATAGTGATCCTGGAAGCCAAACTACTGTAAAACACGTTTTCATACATATTAGTGAATTCCAGAGGAACGGAGGCTCGGATTTGAATTCTTCGGCAGCGTTCGATTACTCGTGTTATTTTACGCTGGAAATGCTTGTTCCCATTTCCCGATGGTGATCCTGGGAGCCAAAGAACTGTAAAACATGTTTTCATACATATTAGTGAATTCCAGAGGAACGGAGGCTCGGATTTGAATTCTTCGGCAGCGTTCGATTACTCGTGTTATTTTACGCTGGAAATGCTTGTTCCCATTTCCCGATGGTGATCCTGGGAGCCAAAGTACTGTAAAACATGTTTTCATACATATTAGTGAATTCCAGAGGAACAGAGGCTCGGATTTTCATTCTGCCGGCAGCGGTCGATTACTCGTGTCATTTTACACAGGAAATACCTTGTTCCTATTTCCCGATAGCGATCCAGGGAGCCAAAATACTGTAAAACACGTTTTCGTACATATTAGTTAATTCCAGAGGAACGGAAGGTCCGATTTGAATTCTGCCGGCAGCGTTCGATTAGTCGTGTCATTTTACACAGGAAATGCTTGTTCCCATTTCCCGATAGCGATCCTGGGAGCCAAAGTACTGTAAAACATGTTTTCATACATATTAGTGAATTCCAGAGGAACGGAGGCTCCGATTTGAATTCTGCCGACAGCATTCGATTAGTCGTGTTATTTTACGCAGGAAATGCTTGTTCCCATTTCCCGATAGTGATCCTGGAAGCCAAACTACTGTAAAACACGTTTTCATACATATTAGTAAATTCGACAGGAACGGAGGTTCCGATATGAATTCTGCCGGCAGCGGTCGATTACTCGTGTCATTTTACACAAGAAATGCTTGTTCCCATTTCCCGATAGCGATCCTGGGAGCCAAAGTACTGTAAAACACGTTTTCATACATATTAGTGAATTCCAGAGGAACGGAGGCTCCGATTTGAATTCTGCCGACAGCATTCGATTAGTCGTGTCATTTTACATAGGAAATGCTTGTTCCCATTTCCCGATAGTGATCTTGGAAGCCAAACTACTGTAAAACATGTTTTCATACATATTAGTGAATTCCAGAGGAACGGAGGCTCGGATTTGAATTCTGCCGGCAGCGTTCGATTACTCGTGTCATTTTACGCTGGAAATGCTTGTTCCCATTTCCCGATAGTGATCTTGGAAGCCAAACTACTGTAAAACACGTTTTCATACATATTAGTAAATTCGACAGGAACGGAGGTTCCGATTTGAATTCTGCCGAATGCATTCGATTACTCGTGTCATTTTACGCTGGAAATGCTTTTTCCCATTTCCCGATAGTGATCCTGGAAGCCAAACTACTGTAAAACACGTTTTCATACATATTAGTGAATTCGACAGGAACGGCGGCTCCGATTTGAAATCTGCCGACAGCATTCGATTAGTCGTGTTACTTTACGCAGGAAATACCTTGTTCCTATTTCCCGATAGCGATCCTGGGAGCCAAAATACTGTAAAACACGTTTTCATACATATTAGTGAATTCCAGAGGAACGGAGGCTCCGATTTGAATTCTGCCGACAGCATTCGATTAGTCGTGTTATTTTACGCAGGAAATGCTCGCTTCCATTTCCTGATAGCGATCCTGGGAGCCAAAATACTGTAAAACACGTTTTCATACATATTAGTGAATTCGACAGGAACGGAGGTTCCGATTTGAATTCTGCCGACAGCATTCGATTACTCATGTCATTTTACGTAAGAAATCCTTGTTCCCATTTCCCGATAGCGATGCTGAGAGCCAAAGTACTGTAAAACATGTTTTCATACATATTAGTGAATTCCAGAGGAACGGAGGCTCGGATTTGAATTCTGCCGGCAGCGTTCGATTACTCGTGTCATTTTACGCTGGAAATGCTTGTTCCCATTTCCCGATAGTGATCTTGGAAGCCAAACTACTGCAAAACACGTTTTCATACATATTAGTGCATTCCAGAGGAACGGAGGTTCCGATTTGAATTCTGCCGACAGCATTCGATTACTCGTGTCATTTTACACAGGAAATACCTTGTTCCCATTTCCCGATAGTGATCCTGGAAGCCAAACTACTGTAAAACACGTTTCCATACATATTAGTGAATTCCAGAAGAACGGAGGTTCCGATTTGAATTCTGCCGACAGCATTCGATTACTCGTGTCATTTTACGCTGGAAATGCTTTTTCCCATTTCCCGATAGTGATCCTGGAAGCCAAACTACTGTAAAACACGTTTTCATACATATTAGTGAATTCCAGAGGAACGGAGGCTCGGATTTGAATTCTGCCGACAGCATTCGATTACTCGTGTCATTTTACGCTGGAAATGCTTGTTCCCATTTCCCGATAGTGATCCTGGAAGCCAAACTACTGTAAAACACGTTTTCATACATATTAGTGAATTCGACAGGAACGGCGGCTCCGATTTTCATTCTGCCGGCAGCGGTCGATTACTCGTGTCATTTTACACAGGAAATGCTTGTTCCCATTTCCCGATAGCGATCCTGGGAGCCAAAGTACTGTAAAACACGTTTTCGTACATATTAGTGAATTCCAGAGGAACGGAGGCTCCGATTTGAATTCTGCCAACAGCATTCGATTAGTCGTGTCATTTTACATAGGAAATGCTTGTTCCCATTTCCCGATAGTGATCCTGGAAGCCAAACTACTGTAAAACACGTTTTCATACATATTAGTGAATTCCAGAGGAACGGAGGCTCGGATTTGAATTCTTCGGCAGCGTTCGATTACTCGTGTCATTTTACGCTGGAAATGCTTGTTCCCATTTCCCGATGGTGATCCTGGGAGCCAAAGTACTGTAAAACATGTTTTCATACATATTAGTGAATTCCAGAGGAACAGAGGCTCGGATTTTCATTCTGCCGGCAGCGGTCGATTACTCGTGTCATTTTACACAGGAAATGCTTGTTCCCATTTCCCGATAGCGATCCTGGGAGCCAAAGTACTGTAAAACACGTTTTCATACATATTAGTGAATTCCAGAGGAACGAAGGCTCCGATTTGAATTCTGCCGACAGCATTCGATTAGTCGTGTTATTTTACGCAGGAAATTCTCGCTCCCATTTCCTGATAGTGATCCTGGAAGCCAAACTACTGTAAAACACGTTTTCATACATATTAGTGAATTCGACAGGAACGGCGGCTCCGATTTTCATTCTGCCGGCAGCGGTCGATTACTCGTGTCATTTTACACAGGAAATGCTTGTTCCCATTTCCCGATAGTGATCTTGGAAGCCAAACTACTGTAAAACATGTTTTCATACATATTAGTGAATTCCAGAGGAACGGAGGCTCGGATTTGAATTCTGCCGGCAGCGGTCGATTACTCGTGTCATTTTACACAGGAAATGCTTGTTCCCATTTCCCGATAGCGATCCTGGGAGCCAAAGTACTGTAAAACACGTTTTCATACATATTAGTGAATTCCAGAGGAACGGAGGCTCCGATTTGAATTCTGCCGACAGCGGTCGATTAGTCGTGTTATTTTACGCAGGAAATGCTCGCTCCCATTTCCTGATAGTGATCCTGGAAGCCAAACTACTGTAAAACACGTTTCCATACATATTAGTGAATTCCAGAAGAACGGAGGCTCGGATTTGAATTCTGCCGGCAGCGTTCGATTACTCGTGTCATTTTACGCTGGAAATGCTTGTTCCCATTTCCCGATAGTGATCCTGGAAGCCAAACTACTGTAAAACACGTTTTAATACATATTAGTAAATTCCAGAGGAACGGAGGCTCGGATTTGAATTCTGCCGGCAGCGTTCGATTACTCGTGTCATTTTACGCAGGAAATGCTCGCTCCCATTTCCTGATAGTGATCCTGGAAGCCAAACTACTGTAAAACACGTTTTCATACATATTAGTGAATTCGACAGGAACGGCGGCTCCGATTTTCATTCTGCCGGCAGCGGTCGATTACTCGTGTCATTTTACACAGGAAATACCTTGTTCCCATTTCCCGATAGTGATCCTGGAAGCCAAACTACTGTAAAACACGTTTCCATACATATTAGTGAATTCCAGAAGAACGGAGGTTCCGATTTGAATTCTGCCGACAGCATTCGATTACTCGTGTCATTTTACGCTGGAAATGCTTTTTCCCATTTCCCGATAGTGATCCTGGAAGCCAAACTACTGTAAAACACGTTTTCATACATATTAGTGAATTCCAGAGGAACGGAGGCTCCGATTTGAATTCTGCCGACAGCATTCGATTACTCGTGTCATTTTACGTAAGAAATCCTTGTTCCCATTTCCCGATAGCGATCCTGGGAGCCAAAATACTGTAAAACACGTTTTCATACATATTAGTGAATTCGACAGGAACGGAGGTTCCGATTTGAATTCTGCCGACAGCATTCGATTACTCGTGTCATTTTACGCTGGAAATGCTTTTTCCCATTTCCCGATAGTGATCCTGGAAGCCAAACTACTGTAAAACACGTTTTCATACATATTAGTGAATTCGACAGGAACGGAGGTTCCGATTTGAATTCTGCCGACAGCATTCGATTACTCATGTCATTTTACGTAAGAAATCCTTGTTCCCATTTCCCGATAGCGATGCTGAGAGCCAAAGTACTGTAAAACATGTTTTCATACATATTAGTGAATTCCAGAGGAACAGAGGCTCGGATTTTCATTCTGCCGGCAGCGGTCGATTACTCGTGTCATTTTACACAGGAAATACCTTGTTCCTATTTCCCGATAGCGATCCTGGGATCCAAAATACTGTAAAACACGTTTTCGTACATATTAGTGAATTCCAGAGGAACGGAAGGTCCGATTTGAATTCTGCCGGCAGCGTTCGATTACTCGTGTCATTTTACGCAGGAAATGCTTGTTCCCATTTCCCGATAGTGATCCTGGAAGCCAAACTACTGTAAAACACGTTTTCATACATATTAGTGAATTCGACAGGAACGGAGGTTCCGATTTGAATTCTGCCGACAGCATTCGATTACTCGTGTCATTTTACGTAAGAAATCCTTGTTCCCATTTCCCGATAGCGATGCTGAGAGCCAAAGTACTGTAAAACATGTTTTCATACATATTAGTGAATTCCAGAGGAACGGAGGCTCGGATTTGAATTCTGCCGGCAGCGTTCGATTACTCGTGTCATTTTACGCTGGAAATGCTTGTTCCCATTTCCCGATAGTGATCTTGGAAGCCAAACTACTGCAAAACACGTTTTCATACATATTAGTGCATTCCAGAGGAACGGAGGTTCCGATTTGAATTCTGCCGACAGCATTCGATTACTCGTGTCATTTTACGCTGGAAATGCTTTTTCCCATTTCCCGATAGTGATCCTGGAAGCCAAACTACTGTAAAACACGTTTTCATACATATTAGTGAATTCCAGAGGAACGGAGGCTCGGATTTGAATTCTGCCGACAGCATTCGATTACTCGTGTCATTTTACGTAAGAAATCCTTGTTCCCATTTCCCGATAGCGATCCTGGGAGCCAAAATACTGTAAAACACGTTTTCATACATATTAGTGAATTCGACAGGAACGGAGGTTCCGATTTGAATTCTGCCGACAGCATTCGATTACTCGTGTCATTTTACGCTGGAAATGCTTTTTCCCATTTCCCGATAGTGATCCTGGAAGCCAAACTACTGTAAAACACGTTTTCATACATATTAGTGAATTCCAGAGGAACGGAGGCTCGGATTTGAATTCTTCGGCAGCGTTCGATTACTCGTGTCATTTTACGCTGGAAATGCTTGTTCCCATTTCCCGATGGTGATCCTGGGAGCCAAAGTACTGTAAAACATGTTTTCATACATATTAGTGAATTCCAGAGGAACAGAGGCTCGGATTTTCATTCTGCCGGCAGCGGTCGATTACTCGTGTCATTTTACACAGGAAATACCTTGTTCCTATTTCCCGATAGCGATCCAGGGAGCCAAAATACTGTAAAACACGTTTTCGTACATATTAGTTAATTCCAGAGGAACGGAAGGTCCGATTTGAATTCTGCCGGCAGCGTTCGATTAGTCGTGTCATTTTACACAGGAAATGCTTGTTCCCATTTCCCGATAGCGATCCTGGGAGCCAAAGTACTGTACAACATGTTTTCATACATATTAGTGAATTCCAGAGGAACGGAGGCTCCGATTTGAATTCTGCCGACAGCATTCGATTAGTCGTGTTATTTTACGCAGGAAATGCTTGTTCCCATTTCCCGATAGTGATCTTGGAAGCCAAACTACTGCAAAACACGTTTTCATACATATTAGTGCATTCCAGAGGAACGGAGGTTCCGATTTGAATTCTGCCGACAGCATTCGATTACTCGTGTCATTTTACGCTGGAAATGCTTTTTCCCATTTCCCGATAGTGATCCTGGAAGCCAAACTACTGTAAAACACGTTTTCATACATATTAGTGAATTCCAGAGGAACGGAGGCTCGGATTTGAATTCTGCCGACAGCATTCGATTACTCGTGTCATTTTACGTAGGAAATCCTTGTTCCCATTTCCCGATAGCGATCCTGGGAGCCAAAATACTGTAAAACACGTTTTCATACATATTAGTGAATTCGACAGGAACGGAGGTTCCGATTTGAATTCTGCCGACAGCATTCGATTACTCGTGTCATTTTACGCTGGAAATGCTTTTTCCCATTTCCCGATAGTGATCCTGGAAGCCAAACTACTGTAAAACACGTTTTCATACATATTAGTGAATTCGACAGGAACGGCGGCTCCGATTTTCATTCTGCCGGCAGCGGTCGATCACTCGTGTCATTTTACACAGGAAATGCTTGTTCCCATTTCCCGATAGCGATCCTGGGAGCCAAAGTACTGTAAAACACGTTTTCATACATATTAGTGAATTCCAGAGGAACGGAGGCTCCGATTTGAATTCTGCCAACAGCATTCGATTAGTCGTGTCATTTTACATAGGAAATGCTTGTTCCCATTTCCCGATAGTGATCTTGGAAGCCAAACTACTGTAAAACACGTTTTCATACATATTAGTAAATTCGACAGGAACGGAGGTTCCGATTTGAATTCTGCCGAATGCATTCGATTACTCGTGTCATTTTACGCAAGAAATGCTTTTTCCCATTTCCCGATAGTGATCCTGGAAGCCAAACTACTGTAAAACACGTTTTCATACATATTAGTGAATTCCAGAGGAACGGAGGCTCGGATTTGAATTCTTCGGCAGCGTTCGATTACTCGTGTTATTTTACGCTGGAAATGCTTGTTCCCATTTCCCGATGGTGATCCTGGGAGCCAAAGTACTGTAAAACATGTTTTCATACATATTAGTGAATTCCAGAGGAACGGAGGCTCGGATTTGAATTCTTCGGCAGCGTTCGATTACTCGTGTTATTTTACGCTGGAAATGCTTGTTCCCATTTCCCGATGGTGATCCTGGGAGCCAAAGTACTGTAAAACATGTTTTCATACATATTAGTGAATTCCAGAGGAACAGAGGCTCGGATTTTCATTCTGCCGGCAGCGGTCGATTACTCGTGTCATTTTACACAGGAAATACCTTGTTCCTATTTCCCGATAGCGATCCAGGGAGCCAAAATACTGTAAAACACGTTTTCGTACATATTAGTTAATTCCAGAGGAACGGAAGGTCCGATTTGAATTCTGCCGGCAGCGTTCGATTAGTCGTGTCATTTTACACAGGAAATGCTTGTTCCCATTTCCCGATAGCGATCCTGGGAGCCAAAGTACTGTAAAACATGTTTTCATACATATTAGTGAATTCCAGAGGAACGGAGGCTCCGATTTGAATTCTGCCGACAGCATTCGATTAGTCGTGTTATTTTACGCAGGAAATGCTTGTTCCCATTTCCCGATAGTGATCCTGGAAGCCAAACTACTGTAAAACACGTTTTCATACATATTAGTAAATTCGACAGGAACGGAGGTTCCGATATGAATTCTGCCGGCAGCGGTCGATTACTCGTGTCATTTTACACAAGAAATGCTTGTTCCCATTTCCCGATAGCGATCCTGGGAGCCAAAGTACTGTAAAACACGTTTTCATACATATTAGTGAATTCCAGAGGAACGGAGGCTCCGATTTGAATTCTGCCAACAGCATTCGATTAGTCGTGTCATTTTACATAGGAAATGCTTGTTCCCATTTCCCGATAGTGATCTTGGAAGCCAAACTACTGTAAAACATGTTTTCATACATATTAGTGAATTCCAGAGGAACGGAGGCTCGGATTTGAATTCTGCCGGCAGCGTTCGATTACTCGTGTCATTTTACGCTGGAAATGCTTGTTCCCATTTCCTGATAGTGATCTTGGAAGCCAAACTACTGTAAAACACGTTTTCATACATATTAGTAAATTCGACAGGAACGGAGGTTCCGATTTGAATTCTGCCGAATGCATTCGATTACTCGTGTCATTTTACGCTGGAAATGCTTTTTCCCATTTCCCGATAGTGATCCTGGAAGCCAAACTACTGTAAAACACGTTTTCATACATATTAGTGAATTCGACAGGAACGGCGGCTCCGATTTGAAATCTGCCGACAGCATTCGATTAGTCGTGTTACTTTACGCAGGAAATACCTTGTTCCTATTTCCCGATAGCGATCCTGGGAGCCAAAATACTGTAAAACACGTTTTCATACATATTAGTGAATTCCAGAGGAACGGAGGCTCCGATTTGAATTCTGCCGACAGCATTCGATTAGTCGTGTTATTTTACGCAGGAAATGCTCGCTTCCATTTCCTGATAGCGATCCTGGGAGCCAAAATACTGTAAAACACGTTTTCATACATATTAGTGAATTCGACAGGAACGGAGGTTCCGATTTGAATTCTGCCGACAGCATTCGATTACTCATGTCATTTTACGTAAGAAATCCTTGTTCCCATTTCCCGATAGCGATGCTGAGAGCCAAAGTACTGTAAAACATGTTTTCATACATATTAGTGAATTCCAGAGGAACGGAGGCTCGGATTTGAATTCTGCCGGCAGCGTTCGATTACTCGTGTCATTTTACGCTGGAAATGCTTGTTCCCATTTCCCGATAGTGATCTTGGAAGCCAAACTACTGCAAAACACGTTTTCATACATATTAGTGCATTCCAGAGGAACGGAGGTTCCGATTTGAATTCTGCCGACAGCATTCGATTACTCGTGTCATTTTACGCTGGAAATGCTTTTTCCCATTTCCCGATAGTGATCCTGGAAGCCAAACTACTGTAAAACACGTTTTCATACATATTAGTGAATTCCAGAGGAACGGAGGCTCGGATTTGAATTCTGCCGACAGCATTCGATTACTCGTGTCATTTTACGTAAGAAATCCTTGTTCCCATTTCCCGATAGCGATCCTGGGAGCCAAAATACTGTAAAACACGTTTTCATACATATTAGTGAATTCGACAGGAACGGAGGGTCCGATTTGAATTCTGCCGACAGCATTCGATTACTCGTGTCATTTTACGCTGGAAATGCTTTTTCCCATTTCCCGATAGTGATCCTGGAAGCCAAACTACTGTAAAACACGTTTTCATACATATTAGTGAATTCCAGAGGAACGGAGGCTCGGATTTGAATTCTTCGGCAGCGTTCGATTACTCGTGTCATTTTACGCTGGAAATGCTTGTTCCCATTTCCCGATGGTGATCCTGGGAGCCAAAGTACTGTAAAACATGTTTTCATACATATTAGTGAATTCCAGAGGAACAGAGGCTCGGATTTTCATTCTGCCGGCAGCGGTCGATTACTCGTGTCATTTTACACAGGAAATACCTTGTTCCTATTTCCCGATAGCGATCCAGGGAGCCAAAATACTGTAAAACACGTTTTCGTACATATTAGTTAATTCCAGAGGAACGGAAGGTCCGATTTGAATTCTGCCGGCAGCGTTCGATTAGTCGTGTCATTTTACACAGGAAATGCTTGTTCCCATTTCCCGATAGCGATCCTGGGAGCCAAAGTACTGTACAACATGTTTTCATACATATTAGTGAATTCCAGAGGAACGGAGGCTCCGATTTGAATTCTGCCGACAGCATTCGATTAGTCGTGTTATTTTACGCAGGAAATGCTTGTTCCCATTTCCCGATAGTGATCCTGGAAGCCAAACTACTGTAAAACACGTTTTCATACATATTAGTAAATTCGACAGGAACGGAGGTTCCGATTTGAATTCTGCCGGCAGCGGTCGATTACTCGTGTCATTTTACGCTGGAAATGCTTGTTCCCATTTCCCGATAGTGATCTTGGAAGCCAAACTACTGCAAAACACGTTTTCATACATATTAGTGCATTCCAGAGGAACGGAGGTTCCGATTTGAATTCTGCCGACAGCATTCGATTACTCGTGTCATTTTACGCTGGAAATGCTTTTTCCCATTTCCCGATAGTGATCCTGGAAGCCAAACTACTGTAAAACACGTTTTCATACATATTAGTGAATTCCAGAGGAACGGAGGCTCGGATTTGAATTCTGCCGACAGCATTCGATTACTCGTGTCATTTTACGTAAGAAATCCTTGTTCCCATTTCCCGATAGCGATCCTGGGAGCCAAAATACTGTAAAACACGTTTTCATACATATTAGTGAATTCGACAGGAACGGAGGTTCCGATTTGAATTCTGCCGACAGCATTCGATTACTCGTGTCATTTTACGCTGGAAATGCTTTTTCCCATTTCCCGATAGTGATCCTGGAAGCCAAACTACTGTAAAACACGTTTTCATACATATTAGTGAATTCGACAGGAACGGCGGCTCCGATTTTCATTCTGCCGGCAGCGCTCGATTACTCGTGTCATTTTACACAGGAAATGCTTGTTCCCATTTCCCGATAGCGATCCTGGGAGCCAAAGTACTGTAAAACACGTTTTCATACATATTAGTGAATTCCAGAGGAACGGAGGCTCCGATTTGAATTCTGCCAACAGCATTCGATTAGTCGTGTCATTTTACATAGGAAATGCTTGTTCCCATTTCCCGATAGTGATCTTGGAAGCCAAACTACTGTAAAACATGTTTTCATACATATTAGTGAATTCCAGAGGAACGGAGGCTCGGATTTGAATTCTGCCGGCAGCGTTCGATTACTCGTGTCATTTTACGCTGGAAATGCTTGTTCCCATTTCCCGATAGTGATCTTGGAAGCCAAACTACTGTAAAACACGTTTTCATACATATTAGTAAATTCGACAGGAACGGAGGTTCCGATTTGAATTCTGCCGAATGCATTCGATTACTCGTGTCATTTTACGCAAGAAATGCTTTTTCCCATTTCCCGATAGTGATCCTGGAAGCCAAACTACTGTAAAACACGTTTTCATACATATTAGTGAATTCCAGAGGAACGGAGGCTCGGATTTGAATTCTTCGGCAGCGTTCGATTACTCGTGTTATTTTACGCTGGAAATGCTTGTTCCCATTTCCCGATGGTGATCCTGGGAGCCAAAGTACTGTAAAACATGTTTTCATACATATTAGTGAATTCCAGAGGAACGGAGGCTCGGATTTGAATTCTTCGGCAGCGTTCGATTACTCGTGTTATTTTACGCTGGAAATGCTTGTTCCCATTTCCCGATGGTGATCCTGGGAGCCAAAGTACTGTAAAACATGTTTTCATACATATTAGTGAATTCCAGAGGAACAGAGGCTCGGATTTTCATTCTGCCGGCAGCGGTCGATTACTCGTGTCATTTTACACAGGAAATACCTTGTTCCTATTTCCCGATAGCGATCCAGGGAGCCAAAATACTGTAAAACACGTTTTCGTACATATTAGTTAATTCCAGAGGAACGGAAGGTCCGATTTGAATTCTGCCGGCAGCGTTCGATTAGTCGTGTCATTTTACACAGGAAATGCTTGTTCCCATTTCCCGATAGCGATCCTGGGAGCCAAAGTACTGTAAAACATGTTTTCATACATATTAGTGAATTCCAGAGGAACGGAGGCTCCGATTTGAATTCTGCCGACAGCATTCGATTAGTCGTGTTATTTTACGCAGGAAATGCTTGTTCCCATTTCCCGATAGTGATCCTGGAAGCCAAACTACTGTAAAACACGTTTTCATACATATTAGTAAATTCGACAGGAACGGAGGTTCCGATATGAATTCTGCCGGCAGCGGTCGATTACTCGTGTCATTTTACACAAGAAATGCTTGTTCCCATTTCCCGATAGCGATCCTGGGAGCCAAAGTACTGTAAAACACGTTTTCATACATATTAGTGAATTCCAGAGGAACGGAGGCTCCGATTTGAATTCTGCCAACAGCATTCGATTAGTCGTGTCATTTTACATAGGAAATGCTTGTTCCCATTTCCCGATAGTGATCTTGGAAGCCAAACTACTGTAAAACATGTTTTCATACATATTAGTGAATTCCAGAGGAACGGAGGCTCGGATTTGAATTCTGCCGGCAGCGTTCGATTACTCGTGTCATTTTACGCTGGAAATGCTTGTTCCCATTTCCCGATAGTGATCTTGGAAGCCAAACTACTGTAAAACACGTTTTCATACATATTAGTAAATTCGACAGGAACGGAGGTTCCGATTTGAATTCTGCCGAATGCATTCGATTACTCGTGTCATTTTACGCAGGAAATGCTTTTTCCCATTTCCCGATAGTGATCCTGGAAGCCAAACTACTGTAAAACACGTTTTCATACATATTAGTGAATTCGACAGGAACGGCGGCTCCGATTTGAAATCTGCCGACAGCATTCGATTAGTCGTGTTACTTTACGCAGGAAATACCTTGTTCCTATTTCCCGATAGCGATCCTGGGAGCCAAAATACTGTAAAACACGTTTTCATACATATTAGTGAATTCCAGAGGAACGGAGGCTCCGATTTGAATTCTGCCGACAGCATTCGATTAGTCGTGTTATTTTACGCAGGAAATGCTCGCTTCCATTTCCTGATAGCGATCCTGGGAGCCAAAATACTGTAAAACACGTTTTCATACATATTAGTGAATTCGACAGGAACGGAGGTTCCGATTTGAATTCTGCCGACAGCATTCGATTACTCGTGTCATTTTACGCTGGAAATGCTTTTTCCCATTTCCCGATAGTGATCCTGGAAGCCAAACTACTGTAAAACACGTTTTCATACATATTAGTGAATTCGACAGGAACGGAGGTTCCAATTTGAATTCTGCCGACAGCATTCGATTACTCATGTCATTTTACGTAAGAAATCCTTGTTCCCATTTCCCGATAGCGATGCTGAGAGCCAAAGTACTGTAAAACATGTTTTCATACATATTAGTGAATTCCAGAGGAACAGAGGCTCGGATTTTCATTCTGCCGGCAGCGGTCGATTACTCGTGTCATTTTACACAGGAAATACCTTGTTCCTATTTCCCGATAGCGATCCTGGGATCCAAAATACTGTAAAACACGTTTTCGTACATATTAGTGAATTCCAGAGGAACGGAAGGTCCGATTTGAATTCTGCCGGCAGCGTTCGATTACTCGTGTCATTTTACGCAGGAAATGCTTGTTCCCATTTCCCGATAGTGATCCTGGAAGCCAAACTACTGTAAAACACGTTTTCATACATATTAGTGAATTCGACAGGAACGGAGGTTCCGATTTGAATTCTGCCGACAGCATTCGATTACTCATGTCATTTTACGTAAGAAATCCTTGTTCCCATTTCCCGATAGCGATGCTGAGAGCCAAAGTACTGTAAAACATGTTTTCATACATATTAGTGAATTCCAGAGGAACGGAGGCTCGGATTTGAATTCTGCCGGCAGCGTTCGATTACTCGTGTCATTTTACGCTGGAAATGCTTGTTCCCATTTCCCGATAGTGATCTTGGAAGCCAAACTACTGCAAAACACGTTTTCATACATATTAGTGCATTCCAGAGGAACGGAGGTTCCGATTTGAATTCTGCCGGCAGCATTCGATTACTCGTGTCATTTTACGCTGGAAATGCTTGTTCCCATTTCCCGATAGTGATCCTGGAAGCCAAACTACTGTAAAACACGTTTTCATACATATTAGTGAATTCCAGAGGAACGGAGGCTCGGATTTGAATTCTGCCGACAGCATTCGATTACTCGTGTCATTTTACGTAAGAAATCCTTGTTCCCATTTCCCGATAGCGATCCTGGGAGCCAAAATACTGTAAAACACGTTTTCATACATATTAGTGAATTCGACAGGAACGGAGGTTCCGATTTGAATTCTGCCGACAGCATTCGATTACTCGTGTCATTTTACGCTGGAAATGCTTTTTCCCATTTCCCGATAGTGATCCTGGAAGCCAAACTACTGTAAAACACGTTTTCATACATATTAGTGAATTCCAGAGGAACGGAGGCTCGGATTTGAATTCTTCGGCAGCGTTCGATTACTCGTGTCATTTTACGCTGGAAATGCTTGTTCCCATTTCCCGATGGTGATCCTGGGAGCCAAAGTACTGTAAAACATGTTTTCATACATATTAGTGAATTCCAGAGGAACAGAGGCTCGGATTTTCATTCTGCCGGCAGCGGTCGATTACTCGTGTCATTTTACACAGGAAATACCTTGTTCCTATTTCCCGATAGCGATCCAGGGAGCCAAAATACTGTAAAACACGTTTTCGTACATATTAGTTAATTCCAGAGGAACGGAAGGTCCGATTTGAATTCTGCCGGCAGCGTTCGATTAGTCGTGTCATTTTACACAGGAAATGCTTGTTCCCATTTCCCGATAGCGATCCTGGGAGCCAAAGTACTGTACAACATGTTTTCATACATATTAGTGAATTCCAGAGGACCGGAGGCTCCGATTTGAATTCTGCCGACAGCATTCGATTAGTCGTGTTATTTTACGCAGGAAATGCTTGTTCCCATATCCCGATAGTGATCCTGGAAGCCAAACTACTGTAAAACACGTTTTCATACATATTAGTAAATTCGACAGGAACGGAGGTTCCGATTTGAATTCTGCCGGCAGCGGTCGATTACTCGTGTCATTTTACGCTGGAAATGCTTGTTCCCATTTCCCGATAGTGATCTTGGAAGCCAAACTACTGCAAAACACGTTTTCATACATATTAGTGCATTCCAGAGGAACGGAGGTTCCGATTTGAATTCTGCCGACAGCATTCGATTACTCGTGTCATTTTACGCTGGAAATGCTTTTTCCCATTTCCCGATAGTGATCCTGGAAGCCAAACTACTGTAAAACACGTTTTCATACATATTAGTGAATTCCAGAGGAACGGAGGCTCGGATTTGAATTCTGCCGACAGCATTCGATTACTCGTGTCATTTTACGTAAGAAATCCTTGTTCCCATTTCCCGATAGCGATCCTGGGAGCCAAAATACTGTAAAACACGTTTTCATACATATTAGTGAATTCGACAGGAACGGAGGTTCCGATTTGAATTCTGCCGACAGCATTCGATTACTCGTGTCATTTTACGCTGGAAATGCTTGTTCCCATTTCCCGATAGTGATCCTGGAAGCCAAACTACTGTAAAACACGTTTTCATACATATTAGTGAATTCGACAGGAACGGCGGCTCCGATTTTCATTCTGCCGGCAGCGGTCGATTACTCGTGTCATTTTACACAGGAAATGCTTGTTCCCATTTCCCGATAGCGATCCTGGGAGCCAAAGTACTGTAAAACACGTTTTCATACATATTAGTGAATTCCAGAGGAACGGAGGCTCGGATTTGAATTCTGCCGACAGCATTCGATTAGTCGTGTCATTTTACATAGGAAATGCTTGTTCCCATTTCCCGATAGTGATCTTGGAAGCCAAACTACTGTAAAACATGTTTTCATACATATTAGTGAATTCCAGAGGAACGGAGGCTCGGATTTGAATTCTGCCGGCAGCGTTCGATTACTCGTGTCATTTTACGCTGGAAATGCTTGTTCCCATTTCCCGATAGTGATCTTGGAAGCCAAACTACTGTAAAACACGTTTTCATACATATTAGTAAATTCGACAGGAACGGAGGTTCCGATTTGAATTCTGCCGAATGCATTCGATTACTCGTGTCATTTTACGCAAGAAATGCTTTTTCCCATTTCCCGATAGTGATCCTGGAAGCCAAACTACTGTAAAACACGTTTTCATACATATTAGTGAATTCCAGAGGAACGGAGGCTCGGATTTGAATTCTTCGGCAGCGTTCGATTACTCGTGTTATTTTACGCTGGAAATGCTTGTTCCCATTTCCCGATGGTGATCCTGGGAGCCAAAGTACTGTAAAACATGTTTTCATACATATTAGTGAATTCCAGAGGAACGAAGGCTCGGATTTGAATTCTTCGGCAGCGTTCGATTACTCGTGTTATTTTACGCTGGAAATGCTTGTTCCCATTTCCCGATGGTGATCCTGGGAGCCAAAGTACTGTAAAACATGTTTTCATACATATTAGTGAATTCCAGAGGAACGAAGGCTCGGATTTGAATTCTTCGGCAGCGTTCGATTACTCGTGTTATTTTACGCTGGAAATGCTTGTTCCCATTTCCCGATGGTGATCCTGGGAGCCAAAGTACTGTAAAACATGTTTTCATACATATTAGTGAATTCCAGAGGAACGGAGGCTCCGATTTGAATTCTGCCGACAGCATTCGATTAGTCGTGTTATTTTACGCAGGAAATGCTTGTTCCCATTTCCCGATAGTGATCCTGGAAGCCAAACTACTGTAAAACACGTTTTCATACATATTAGTAAATTCGACAGGAACGGAGGTTCCGATATGAATTCTGCCGGCAGCGGTCGATTACTCGTGTCATTTTACACAAGAAATGCTTGTTCCCATTTCCCGATAGCGATCCTGGGAGCCAAAGTACTGTAAAACACGTTTTCATACAAATTAGTGAATTCCAGAGGAACGGAGGCTCCGATTTGAATTCTGCCAACAGCATTCGATTAGTCGTGTCATTTTACATAGGAAATGCTTGTTCCCATTTCCCGATAGTGATCTTGGAAGCCAAACTACTGTAAAACATGTTTTCATACATATTAGTGAATTCCAGAGGAACGGAGGCTCGGATTTGAATTCTGCCGGCAGCGTTCGATTACTCGTGTCATTTTACGCTGGAAATGCTTGTTCCCATTTCCCGATAGTGATCTTGGAAGCCAAACTACTGTAAAACACGTTTTCATACATATTAGTAAATTCGACAGGAACGGAGGTTCCGATTTGAATTCTGCCGAATGCATTCGATTACTCGTGTCATTTTACGCTGGAAATGCTTTTTCCCATTTCCCGATAGTGATCCTGGAAGCCAAACTACTGTAAAACACGTTTTCATACATATTAGTGAATTCGACAGGAACGGCGGCTCCGATTTGAAATCTGCCGACAGCATTCGATTAGTCGTGTTACTTTACGCAGGAAATACCTTGTTCCTATTTCCCGATAGCGATCCTGGGAGCCAAAATACTGTAAAACACGTTTTCATACATATTAGTGAATTCCAGAGGAACGGAGGCTCCGATTTGAATTCTGCCGACAGCATTCGATTAGTCGTGTTATTTTACGCAGGAAATGCTCGCTTCCATTTCCTGATAGCGATCCTGGGAGCCAAAATACTGTAAAACACGTTTTCATACATATTAGTGAATTCGACAGGAACGGAGGTTCCGATTTGAATTCTGCCGACAGCATTCGATTACTCGTGTCATTTTACGCTGGAAATGCTTTTTCCCATTTCCCGATAGTGATCCTGGAAGCCAAACTACTGTAAAACACGTTTTCATACATATTAGTGAATTCGACAGGAACGGAGGTTCCAATTTGAATTCTGCCGACAGCATTCGATTACTCATGTCATTTTACGTAAGAAATCCTTGTTCCCATTTCCCGATAGCGATGCTGAGAGCCAAAGTACTGTAAAACATGTTTTCATACATATTAGTGAATTCCAGAGGAACAGAGGCTCGGATTTTCATTCTGCCGGCAGCGGTCGATTACTCGTGTCATTTTACACAGGAAATACCTTGTTCCTATTTCCCGATAGCGATCCAGGGAGCCAAAATACTGTAAAACACGTTTTCGTACATATTAGTTAATTCCAGAGGAACGGAAGGTCCGATTTGAATTCTGCCGGCAGCGTTCGATTAGTCGTGTCATTTTACACAGGAAATGCTTGTTCCCATTTCCCGATAGCGATCCTGGGAGCCAAAGTACTGTAAAACACGTTTTCATACATATTAGTGAATTCCAGAGGAACGGAGGCTCCGATTTGAATTCTGCCAACAGCATTCGATTAGTCGTGTCATTTTACATAGGAAATGCTTGTTCCCATTTCCCGATAGTGATCTTGGAAGCCAAACTACTGTAAAACATGTTTTCATACATATTAGTGAATTCCAGAGGAACGGAGGCTCGGATTTGAATTCTGCCGACAGCATTCGATTACTCGTGTCATTTTACGCAAGAAATGCTTTTTCCCATTTCCCGATAGTGATCCTGGAAGCCAAACTACTGTAAAACACGTTTTCATACATATTAGTGAATTCCAGAGGAACAGAGGCTCCGATTTGAATTCTGCCGACAGCATTCGATTAGTCGTGTTATTTTACGCAGGAAATGCTCGCTCCCATTTCCTGATAGTGATCCTGGAAGCCAAACTACTGTAAAACACGTTTTCATACATATTAGTGAATTCCAGAGGAACGGAGGCTCCGATTTGAATTCTGCCGACAGCATTCGATTAGTCGTGTTATTTTACGCAGGAAATGCTCGCTCCCATTTCCTGATAGTGATCCTGGAAGCCAAACTACTGTAAAACACGTTTCCATACATATTAGTGAATTCCAGAGGAACGGAGGCTCGGATTTGAATTCTGCCGGCAGCGTTCGATTACTCGTGTCATTTTACGCTGGAAATGCTTGTTCCCATTTCCCGATAGTGATCCTGGAAGCCAAACTACTGTAAAACACGTTTTCATACATATTAGTGAATTCCAGAGGAACGGAGGCTCCGATTTGAATTCTGCCGACAGCATTCGATTAGTCGTGTTATTTTACGCAGGAAATGCTCGCTCCCATTTCCTGATAGTGATCCTGGAAGCCAAACTACTGTAAAACACGTTTTCATACATATTAGTGAATTCCAGAGGAACGGAGGCTCCGATTTGAATTCTGCCGACAGCATTCGATTAGTCGTGTCATTTTACGCAGGAAATGCTCGCTCCCATTTCCTGATAGTGATCCTGGAAGCCAAACTACTGTAAAACACGTTTTCATACATATTAGTGAATTCCAGAGGAACGGAGGCTCCGATTTGAATTCTGCCGACAGCATTCGATTAGTCGTGTTATTTTACGCAGGAAATGCTCGCTCCCATTTCCTGATAGTGATCCTGGAAGCCAAACTACTGTAAAACACGTTTTCATACATATTAGTGAATTCCAGAGGAACGGCGGATCGGATTTGAATTCTGCCGGCAGCGCTCGATTACTCGTGTCATTTTACGCTGGAAATGCTTGTTCCCATTTCCCGATAGTGATCCTGGAAGCCAAACTACTGTAAAACACGTTTTCATACATATTAGTAAATTCCAGAGGAACAGAGGCTCGGATTTTCATTCTGCCGGCAGCGGTCGATTACTCGTGTCATTTTACACAGGAAATGCTTGTTCCCATTTCCCGATAGCGATCCTGGGAGCCAAAGTACTGTAAAACACGTTTTCATACATATTAGTAAATTCCAGAGGAACGGAGGCTCGGATTTGAATTCTGCCGACAGCATTCGATTACTCGTGTCATTTTACGCAGGAAATGCTTGTTCCCATTTCCCGATAGTGATCCTGGAAGCCAAACTACTGTAAAACACGTTTTCATACATATTAGTAAATTCGACAGGAACGGAGGTTCCGATATGAATTCTGCCGGCAGCGGTCGATTACTCGTGTCATTTTACACAAGAAATGCTTGTTCCCATTTCCCGATAGCGATCCTGGGAGCCAAAGTACTGTAAAACACGTTTTCATACATATTAGTGAATTCCAGAGGAACGGAGGCTCCGATTTGAATTCTGCCAACAGCATTCGATTAGTCGTGTCATTTTACATAGGAAATGCTTGTTCCCATTTCCCGATAGTGATCTTGGAAGCCAAACTACTGTAAAACATGTTTTCATACATATTAGTGAATTCCAGAGGAACGGAGGCTCGGATTTGAATTCTGCCGGCAGCGTTCGATTACTCGTGTCATTTTACGCTGGAAATGCTTGTTCCCATTTCCCGATAGTGATCTTGGAAGCCAAACTACTGTAAAACACGTTTTCATACATATTAGTAAATTCGACAGGAACGGAGGTTCCGATTTGAATTCTGCCGAATGCATTCGATTACTCGTGTCATTTTACGCTGGAAATGCTTTTTCCCATTTCCCGATAGTGATCCTGGAAGCCAAACTACTGTAAAACACGTTTTCATACATATTAGTGAATTCGACAGGAACGGCGGCTCCGATTTGAAATCTGCCGACAGCATTCGATTAGTCGTGTTACTTTACGCAGGAAATACCTTGTTCCTATTTCCCGATAGCGATCCTGGGAGCCAAAATACTGTAAAACACGTTTTCATACATATTAGTGAATTCCAGAGGAACGGAGGCTCCGATTTGAATTCTGCCGACAGCATTCGATTAGTCGTGTTATTTTACGCAGGAAATGCTCGCTTCCATTTCCTGATAGCGATCCTGGGAGCCAAAATACTGTAAAACACGTTTTCATACATATTAGTGAATTCGACAGGAACGGAGGTTCCGATTTGAATTCTGCCGACAGCATTCGATTACTCGTGTCATTTTACGCTGGAAATGCTTGTTCCCATTTCCCGATAGTGATCCTGGAAGCCAAACTACTGTAAAACACGTTTTCATACATATTAGTGAATTCGACAGGAACGGAGGTTCCGATTTGAATTCTGCCGACAGCATTCGATTACTCATGTCATTTTACGTAAGAAATCCTTGTTCCCATTTCCCGATAGCGATGCTGAGAGCCAAAGTACTGTAAAACATGTTTTCATACATATTAGTGAATTCCAGAGGAACAGAGGCTCGGATTTTCATTCTGCCGGCAGCGGTCGATTACTCGTGTCATTTTACACAGGAAATACCTTGTTCCTATTTCCCGATAGCGATCCTGGGATCCAAAATACTGTAAAACACGTTTTCGTACATATTAGTGAATTCCAGAGGAACGGAAGGTCCGATTTGAATTCTGCCGGCAGCGTTCGATTACTCGTGTCATTTTACGCAGGAAATGCTTGTTCCCATTTCCCGATAGTGATCCTGGAAGCCAAACTACTGTAAAACACGTTTTCATACATATTAGTGAATTCGACAGGAACGGAGGTTCCGATTTGAATTCTGCCGACAGCATTCGATTACTCATGTCATTTTACGTAAGAAATCCTTGTTCCCATTTCCCGATAGCGATGCTGAGAGCCAAAGTACTGTAAAACATGTTTTCATACATATTAGTGAATTCCAGAGGAACGGAGGCTCGGATTTGAATTCTGCCGGCAGCGTTCGATTACTCGTGTCATTTTACGCTGGAAATGCTTGTTCCCATTTCCCGATAGTGATCTTGGAAGCCAAACTACTGCAAAACACGTTTTCATACATATTAGTGCATTCCAGAGGAACGGAGGTTCCGATTTGAATTCTGCCGACAGCATTCGATTACTCGTGTCATTTTACGCTGGAAATGCTTTTTCCCATTTCCCGATAGTGATCCTGGAAGCCAAACTACTGTAAAACACGTTTTCATACATATTAGTGAATTCCAGAGGAACGGAGGCTCGGATTTGAATTCTGCCGACAGCATTCGATTACTCGTGTCATTTTACGTAAGAAATCCTTGTTCCCATTTCCCGATAGCGATCCTGGGAGCCAAAATACTGTAAAACACGTTTTCATACATATTAGTGAATTCGACAGGAACGGAGGTTCCGATTTGAATTCTGCCGACAGCATTCGATTACTCGTGTCATTTTACGCTGGAAATGCTTTTTCCCATTTCCCGATAGTGATCCTGGAAGCCAAACTACTGTAAAACACGTTTTCATACATATTAGTGAATTCCAGAGGAACGGAGGCTCGGATTTGAATTCTTCGGCAGCGTTCGATTACTCGTGTCATTTTACGCTGGAAATGCTTGTTCCCATTTCCCGATGGTGATCCTGGGAGCCAAAGTACTGTAAAACATGTTTTCATACATATTAGTGAATTCCAGAGGAACAGAGGCTCGGATTTTCATTCTGCCGGCAGCGGTCGATTACTCGTGTCATTTTACACAGGAAATACCTTGTTCCTATTTCCCGATAGCGATCCAGGGAGCCAAAATACTGTAAAACACGTTTTCGTACATATTAGTTAATTCCAGAGGAACGGAAGGTCCGATTTGAATTCTGCCGGCAGCGTTCGATTAGTCGTGTCATTTTACACAGGAAATGCTTGTTCCCATTTCCCGATAGCGATCCTGGGAGCCAAAGTACTGTACAACATGTTTTCATACATATTAGTGAATTCCAGAGGAACGGAGGCTCCGATTTGAATTCTGCCGACAGCATTCGATTAGTCGTGTTATTTTACGCAGGAAATGCTTGTTCCCATATCCCGATAGTGATCCTGGAAGCCAAACTACTGTAAAACACGTTTTCATACATATTAGTAAATTCGACAGGAACGGAGGTTCCGATTTGAATTCTGCCGGCAGCGGTCGATTACTCGTGTCATTTTACGCTGGAAATGCTTGTTCCCATTTCCCGATAGTGATCTTGGAAGCCAAACTACTGCAAAACACGTTTTCATACATATTAGTGCATTCCAGAGGAACGGAGGTTCCGATTTGAATTCTGCCGACAGCATTCGATTACTCGTGTCATTTTACGCTGGAAATGCTTTTTCCCATTTCCCGATAGTGATCCTGGAAGCCAAACTACTGTAAAACACGTTTTCATACATATTAGTGAATTCCAGAGGAACGGAGGCTCGGATTTGAATTCTGCCGACAGCATTCGATTACTCGTGTCATTTTACGTAAGAAATCCTTGTTCCCATTTCCCGATAGCGATCCTGGGAGCCAAAATACTGTAAAACACGTTTTCATACATATTAGTGAATTCGACAGGAACGGAGGTTCCGATTTGAATTCTGCCGACAGCATTCGATTACTCGTGTCATTTTACGCTGGAAATGCTTTTTCCCATTTCCCGATAGTGATCCTGGAAGCCAAACTACTGTAAAACACGTTTTCATACATATTAGTGAATTCGACAGGAACGGCGGCTCCGATTTTCATTCTGCCGGCAGCGGTCGATTACTCGTGTCATTTTACACAGGAAATGCTTGTTCCCATTTCCCGATAGCGATCCTGGGAGCCAAAGTACTGTAAAACACGTTTTCATACATATTAGTGAATTCCAGAGGAACGGAGGCTCCGATTTGAATTCTGCCAACAGCATTCGATTAGTCGTGTCATTTTACATAGGAAATGCTTGTTCCCATTTCCCGATAGTGATCTTGGAAGCCAAACTACTGTAAAACATGTTTTCATACATATTAGTGAATTCCAGAGGAACGGAGGCTCGGATTTGAATTCTGCCGGCAGCGTTCGATTACTCGTGTCATTTTACGCTGGAAATGCTTGTTCCCATTTCCCGATAGTGATCTTGGAAGCCAAACTACTGTAAAACACGTTTTCATACATATTAGTAAATTCGACAGGAACGGAGGTTCCGATTTGAATTCTGCCGAATGCATTCGATTACTCGTGTCATTTTACGCAAGAAATGCTTTTTCCCATTTCCCGATAGTGATCCTGGAAGCCAAACTACTGTAAAACACGTTTTCATACATATTAGTGAATTCCAGAGGAACGGAGGCTCGGATTTGAATTCTTCGGCAGCGTTCGATTACTCGTGTTATTTTACGCTGGAAATGCTTGTTCCCATTTCCCGATGGTGATCCTGGGAGCCAAAGTACTGTAAAACATGTTTTCATACATATTAGTGAATTCCAGAGGAACGAAGGCTCGGATTTGAATTCTTCGGCAGCGTTCGATTACTCGTGTTATTTTACGCTGGAAATGCTTGTTCCCATTTCCCGATGGTGATCCTGGGAGCCAAAGTACTGTAAAACATGTTTTCATACATATTAGTGAATTCCAGAGGAACGAAGGCTCGGATTTGAATTCTTCGGCAGCGTTCGATTACTCGTGTTATTTTACGCTGGAAATGCTTGTTCCCATTTCCCGATGGTGATCCTGGGAGCCAAAGTACTGTAAAACATGTTTTCATACATATTAGTGAATTCCAGAGGAACGGAGGCTCCGATTTGAATTCTGCCGACAGCATTCGATTAGTCGTGTTATTTTACGCAGGAAATGCTTGTTCCCATTTCCCGATAGTGATCCTGGAAGCCAAACTACTGTAAAACACGTTTTCATACATATTAGTAAATTCGACAGGAACGGAGGTTCCGATATGAATTCTGCCGGCAGCGGTCGATTACTCGTGTCATTTTACACAAGAAATGCTTGTTCCCATTTCCCGATAGCGATCCTGGGAGCCAAAGTACTGTAAAACACGTTTTCATACATATTAGTGAATTCCAGAGGAACGGAGGCTCCGATTTGAATTCTGCCAACAGCATTCGATTAGTCGTGTCATTTTACATAGGAAATGCTTGTTCCCATTTCCCGATAGTGATCTTGGAAGCCAAACTACTGTAAAACATGTTTTCATACATATTAGTGAATTCCAGAGGAACGGAGGCTCGGATTTGAATTCTGCCGGCAGCGTTCGATTACTCGTGTCATTTTACGCTGGAAATGCTTGTTCCCATTTCCCGATAGTGATCTTGGAAGCCAAACTACTGTAAAACACGTTTTCATACATATTAGTAAATTCGACAGGAACGGAGGTTCCGATTTGAATTCTGCCGAATGCATTCGATTACTCGTGTCATTTTACGCTGGAAATGCTTTTTCCCATTTCCCGATAGTGATCCTGGAAGCCAAACTACTGTAAAACACGTTTTCATACATATTAGTGAATTCGACAGGAACGGCGGCTCCGATTTGAAATCTGCCGACAGCATTCGATTAGTCGTGTTACTTTACGCAGGAAATACCTTGTTCCTATTTCCCGATAGCGATCCTGGGAGCCAAAATACTGTAAAACACGTTTTCATACATATTAGTGAATTCCAGAGGAACGGAGGCTCCGATTTGAATTCTGCCGACAGCATTCGATTAGTCGTGTTATTTTACGCAGGAAATGCTCGCTTCCATTTCCTGATAGCGATCCTGGGAGCCAAAATACTGTAAAACACGTTTTCATACATATTAGTGAATTCGACAGGAACGGAGGTTCCGATTTGAATTCTGCCGACAGCATTCGATTACTCGTGTCATTTTACGCTGGAAATGCTTTTTCCCATTTCCCGATAGTGATCCTGGAAGCCAAACTACTGTAAAACACGTTTTCATACATATTAGTGAATTCGACAGGAACGGAGGTTCCAATTTGAATTCTGCCGACAGCATTCGATTACTCATGTCATTTTACGTAAGAAATCCTTGTTCCCATTTCCCGATAGCGATGCTGAGAGCCAAAGTACTGTAAAACATGTTTTCATACATATTAGTGAATTCCAGAGGAACAGAGGCTCGGATTTTCATTCTGCCGGCAGCGGTCGATTACTCGTGTCATTTTACACAGGAAATACCTTGTTCCTATTTCCCGATAGCGATCCAGGGAGCCAAAATACTGTAAAACACGTTTTCGTACATATTAGTGAATTCCAGAGGAACGGAAGGTCCGATTTGAATTCTGCCGGCAGCGTTCGATTAGTCGTGTCATTTTACACAGGAAATGCTTGTTCCCATTTCCCGATAGCGATCCTGGGAGCCAAAGTACTGTAAAACACGTTTTCATACATATTAGTGAATTCCAGAGGAACGGAGGCTCCGATTTGAATTCTGCCAACAGCATTCGATTAGTCGTGTCATTTTACATAGGAAATGCTTGTTCCCATTTCCCGATAGTGATCTTGGAAGCCAAACTACTGTAAAACATGTTTTCATACATATTAGTGAATTCCAGAGGAACGGAGGCTCGGATTTGAATTCTGCCGACAGCATTCGATTACTCGTGTCATTTTACGCTGGAAATGCTTTTTCCCATTTCCCGATAGTGATCCTGGAAGCCAAACTACTGTAAAACACGTTTTCATACATATTAGTGAATTCCAGAGGAACAGAGGCTCCGATTTGAATTCTGCCGACAGCATTCGATTAGTCGTGTTATTTTACGCAGGAAATGCTCGCTCCCATTTCCTGATAGTGATCCTGGAAGCCAAACTACTGTAAAACACGTTTTCATACATATTAGTGAATTCCAGAGGAACGGAGGCTCCGATTTGAATTCTGCCGACAGCATTCGATTAGTCGTGTTATTTTACGCAGGAAATGCTCGCTCCCATTTCCTGATAGTGATCCTGGAAGCCAAACTACTGTAAAACACGTTTCCATACATATTAGTGAATTCCAGAGGAACGGAGGCTCGGATTTGAATTCTGCCGGCAGCGTTCGATTACTCGTGTCATTTTACGCTGGAAATGCTTGTTCCCATTTCCCGATAGTGATCCTGGAAGCCAAACTACTGTAAAACACGTTTTCATACATATTAGTGAATTCCAGAGGAACGGAGGCTCCGATTTGAATTCTGCCGACAGCATTCGATTAGTCGTGTTATTTTACGCAGGAAATGCTCGCTCCCATTTCCTGATAGTGATCCTGGAAGCCAAACTACTGTAAAACACGTTTTCATACATATTAGTGAATTCCAGAGGAACGGAGGCTCCGATTTGAATTCTGCCGACAGCATTCGATTAGTCGTGTTATTTTACGCAGGAAATGCTCGCTCCCATTTCCTGATAGTGATCCTGGAAGCCAAACTACTGTAAAACACGTTTTCATACATATTAGTGAATTCCAGAGGAACGGAGGCTCCGATTTGAATTCTGCCGACAGCATTCGATTAGTCGTGTTATTTTACGCAGGAAATGCTCGCTCCCATTTCCTGATAGTGATCCTGGAAGCCAAACTACTGTAAAACACGTTTTCATACATATTAGTGAATTCCAGAGGAACGGCGGATCGGATTTGAATTCTGCCGGCAGCGCTCGATTACTCGTGTCATTTTACGCTGGAAATGCTTGTTCCCATTTCCCGATAGTGATCCTGGAAGCCAAACTACTGTAAAACACGTTTTCATACATATTAGTAAATTCGACAGGAACGGAGGTTCCGATTTGAATTCTGCCGACAGCATTCGATTACTCGTGTCATTTTACGCTGGAAATGCTTTTTCCCATTTCCCGATAGTGATCCTGGAAGCCAAACTACTGTCAAACATGTTTTCATACATATTAGTGAATTCCAGAGGAACAGAGGCTCGGATTTTCATTCTGCCGGCAGCGGTCGATTACTCGTGTCATTTTACACAGGAAATGCTTGTTCCCATTTCCCGATAGCGATCCTGGGAGCCAAAGTACTGTAAAACACGTTTTCATACATATTAGTAAATTCCAGAGGAACGGAGGCTCGGATTTGAATTCTGCCGACAGCATTCGATTACTCGTGTCATTTTACGCTGGAAATGCTTTTTCCCATTTCCCGATAGTGATCCTGGAAGCCAAACTACTGTCAAACACGTTTTCATACATATTAGTGAATTCCAGAGGAACGGAGGCTCGGATTTGAATTCTGCGGCAGCGTTCGATTACTCGTGTCATTTTACGCTGGAAATGCTTGTTCCCATTTCCCGATGGTGATCCTGGGAGCCAAAGTACTGTAAAACATGTTTTCATACATATTAGTGAATTCCAGAGGAACAGAGGCTCGGATTTTCATTCTGCCGGCAGCGGTCGATTACTCGTGTCATTTTACACAGGAAATGCTTGTTCCCATTTCCCGATAGCGATCCTGGGAGCCAAAGTACTGTAAAACACGTTTTCATACATATTAGTGAATTCCAGAGGAACGGAGGCTCGGATTTGAATTCTGCCGACAGCATTCGATTACTCGTGTCATTTTACGTAAGAAATCCTTGTTCCCATTTCCCGATAGCGATCCTGGGAGCCAAAATACTGTAAAACACGTTTTCATACATATTAGTGAATTCGACAGGAACGGAGGTTCCGATTTGAATTCTGCCGACAGCATTCGATTACTCGTGTCATTTTACGCTGGAAATGCTTTTTCCCATTTCCCGATAGTGATCCTGGAAGCCAAACTACTGTAAAACACGTTTTCATACATATTAGTGAATTCGACAGGAACGGCGGCTCCGATTTGAAATCTGCCGACAGCATTCGATTAGTCGTGTTACTTTACGCAGGAAATACCTTGTTCCTATTTCCCGATAGCGATCCTGGGAGCCAAAATACTGTAAAACACGTTTTCATACATATTAGTGAATTCCAGAGGAACGGAGGCTCCGATTTGAATTCTGCCGACAGCATTCGATTAGTCGTGTTATTTTACGCAGGAAATGCTCGCTTCCATTTCCTGATAGCGATCCTGGGAGCCAAAATACTGTAAAACACGTTTTCATACATATTAGTGAATTCGACAGGAACGGAGGTTCCGATTTGAATTCTGCCGACAGCATTCGATTACTCGTGTCATTTTACGCTGGAAATGCTTTTTCCCATTTCCCGATAGTGATCCTGGAAGCCAAACTACTGTAAAACACGTTTTCATACATATTAGTGAATTCGACAGGAACGGAGGTTCCAATTTGAATTCTGCCGACAGCATTCGATTACTCATGTCATTTTACGTAAGAAATCCTTGTTCCCATTTCCCGATAGCGATGCTGAGAGCCAAAGTACTGTAAAACATGTTTTCATACATATTAGTGAATTCCAGAGGAACAGAGGCTCGGATTTTCATTCTGCCGGCAGCGGTCGATTACTCGTGTCATTTTACACAGGAAATACCTTGTTCCTATTTCCCGATAGCGATCCAGGGAGCCAAAATACTGTAAAACACGTTTTCGTACATATTAGTGAATTCCAGAGGAACGGAGGCTCGGATTTGAATTCTGCCGGCAGCGTTCGATTACTCGTGTCATTTTACACTCGAAATGCTTGTTCCTATTTCCCGATGGTGATCCTGGGAGCCAAAATACTGTAAAACACGTTTTCATACATATTAGTGCATTCCAGAGGAACGGAGGTTCCGATTTGAATTCTGCCGACAGCATTCGATTACTCGTGTCATTTTACGCTGGAAATGCTTTTTCCCATTTCCCGATAGTGATCCTGGAAGCCAAACTACTGTAAAACACGTTTTCATACATATTAGTGAATTCCAGAGGAACGGAGGCTCGGATTTGAATTCTGCCGACAGCATTCGATTACTCGTGTCATTTTACGTAAGAAATCCTTGTTCCCATTTCCCGATAGCGATCCTGGGAGCCAAAATACTGTAAAACACGTTTTCATACATATTAGTGAATTCGACAGGAACGGAGGTTCCGAATTGAAATCTGCCGACAGCATTCGATTACTCGTGTCATTTTACACAGGAAATGCTTGTTCCCATTTCCCGATAGCGATCCTGGGAGCCAAAGTACTGTAAAACACGTTTTCATACATATTAGTGAATTCCAGAGGAACGGAGGCTCCGATTTGAATTCTGCCAACAGCATTCGATTAGTCGTGTCATTTTACATAGGAAATGCTTGTTCCCATTTCCCGATAGTGTTCCTGGAAGCCAAACTACTGTAAAACACGTTTTCATACATATTAGTGAATTCGACAGGAACGGCGGCTCCGATTTTCATTCTGCCGGCAGCGGTCGATTACTCGTGTCATTTTACACAGGAAATGCTTGTTCCCATTTCCCGATAGCGATCCTGGGAGCCAAAGTACTGTAAAACACGTTTTCATACATATTAGTGAATTCCAGAGGAACGGAGGCTCCGATTTGAATTCTGCCGACAGCATTCGATTAGTCGTGTCATTTTACATAGGAAATGCTTGTTCCCATTTCCCGATAGTGATCCTGGAAGCCAAACTACTGTAAAACACGTTTTCATACATATTAGTAAATTCGACAGGAACGGAGGTTCCGATTTGAATTCTGCCGAATGCATTCGATTACTCGTGTCATTTTACGCAAGAAATGCTTTTTCCCATTTCCCGATAGTGATCCTGGAAGCCAAACTACTGTAAAACACGTTTTCATACATATTAGTGAATTCCAGAGGAACGGAGGCTCGGATTTGAATTCTTCGGCAGCGTTCGATTACTCGTGTCATTTTACGCTGGAAATGCTTGTTCCCATTTCCCGATGGTGATCCTGGGAGCCAAAGTACTGTAAAACATGTTTTCATACATATTAGTGAATTCCAGAGGAACAGAGGCTCGGATTTTCATTCTGCCGGCAGCGGTCGATTACTCGTGTCATTTTACACAGGAAATACCTTGTTCCTATTTCCCGATAGCGATCCAGGGAGCCAAAATACTGTAAAACACGTTTTCGTACATATTAGTTAATTCCAGAGGAACGGAAGGTCCGATTTGAATTCTGCCGGCAGCGTTCGATTAGTCGTGTCATTTTACACAGGAAATGCTTGTTCCCATTTCCCGATAGCGATCCTGGGAGCCAAAGTACTGTACAACATGTTTTCATACATATTAGTGAATTCCAGAGGAACGGAGGCTCCGATTTGAATTCTGCCGACAGCATTCGATTAGTCGTGTTATTTTACGCAGGAAATGCTTGTTCCCATTTCCCGATAGTGATCCTGGAAGCCAAACTACTGTAAAACACGTTTTCATACATATTAGTAAATTCGACAGGAACGGAGGTTCCGATTTGAATTCTGCCGGCAGCGGTCGATTACTCGTGTCATTTTACGCTGGAAATGCTTGTTCCCATTTCCCGATAGTGATCTTGGAAGCCAAACTACTGCAAAACACGTTTTCATACATATTAGTGCATTCCAGAGGAACGGAGGTTCCGATTTGAATTCTGCCGACAGCATTCGATTACTCGTGTCATTTTACGCTGGAAATGCTTTTTCCCATTTCCCGATAGTGATCCTGGAAGCCAAACTACTGTAAAACACGTTTTCATACATATTAGTGAATTCCAGAGGAACGGAGGCTCGGATTTGAATTCTGCCGACAGCATTCGATTACTCGTGTCATTTTACGTAAGAAATCCTTGTTCCCATTTCCCGATAGCGATCCTGGGAGCCAAAATACTGTAAAACACGTTTTCATACATATTAGTGAATTCGACAGGAACGGAGGTTCCGATTTGAATTCTGCCGACAGCATTCGATTACTCGTGTCATTTTACGCTGGAAATGCTTTTTCCCATTTCCCGATAGTGATCCTGGAAGCCAAACTACTGTAAAACACGTTTTCATACATATTAGTGAATTCGACAGGAACGGCGGCTCCGATTTTCATTCTGCCGGCAGCGGTCGATTACTCGTGTCATTTTACACAGGAAATGCTTGTTCCCATTTCCCGATAGCGATCCTGGGAGCCAAAGTACTGTAAAACACGTTTTCATACATATTAGTGAATTCCAGAGGAACGGAGGCTCCGATTTGAATTCTGCCAACAGCATTCGATTAGTCGTGTCATTTTACATAGGAAATGCTTGTTCCCATTTCCCGATAGTGATCTTGGAAGCCAAACTACTGTAAAACATGTTTTCATACATATTAGTGAATTCCAGAGGAACGGAGGCTCGGATTTGAATTCTGCCGGCAGCGTTCGATTACTCGTGTCATTTTACGCTGGAAATGCTTGTTCCCATTTCCCGATAGTGATCTTGGAAGCCAAACTACTGTAAAACACGTTTTCATACATATTAGTAAATTCGACAGGAACGGAGGTTCCGATTTGAATTCTGCCGAATGCATTCGATTACTCGTGTCATTTTACGCAAGAAATGCTTTTTCCCATTTCCCGATAGTGATCCTGGAAGCCAAACTACTGTAAAACACGTTTTCATACATATTAGTGAATTCCAGAGGAACGGAGGCTCGGATTTGAATTCTTCGGCAGCGTTCGATTACTCGTGTTATTTTACGCTGGAAATGCTTGTTCCCATTTCCCGATGGTGATCCTGGGAGCCAAAGTACTGTAAAACATGTTTTCATACATAATAGTGAATTCCAGAGGAACAGAGGCTCGGATTTTCATTCTGCCGGCAGCGGTCGATTACTCGTGTCATTTTACACAGGAAATACCTTGTTCCTATTTCCCGATAGCGATCCAGGGAGCCAAAATACTGTAAAACACGTTTTCGTACATATTAGTTAATTCCAGAGGAACGGAAGGTCCGATTTGAATTCTGCCGGCAGCGTTCGATTAGTCGTGTCATTTTACACAGGAAATGCTTGTTCCCATTTCCCGATAGCGATCCTGGGAGCCAAAGTACTGTAAAACATGTTTTCATACATATTAGTGAATTCCAGAGGAACGGAGGCTCCGATTTGAATTCTGCCGACAGCATTCGATTAGTCGTGTTATTTTACGCAGGAAATGCTTGTTCCCATTTCCCGATAGTGATCCTGGAAGCCAAACTACTGTAAAACACGTTTTCATACATATTAGTAAATTCGACAGGAACGGAGGTTCCGATATGAATTCTGCCGGCAGCGGTCGATTACTCGTGTCATTTTACACAAGAAATGCTTGTTCCCATTTCCCGATAGCGATCCTGGGAGCCAAAGTACTGTAAAACACGTTTTCATACATATTAGTGAATTCCAGAGGAACGGAGGCTCCGATTTGAATTCTGCCGACAGCATTCGATTAGTCGTGTCATTTTACATAGGAAATGCTTGTTCCCATTTCCCGATAGTGATCTTGGAAGCCAAACTACTGTAAAACATGTTTTCATACATATTAGTGAATTCCAGAGGAACGGAGGCTCGGATTTGAATTCTGCCGGCAGCGTTCGATTACTCGTGTCATTTTACGCTGGAAATGCTTGTTCCCATTTCCCGATAGTGATCTTGGAAGCCAAACTACTGTAAAACACGTTTTCATACATATTAGTAAATTCGAAAGGAACGGAGGTTCCGATTTGAATTCTGCCGAATGCATTCGATTACTCGTGTCATTTTACGCTGGAAATGCTTTTTCCCATTTCCCGATAGTGATCCTGGAAGCCAAACTACTGTAAAACACGTTTTCATACATATTAGTGAATTCGACAGGAACGGCGGCTCCGATTTGAAATCTGCCGACAGCATTCGATTAGTCGTGTTACTTTACGCAGGAAATACCTTGTTCCTATTTCCCGATAGCGATCCTGGGAGCCAAAATACTGTAAAACACGTTTTCATACATATTAGTGAATTCCAGAGGAACGGAGGCTCCGATTTGAATTCTGCCGACAGCATTCGATTAGTCGTGTTATTTTACGCAGGAAATGCTCGCTTCCATTTCCTGATAGCGATCCTGGGAGCCAAAATACTGTAAAACACGTTTTCATACATATTAGTGAATTCGACAGGAACGGAGGTTCCGATTTGAATTCTGCCGACAGCATTCGATTACTCGTGTCATTTTACGCTGGAAATGCTTTTTCCCATTTCCTGATAGTGATCCTGGAAGCCAAACTACTGTAAAACATGTTTTCATACATATTAGTGAATTCCAGAGGAACAGAGGCTCGGATTTTCATTCTGCCGGCAGCGGTCGATTACTCGTGTCATTTTACACAGGAAATGCTTGTTCCCATTTCCCGATAGCGATCCTGGGAGCCAAAGTACTGTAAAACACGTTTTCATACATATTAGTGAATTCCAGAGGAACGGAGGCTCCGATTTGAATTCTGCCGACAGCATTCGATTAGTCGTGTTATTTTACGCAGGAAATGCTCGCTCCCATTTCCTGATAGTGATCCTGGAAGCCAAACTACTGTAAAACACGTTTCCATACATATTAGTGAATTCCAGAGGAACGGAGGCTCGGATTTGAATTCTGCCGGCAGCGTTCGATTACTCGTGTCATTTTACGCTGGAAATGCTTGTTCCCATTTCCCGATAGTGATCCTGGAAGCCAAACTACTGTAAAACACGTTTTCATACATATTAGTGAATTCCAGAGGAACGGAGGCTCCGATTTGAATTCTGCCGACAGCATTCGATTAGTCGTGTTATTTTACGCAGGAAATGCTCGCTCCCATTTCCTGATAGTGATCCTGGAAGCCAAACTACTGTAAAACACGTTTTCATACATATTAGTGAATTCCAGAGGAACGGAGGCTCCGATTTGAATTCTACCGACAGCATTCGATTAGTCGTGTTATTTTACGCAGGAAATGCTCGCTCCCATTTCCTGATAGTGATCCTGGAAGCCAAACTACTGTAAAACACGTTTTCATACATATTAGTGAATTCCAGAGGAACGGAGGCTCCGATTTGAATTCTGCCGACAGCATTCGATTAGTCGTGTTATTTTACGCAGGAAATGCTCGCTCCCATTTCCTGATAGTGATCCTGGAAGCCAAACTACTGTAAAACACGTTTCCATACATATTAGTGAATTCCAGAGGAACGGAGGCTCGGATCTGAATTCTGCCGGCAGCGTTCGATTACTCGTGTCATTTTACGCTGGAAATGCTTGTTCCCATTTCCCGATAGTGATCCTGGAAGCCAAACTACTGTAAAACACGTTTTCATACATATTAGTGAATTCCAGAGGAACGGAGGCTCCGATTTGAATTCTGCCGACAGCATTCGATTAGTCGTGTTATTTTACGCAGGAAATGCTCGCTCCCATTTCCTGATAGTGATCCTGGAAGCCAAACTACTGTAAAACACGTTTCCATACATATTAGTGAATTCCAGAGGAACGGCGGATCGGATTTGAATTCTGCCGGCAGCGCTCGATTACTCGTGTCATTTTACGCTGGAAATGCTTGTTCCCATTTCCCGATAGTGATCCTGGAAGCCAAACTACTGTAAAACACGTTTTCATACATATTAGTAAATTCGACAGGAACGGAGGTTCCGATTTGAATTCTGCCGACAGCATTCGATTACTCGTGTCATTTTACGCTGGAAATGCTTTTTCCCATTTCCCGATAGTGATCCTGGAAGCCAAACTACTGTCAAACATGTTTTCATACATATTAGTGAATTCCAGAGGAACAGAGGCTCGGATTTTCATTCTGCCGGCAGCGGTCGATTACTCGTGTCATTTTACACAGGAAATGCTTGTTCCCATTTCCCGATAGCGATCCTGGGAGCCAAAGTACTGTAAAACACGTTTTCATACATATTAGTAAATTCCAGAGGAACGGAGGCTCGGATTTGAATTCTGCCGACAGCATTCGATTACTCGTGTCATTTTACGCTGGAAATGCTTTTTCCCATTTCCCGATAGTGATCCTGGAAGCCAAACTACTGTCAAACACGTTTTCATACATATTAGTGAATTCCAGAGGAACGGAGGCTCGGATTTGAATTCTGCGGCAGCGTTCGATTACTCGTGTCATTTTACGCTGGAAATGCTTGTTCCCATTTCCCGATGGTGATCCTGGGAGCCAAAGTACTGTAAAACATGTTTTCATACATATTAGTGAATTCCAGAGGAACAGAGGCTCGGATTTTCATTCTGCCGGCAGCGGTCGATTACTCGTGTCATTTTACACAGGAAATGCTTGTTCCCATTTCCCGATAGCGATCCTGGGAGCCAAAGTACTGTAAAACACGTTTTCATACATATTAGTGAATTCCAGAGGAACGGAGGCTCGGATTTGAATTCTGCCGACAGCATTCGATTACTCGTGTCATTTTACGTAAGAAATCCTTGTTCCCATTTCCCGATAGCGATCCTGGGAGCCAAAATACTGTAAAACACGTTTTCATACATATTAGTGAATTCGACAGGAACGGAGGTTCCGATTTGAATTCTGCCGACAGCATTCGATTACTCGTGTCATTTTACGCTGGAAATGCTTTTTCCCATTTCCCGATAGTGATCCTGGAAGCCAAACTACTGTAAAACACGTTTTCATACATATTAGTGAATTCGACAGGAACGGCGGCTCCGATTTGAAATCTGCCGACAGCATTCGATTAGTCGTGTTACTTTACGCAGGAAATACCTTGTTCCTATTTCCCGATAGCGATCCTGGGAGCCAAAATACTGTAAAACACGTTTTCATACATATTAGTGAATTCCAGAGGAACGGAGGCTCCGATTTGAATTCTGCCGACAGCATTCGATTAGTCGTGTTATTTTACGCAGGAAATGCTCGCTTCCATTTCCTGATAGCGATCCTGGGAGCCAAAATACTGTAAAACACGTTTTCATACATATTAGTGAATTCGACAGGAACGGAGGTTCCGATTTGAATTCTGCCGACAGCATTCGATTACTCGTGTCATTTTACGCTGGAAATGCTTTTTCCCATTTCCCGATAGTGATCCTGGAAGCCAAACTACTGTAAAACACGTTTTCATACATATTAGTGAATTCGACAGGAACGGAGGTTCCAATTTGAATTCTGCCGACAGCATTCGATTACTCATGTCATTTTACGTAAGAAATCCTTGTTCCCATTTCCCGATAGCGATGCTGAGAGCCAAAGTACTGTAAAACATGTTTTCATACATATTAGTGAATTCCAGAGGAACAGAGGCTCGGATTTTCATTCTGCCGGCAGCGGTCGATTACTCGTGTCATTTTACACAGGAAATACCTTGTTCCTATTTCCCGATAGCGATCCAGGGAGCCAAAATACTGTAAAACACGTTTTCGTACATATTAGTGAATTCCAGAGGAACGGAGGCTCGGATTTGAATTCTGCCGGCAGCGTTCGATTACTCGTGTCATTTTACACTCGAAATGCTTGTTCCTATTTCCCGATGGTGATCCTGGGAGCCAAAATACTGTAAAACACGTTTTCATACATATTAGTGCATTCCAGAGGAACGGAGGTTCCGATTTGAATTCTGCCGACAGCATTCGATTACTCGTGTCATTTTACGTAAGAAATCCTTGTTCCCATTTCCCGATAGCGATCCTGGGAGCCAAAATACTGTAAAACACGTTTTCATACATATTAGTGAATTCGACAGGAACGGAGGTTCCGAATTGAAATCTGCCGACAGCATTCGATTACTCGTGTCATTTTACACAGGAAATGCTTGTTCCCATTTCCCGATAGCGATCCTGGGAGCCAAAGTACTGTAAAACACGTTTTCATACATATTAGTGAATTCCAGAGGAACGGAGGCTCCGATTTGAATTCTGCCAACAGCATTCGATTAGTCGTCTCATTTTACATAGGAAATGCTTGTTCCCATTTCCCGATAGTGTTCCTGGAAGCCAAACTACTGTAAAACACGTTTTCATACATATTAGTGAATTCGACAGGAACGGCGGCTCCGATTTTCATTCTGCCGGCAGCGGTCGATTACTCGTGTCATTTTACACAGGAAATGCTTGTTCCCATTTCCCGATAGCGATCCTGGGAGCCAAAGTACTGTAAAACACGTTTTCATACATATTAGTGAATTCCAGAGGAACGGAGGCTCCGATTTGAATTCTGCCAACAGCATTCGATTAGTCGTGTCATTTTACATAGGAAATGCTTGTTCCCATTTCCCGATAGTGATCTTGGAAGCCAAACTACTGTAAAACACGTTTTCATACATATTAGTAAATTCGACAGGAACGGAGGTTCGGTTTTGAATTCTGCCGAATGCATTCGATTACTCGTGTCATTTTACGCAAGAAATGCTTTTTCCCATTTCCCGATAGTGATCCTGGAAGCCAAACTACTGTAAAACACGTTTTCATACATATTAGTAAATTCGACAGGAACGGAGGCTCGGATTTGAATTCTTCGGCAGCGTTCGATTACTCGTGTCATTTTACGCTGGAAATGCTTGTTCCCATTTCCCGATGGTGATCCTGGGAGCCAAAGTACTGTAAAACATGTTTTCATACATATTAGTGAATTCCAGAGGAACAGAGGCTCGGATTTTCATTCTGCCGGCAGCGGTCGATTACTCGTGTCATTTTACGCTGGAAATGCTTGTTCCCATTTCCCGATAGTGATCTTGGAAGCCAAACTACTGTAAAACACGTTTTCATACATATTAGTAAATTCGACAGGAACGGAGGTTCCGATTTGAATTCTGCCAACAGCATTCGATTAGTCGTGTCATTTTACATAGGAAATGCTTGTTCCCATTTCCCGATAGTGTTCCTGGAAGCCAAACTACTGTAAAACACGTTTTCATACATATTAGTGAATTCGACAGGAACGGCGGCTCCGATTTTCATTCTGCCGGCAGCGGTCGATTACTCGTGTCATTTTACATAGGAAATGCTTGTTCCCATTTCCCGATAGTGTTCCTGGAAGCCAAACTACTGTAAAACACGTTTTCATACATATTAGTGAATTCGACAGGAACGGCGGCTCCGATTTTCATTCTGCCGGCAGCGGTCGATTACTCGTGTCATTTTACACAGGAAATGCTTGTTCCCATTTCCCGATAGCGATCCTGGGAGCCAAAGTACTGTAAAACACGTTTTCATACATATTAGTGAATTCCAGAGGAACGGAGGCTCCGATTTGAATTCTGCCAACAGCATTCGATTAGTCGTGTCATTTTACATAGGAAATGCTTGTTCCCATTTCCCGATAGTGATCTTGGAAGCCAAACTACTGTAAAACACGTTTTCATACATATTAGTAAATTCGACAGGAACGGAGGTTCCGATTTGAATTCTGCCGAATGCATTCGATTACTCGTGTCATTTTACGCAAGAAATGCTTTTTCCCATTTCCCGATAGTGATCCTGGAAGCCAAACTACTGTAAAACACGTTTTCATACATATTAGTGAATTCCAGAGGAACGGAGGCTCGGATTTGAATTCTTCGGCAGCGTTCGATTACTCGTGTCATTTTACGCTGGAAATGCTTGTTCCCATTTCCCGATGGTGATCCTGGGAGCCAAAGTACTGTAAAACATGTTTTCATACATATTAGTGAATTCCAGAGGAACAGAGGCTCGGATTTTCATTCTGCCGGCAGCGGTCGATTACTCGTGTCATTTTACACAGGAAATACCTTGTTCCTATTTCCCGATAGCGATCCAGGGAGCCAAAATACTGTAAAACACGTTTTCGTACATATTAGTTAATTCCAGAGGAACGGAAGGTCCGATTTGAATTCTGCCGGCAGCGTTCGATTAGTCGTGTCATTTTACACAGGAAATGCTTGTTCCCATTTCCCGATAGCGATCCTGGGAGCCAAAGTACTGTACAACATGTTTTCATACATATTAGTGAATTCCAGAGGAACGGAGGCTCCGATTTGAATTCTGCCGACAGCATTCGATTAGTCGTGTTATTTTACGCAGGAAATGCTCGTTCCCATTTCCCGATAGTGATCCTGGAAGCCAAACTACTGTAAAACACGTTTTCATACATATTAGTGAATTCGACAGGAACGGAGGCTCCGATTTGAATTCTGCCGGCAGCGGTCGATTACTCGTGTCATTTTACGCTGGAAATGCTTGTTCCCATTTCCCGATAGTGATCTTGGAAGCCAAACTACTGCAAAACACGTTTTCATACATATTAGTGCATTCCAGAGGAACGGAGGTTCCGATTTGAATTCTGCCGACAGCATTCGATTACTCGTGTCATTTTACGCTGGAAATGCTTTTTCCCATTTCCCGATAGTGATCCTGGAAGCCAAACTACTGTAAAACACGTTTTCATACATATTAGTGAATTCCAGAGGAACGGAGGCTCGGATTTGAATTCTGCCGACAGCATTCGATTACTCGTGTCATTTTACGTAAGAAATCCTTGTTCCCATTTCCCGATAGCGATCCTGGGAGCCAAAATACTGTAAAACACGTTTTCATACATATTAGTGAATTCGACAGGAACGGAGGTTCCGATTTGAATTCTGCCGACAGCATTCGATTACTCGTGTCATTTTACGCTGGAAATGCTTTTTCCCATTTCCCGATAGTGATCCTGGAAGCCAAACTACTGTAAAACACGTTTTCATACATATTAGTGAATTCGACAGGAACGGCGGCTCCGATTTTCATTCTGCCGGCAGCGGTCGATTACTCGTGTCATTTTACACAGGAAATGCTTGTTCCCATTTCCCGATAGCGATCCTGGGAGCCAAAGTACTGTAAAACACGTTTTCATACATATTAGTGAATTCCAGAGGAACGGAGGCTCCGATTTGAATTCTGCCAACAGCATTCGATTAGTCGTGTCATTTTACATAGGAAATGCTTGTTCCCATTTCCCGATAGTGATCTTGGAAGCCAAACTACTGTAAAACATGTTTTCATACATATTAGTGAATTCCAGAGGAACGGAGGCTCGGATTTGAATTCTGCCGGCAGCGTTCGATTACTCGTGTCATTTTACGCTGGAAATGCTTGTTCCCATTTCCCGATAGTGATCTTGGAAGCCAAACTACTGTAAAACACGTTTTCATACATATTAGTAAATTCGACAGGAACGGAGGTTCCGATTTGAATTCTGCCGAATGCATTCGATTACTCGTGTCATTTTACGCAAGAAATGCTTTTTCCCATTTCCCGATAGTGATCCTGGAAGCCAAACTACTGTAAAACACGTTTTCATACATATTAGTGAATTCCAGAGGAACGGAGGCTCGGATTTGAATTCTTCGGCAGCGTTCGATTACTCGTGTTATTTTACGCTGGAAATGCTTGTTCCCATTTCCCGATGGTGATCCTGGGAGCCAAAGTACTGTAAAACATGTTTTCATACATATTAGTGAATTCCAGAGGAACAGAGGCTCGGATTTTCATTCTGCCGGCAGCGGTCGATTACTCGTGTCATTTTACACAGGAAATACCTTGTTCCTATTTCCCGATAGCGATCCAGGGAGCCAAAATACTGTAAAACACGTTTTCGTACATATTAGTTAATTCCAGAGGAACGGAAGGTCCGATTTGAATTCTGCCGGCAGCGTTCGATTAGTCGTGTCATTTTACGCAGGAAATGCTTGTTCCCATTTCCCGATAGCGATCCTGGGAGCCAAAGTACTGTAAAACATGTTTTCATACATATTAGTGAATTCCAGAGGAACGGAGGCTCCGATTTGAATTCTGCCGACAGCATTCGATTAGTCGTGTTATTTTACGCAGGAAATGCTTGTTCCCATTTCCCGATAGTGATCCTGGAAGCCAAACTACTGTAAAACACGTTTTCATACATATTAGTAAATTCGACAGGAACGGAGGTTCCGATATGAATTCTGCCGGCAGCGGTCGATTACTCGTGTCATTTTACACAAGAAATGCTTGTTCCCATTTCCCGATAGCGATCCTGGGAGCCAAAGTACTGTAAAACACGTTTTCATACATATTAGTGAATTCCAGAGGAACGGAGGCTCCGATTTGAATTCTGCCAACAGCATTCGATTAGTCGTGTCATTTTACATAGGAAATGCTTGTTCCCATTTCCCGATAGTGATCTTGGAAGCCAAACTACTGTAAAACATGTTTTCATACATATTAGTGAATTCCAGAGGAACGGAGGCTCGGATTTGAATTCTGCCGGCAGCGTTCGATTACTCGTGTCATTTTACGCTGGAAATGCTTGTTCCCATTTCCCGATAGTGATCTTGGAAGCCAAACTACTGTAAAACACGTTTTCATACATATTAGTAAATTCGAAAGGAACGGAGGTTCCGATTTGAATTCTGCCGAATGCATTCGATTACTCGTGTCATTTTACGCTGGAAATGCTTTTTCCCATTTCCCGATAGTGATCCTGGAAGCCAAACTACTGTAAAACACGTTTTCATACATATTAGTGAATTCGACAGGAACGGCGGCTCCGATTTGAAATCTGCCGACAGCATTCGATTAGTCGTGTTACTTTACGCAGGAAATACCTTGTTCCTATTTCCCGATAGCGATCCTGGGAGCCAAAATACTGTAAAACACGTTTTCATACATATTAGTGAATTCCAGAGGAACGGAGGCTCCGATTTGAATTCTGCCGACAGCATTCGATTAGTCGTGTTATTTTACGCAGGAAATGCTCGCTTCCATTTCCTGATAGCGATCCTGGGAGCCAAAATACTGTAAAACACGTTTTCATACATATTAGTGAATTCGACAGGAACGGAGGTTCCGATTTGAATTCTGCCGACAGCATTCGATTACTCGTGTCATTTTACGCTGGAAATGCTTTTTCCCATTTCCCGATAGTGATCCTGGAAGCCAAACTACTGTAAAACACGTTTTCATACATATTAGTGAATTCGACAGGAACGGAGGTTCCAATTTGAATTCTGCCGACAGCATTCGATTACTCATGTCATTTTACGTAAGAAATCCTTGTTCCCATTTCCCGATAGCGATGCTGAGAGCCAAAGTACTGTAAAACATGTTTTCATACATATTAGTGAATTCCAGAGGAACAGAGGCTCGGATTTTCATTCTGCCGGCAGCGGTCGATTACTCGTGTCATTTTACACAGGAAATACCTTGTTCCTATTTCCCGATAGCGATCCAGGGAGCCAAAATACTGTAAAACACGTTTTCGTACATATTAGTTAATTCCAGAGGAACGGAAGGTCCGATTTGAATTCTGCCGGCAGCGTTCGATTAGTCGTGTCATTTTACACAGGAAATGCTTGTTCCCATTTCCCGATAGCGATCCTGGGAGCCAAAGTACTGTAAAACACGTTTTCATACATATTAGTGAATTCCAGAGGAACGGAGGCTCCGATTTGAATTCTGCCAACAGCATTCGATTAGTCGTGTCATTTTACATAGGAAATGCTTGTTCCCATTTCCCGATAGTGATCTTGGAAGCCAAACTACTGTAAAACATGTTTTCATACATATTAGTGAATTCCAGAGGAACGGAGGCTCGGATTTGAATTCTGCCGACAGCATTCGATTACTCGTGTCATTTTACGCTGGAAATGCTTTTTCCCATTTCCCGATAGTGATCCTGGAAGCCAAACTACTGTAAAACACGTTTTCATACATATTAGTGAATTCCAGAGGAACAGAGGCTCCGATTTGAATTCTGCCGACAGCATTCGATTAGTCGTGTTATTTTACGCAGGAAATGCTCGCTCCCATTTCCTGATAGTGATCCTGGAAGCCAAACTACTGTAAAACATGTTTTCATACATATTAGTGAATTCCAGAGGAACAGAGGCTCGGATTTTCATTCTGCCGGCAGCGGTCGATTACTCGTGTCATTTTACACAGGAAATGCTTGTTCCCATTTCCCGATAGCGATCCTGGGAGCCAAAGTACTGTAAAACACGTTTTCATACATATTAGTGAATTCCAGAGGAACGGAGGCTCCGATTTGAATTCTGCCGACAGCATTCGATTAGTCGTGTTATTTTACGCAGGAAATGCTCGCTCCCATTTCCTGATAGTGATCCTGGAAGCCAAACTACTGTAAAACACGTTTCCATACATATTAGTGAATTCCAGAGGAACGGAGGCTCGGATTTGAATTCTGCCGGCAGCGTTCGATTACTCGTGTCATTTTCCGCTGGAAATGCTTGTTCCCATTTCCCGATAGTGATCCTGGAAGCCAAACTACTGTAAAACACGTTTTCATACATATTAGTGAATTCCAGAGGAACGGAGGCTCCGATTTGAATTCTGCCGACAGCATTCGATTAGTCGTGTTATTTTACGCAGGAAATGCTCGCTCCCATTTCCTGATAGTGATCCTGGAAGCCAAACTACTGTAAAACACGTTTTCATACATATTAGTGAATTCCAGAGGAACGGAGGCTCCGATTTGAATTCTACCGACAGCATTCGATTAGTCGTGTTATTTTACGCAGGAAATGCTCGCTCCCATTTCCTGATAGTGATCCTGGAAGCCAAACTACTGTAAAACACGTTTTCATACATATTAGTGAATTCCAGAGGAACGGAGGCTCCGATTTGAATTCTGCCGACAGCATTCGATTAGTCGTGTTATTTTACGCAGGAAATGCTCGCTCCCATTTCCTGATAGTGATCCTGGAAGCCAAACTACTGTAAAACACGTTTCCATACATATTAGTGAATTCCAGAGGAACGGAGGCTCGGATTTGAATTCTGCCGGCAGCGTTCGATTACTCGTGTCATTTTACGCTGGAAATGCTTGTTCCCATTTCCCGATAGTGATCCTGGAAGCCAAACTACTGTAAAACACGTTTTCATACATATTAGTGAATTCCAGAGGAACGGAGGCTCCGATTTGAATTCTGCCGACAGCATTCGATTAGTCGTGTTATTTTACGCAGGAAATGCTCGCTCCCATTTCCTGATAGTGATCCTGGAAGCCAAACTACTGTAAAACACGTTTTCATACATATTAGTGAATTCCAGAGGAACGGAGGCTCCGATTTGAATTCTGCCGACAGCATTCGATTAGTCGTGTTATTTTACGCAGGAAATGCTCGCTCCCATTTCCTGATAGTGATCCTGGAAGCCAAACTACTGTAAAACACGTTTTCATACATATTAGTGAATTCCAGAGGAACGGAGGCTCCGATTTGAATTCTGCCGACAGCGTTCGATTAGTCGTGTTATTTTACGCAGGAAATGCTCGCTCCCATTTCCTGATAGTGATCCTGGAAGCCAAACTACTGTAAAACACGTTTCCATACATATTAGTGAATTCCAGAGGAACGGCGGATCGGATTTGAATTCTGCCGGCAGCGCTCGATTACTCGTGTCATTTTACGCTGGAAATGCTTGTTCCCATTTCCCGATAGTGATCCTGGAAGCCAAACTACTGTAAAACACGTTTTCATACATATTAGTAAATTCGACAGGAACGGAGGTTCCGATTTGAATTCTGCCGACAGCATTCGATTACTCGTGTCATTTTACGCTGGAAATGCTTTTTCCCATTTCCCGATAGTGATCCTGGAAGCCAAACTACTGTCAAACATGTTTTCATACATATTAGTGAATTCCAGAGGAACAGAGGCTCGGATTTTCATTCTGCCGGCAGCGGTCGATTACTCGTGTCATTTTACACAGGAAATGCTTGTTCCCATTTCCCGATAGCGATCCTGGGAGCCAAAGTACTGTAAAACACGTTTTCATACATATTAGTAAATTCCAGAGGAACGGAGGCTCGGATTTGAATTCTGCCGACAGCATTCGATTACTCGTGTCATTTTACGCTGGAAATGCTTTTTCCCATTTCCCGATAGTGATCCTGGAAGCCAAACTACTGTCAAACACGTTTTCATACATATTAGTGAATTCCAGAGGAACGGAGGCTCGGATTTGAATTCTGCGGCAGCGTTCGATTACTCGTGTCATTTTACGCTGGAAATGCTTGTTCCCATTTCCCGATGGTGATCCTGGGAGCCAAAGTACTGTAAAACATGTTTTCATACATATTAGTGAATTCCAGAGGAACAGAGGCTCGGATTTTCATTCTGCCGGCAGCGGTCGATTACTCGTGTCATTTTACACAGGAAATGCTTGTTCCCATTTCCCGATAGCGATCCTGGGAGCCAAAGTACTGTAAAACACGTTTTCATACATATTAGTGAATTCCAGAGGAACGGAGGCTCGGATTTGAATTCTGCCGACAGCATTCGATTACTCGTGTCATTTTACGTAAGAAATCCTTGTTCCCATTTCCCGATAGCGATCCTGGGAGCCAAAATACTGTAAAACACGTTTTCATACATATTAGTGAATTCGACAGGAACGGAGGTTCCGATTTGAATTCTGCCGACAGCATTCGATTACTCGTGTCATTTTACGCTGGAAATGCTTTTTCCCATTTCCCGATAGTGATCCTGGAAGCCAAACTACTGTAAAACACGTTTTCATACATATTAGTGAATTCGACAGGAACGGCGGCTCCGATTTGAAATCTGCCGACAGCATTCGATTAGTCGTGTTACTTTACGCAGGAAATACCTTGTTCCTATTTCCCGATAGCGATCCTGGGAGCCAAAATACTGTAAAACACGTTTTCATACATATTAGTGAATTCCAGAGGAACGGAGGCTCCGATTTGAATTCTGCCGACAGCATTCGATTAGTCGTGTTATTTTACGCAGGAAATGCTCGCTTCCATTTCCTGATAGCGATCCTGGGAGCCAAAATACTGTAAAACACGTTTTCATACATATTAGTGAATTCGACAGGAACGGAGGTTCCGATTTGAATTCTGCCGACAGCATTCGATTACTCGTGTCATTTTACGCTGGAAATGCTTTTTCCCATTTCCCGATAGTGATCCTGGAAGCCAAACTACTGTAAAACACGTTTTCATACATATTAGTGAATTCGACAGGAACGGAGGTTCCAATTTGAATTCTGCCGACAGCATTCGATTACTCATGTCATTTTACGTAAGAAATCCTTGTTCCCATTTCCCGATAGCGATGCTGAGAGCCAAAGTACTGTAAAACATGTTTTCATACATATTAGTGAATTCCAGAGGAACGGAGGCTCCGATTTGAATTCTGCCGACAGCATTCGATTAGTCGTGTTATTTTACGCAGGAAATGCTCGCTCCCATTTCCTGATAGTGATCCTGGAAGCCAAACTACTGTAAAACACGTTTCCATACATATTAGTGAATTCCAGAGGAACGGAGGCTCGGATTTGAATTCTGCCGGCAGCGTTCGATTACTCGTGTCATTTTACGCTGGAAATGCTTGTTCCCATTTCCCGATAGTGATCCTGGAAGCCAAACTACTGTAAAACACGTTTTCATACATATTAGTGAATTCCAGAGGAACGGAGGCTCCGATTTGAATTCTGCCGACAGCATTCGATTAGTCGTGTTATTTTACGCAGGAAATGCTCGCTCCCATTTCCTGATAGTGATCCTGGAAGCCAAACTACTGTAAAACACGTTTTCATACATATTAGTGAATTCCAGAGGAACGGAGGCTCCGATTTGAATTCTGCCGACAGCATTCGATTAGTCGTGTTATTTTACGCAGGAAATGCTCGCTCCCATTTCCTGATAGTGATCCTGGAAGCCAAACTACTGTAAAACACGTTTTCATACATATTAGTGAATTCGACAGGAACGGCGGCTCCGATTTTCATTCTGCCGGCAGCGGTCGATTACTCGTGTCATTTTACACAGGAAATGCTTGTTCCCATTTCCCGATAGTGATCTTGGAAGCCAAACTACTGTAAAACATGTTTTCATACATATTAGTGAATTCCAGAGGAACGGAGGCTCGGATTTGAATTCTGCCGGCAGCGGTCGATTACTCGTGTCATTTTACACAGGAAATGCTTGTTCCCATTTCCCGATAGCGATCCTGGGAGCCAAAGTACTGTAAAACACGTTTTCATACATATTAGTGAATTCCAGAGGAACGGAGGCTCCGATTTGAATTCTGCCGGCAGCGGTCGATTACTCGTGTCATTTTACACAGGAAATACCTTGTTCCCATTTCCCGATAGTGATCCTGGAAGCCAAACTACTGTAAAACACGTTTCCATACATATTAGTGAATTCCAGAAGAACGGAGGTTCCGATTTGAATTCTGCCGACAGCATTCGATTACTCGTGTCATTTTACGCTGGAAATGCTTTTTCCCATTTCCCGATAGTGATCCTGGAAGCCAAACTACTGTAAAACACGTTTTCATACATATTAGTGAATTCCAGAGGAACGGAGGCTCGGATTTGAATTCAGCCGACAGCATTCGATTACTCGTGTCATTTTACGTAAGAAATCCTTGTTCCCATTTCCCGATAGCGACCCTGGGAGCCAAAATACGGTAAAACACGTTTTCATACATATTAGTGAATTCGACAGGAACGGAGGTTCCGATTTGAATTCTGCCGACAGCATTCGATTACTCGTGTCATTTTACGCTGGAAATACTTTTTCCCATTTCCCGATAGTGATCCTGGAAGCCAAACTACTGTAAAACACGTTTTCATACATATTAGTGAATTCGACAGGAACGGAGGTTCCGATTTGAATTCTGCCGACAGCATTCGATTACTCATGTCATTTTACGTAAGAAATCCTTGTTCCCATTTCCCGATAGCGATGCTGAGAGCCAAAGTACTGTAAAACATGTTTTCATACATATTAGTGAATTCCAGAGGAACAGAGGCTCGGATTTTCATTCTGCCGGCAGCGGTCGATTACTCGTGTCATTTTACACAGGAAATACCTTGTTCCCATTTCCCGATAGCGATCCTGGGAGCCAAAATACTGTAAAACACGTTTTCATACATATTAGTGAATTCGACAGGAACGGAGGTTCCGATTTGAATTCTGCCGACAGCATTCGATTACTCGTGTCATTTTACGCTGGAAATGCTTTTTCCCATTTCCCGATAGTGATCCTGGAAGCCAAACTACTGTAAAACACGTTTTCATACATATTAGTGAATTCGGCAGGAACGGCGGCTCCGATTTTCATTCTGCCGGCAGCGGTCGATTACTCGTGTCATTTTACACAGGAAATGCTTGTTCCCATTTCCCGATAGCGATCCTGGGAGCCAAAGTACTGTAAAACACGTTTTCATACATATTAGTGAATTCCAGAGGAACGGAGGCTCCGATTTGAATTCTGCCAACAGCATTCGATTAGTCGTGTCATTTTACATAGGAAATGCTTGTTCCCATTTCCCGATAGTGATCTTGGAAGCCAAACTACTGTAAAACATGTTTTCATACATATTAGTGAATTCCAGAGGAACGGAGGCTCGGATTTGAATTCTGCCGGCAGCGTTCGATTACTCGTGTCATTTTACGCTGGAAATGCTTGTTCCCATTTCCCGATAGTGATCTTGGAAGCCAAACTACTGTAAAACACGTTTTCATACATATTAGTAAATTCGACAGGAACGGAGGTTCCGATTTGAATTCTGCCGAATGCATTCGATTACTCGTGTCATTTTACGCAAGAAATGCTTTTTCCCATTTCCCGATAGTGATCCTGGAAGCCAAACTACTGTAAAACACGTTTTCATACATATTAGTGAATTCCAGAGGAACGGAGGCTCGGATTTGAATTCTTCGGCAGCGTTCGATTACTCGTGTTATTTTACGCTGGAAATGCTTGTTCCCATTTCCCGATGGTGATCCTGGGAGCCAAAGTACTGTAAAACATGTTTTCATACATATTAGTGAATTCCAGAGGAACAGAGGCTCGGATTTTCATTCTGCCGGCAGCGGTCGATTACTCGTGTCATTTTACACAGGAAATACCTTGTTCCTATTTCCCGATAGCGATCCAGGGAGCCAAAATACTGTAAAACACGTTTTCGTACATATTAGTTAATTCCAGAGGAACGGAAGGTCCGATTTGAATTCTGCCGGCAGCGTTCGATTAGTCGTGTCATTTTACACAGGAAATGCTTGTTCCCATTTCCCGATAGCGATCCTGGGAGCCAAAGTACTGTAAAACATGTTTTCATACATATTAGTGAATTCCAGAGGAACGGAGGCTCCGATTTGAATTCTGCCGACAGCATTCGATTAGTCGTGTTATTTTACGCAGGAAATGCTTGTTCCCATTTCCCGATAGTGATCCTGGAAGCCAAACTACTGTAAAACACGTTTTCATACATATTAGTAAATTCGACAGGAACGGAGGTTCCGATATGAATTCTGCCGGCAGCGGTCGATTACTCGTGTCATTTTACACAAGAAATGCTTGTTCCCATTTCCCGATAGCGATCCTGGGAGCCAAAGTACTGTAAAACACGTTTTCATACATATTAGTGAATTCCAGAGGAACGGAGGCTCCGATTTGAATTCTGCCAACAGCATTCGATTAGTCGTGTCATTTTACATAGGAAATGCTTGTTCCCATTTCCCGATAGTGATCTTGGAAGCCAAACTACTGTAAAACATGTTTTCATACATATTAGTGAATTCCAGAGGAACGGAGGCTCGGATTTGAATTCTGCCGGCAGCGTTCGATTACTCGTGTCATTTTACGCTGGAAATGCTTGTTCCCATTTCCCGATAGTGATCTTGGAAGCCAAACTACTGTAAAACACGTTTTCATACATATTAGTAAATTCGACAGGAACGGAGGTTCCGATTTGAATTCTGCCGAATGCATTCGATTACTCGTGTCATTTTACGCTGGAAATGCTTTTTCCCATTTCCCGATAGTGATCCTGGAAGCCAAACTACTGTAAAACACGTTTTCATACATATTAGTGAATTCGACAGGAACGGCGGCTCCGATTTGAAATCTGCCGACAGCATTCGATTAGTCGTGTTACTTTACGCAGGAAATACCTTGTTCCTATTTCCCGATAGCGATCCTGGGAGCCAAAATACTGTAAAACACGTTTTCATACATATTAGTGAATTCCAGAGGAACGGAGGCTCCGATTTGAATTCTGCCGACAGCATTCGATTAGTCGTGTTATTTTACGCAGGAAATGCTCGCTTCCATTTCCTGATAGCGATCCTGGGAGCCAAAATACTGTAAAACACGTTTTCATACATATTAGTGAATTCGACAGGAACGGAGGTTCCGATTTGAATTCTGCCGACAGCATTCGATTACTCGTGTCATTTTACGCTGGAAATGCTTTTTCCCATTTCCCGATAGTGATCCTGGAAGCCAAACTACTGTAAAACACGTTTTCATACATATTAGTGAATTCGACAGGAACGGAGGTTCCAATTTGAATCCTGCCGACAGCATTCGATTACTCATGTCATTTTACGTAAGAAATCCTTGTTCCCATTTCCCGATAGCGATGCTGAGAGCCAAAGTACTGTAAAACATGTTTTCATACATATTAGTGAATTCCAGAGGAACAGAGGCTCGGATTTTCATTCTGCCGGCAGCGGTCGATTACTCGTGTCATTTTACACAGGAAATACCTTGTTCCTATTTCCCGATAGCGATCCAGGGAGCCAAAATACTGTAAAACACGTTTTCATACATATTAGTGAATTCCAGAGGAACGGAGGCTCCGATTTGAATTCTGCCGACAGCATTCGATTAGTCGTGTTATTTTACGCAGGAAATGCTCGCTCCCATTTCCTGATAGTGATCCTGTAAGCCAAACTACTGTAAAACACGTTTTCATACATATTAGTGAATTCCAGAGGAACGGAGGCTCCGATTTGAATTCTGCCGACAGCATTCGATTAGTCGTGTTATTTTACGCAGGAAATGCTCGCTCCCATTTCCTGATAGTGATCCTGGAAGCCAAACTACTGTAAAACACGTTTCCATACATATTAGTGAATTCCAGAGGAACGGAGGCTCGGATTTGAATTCTGCCGGCAGCGTTCGATTACTCGTGTCATTTTACGCTGGAAATGCTTGTTCCCATTTCCCGATAGTGATCCTGGAAGCCAAACTACTGTAAAACACGTTTTCATACATATTAGTGAATTCCAGAGGAACGGAGGCTCCGATTTGAATTCTGCCGACAGCATTCGATTAGTCGTGTTATTTTACGCAGGAAATGCTCGCTCCCATTTCCTGATAGTGATCCTGGAAGCCAAACTACTGTAAAACACGTTTTCATACATATTAGTGAATTCCAGAGGAACGGAGGCTCCGATTTGAATTCTGCCGACAGCATTCGATTAGTCGTGTTATTTTACGCAGGAAATGCTCGCTCCCATTTCCTGATAGTGATCCTGGAAGCCAAACTACTGTAAAACACGTTTTCATACATATTAGTGAATTCCAGAGGAACGGAGGCTCCGATTTGAATTCTGCCGACAGCATTCGATTAGTCGTGTTATTTTACGCAGGAAATGCTCGCTCCCATTTCCTGATAGTGATCCTGGAAGCCAAACTACTGTAAAACACGTTTCCATACATATTAGTGAATTCCAGAGGAACGGCGGATCGGATTTGAATTCTGCCGGCAGCGCTCGATTACTCGTGTCATTTTACGCTGGAAATGCTTGTTCCCATTTCCCGATAGTGATCCTGGAAGCCAAACTACTGTAAAACACGTTTTCATACATATTAGTAAATTCGACAGGAACGGAGGTTCCGATTTGAATTCTGCCGACAGCATTCGATTACTCGTGTCATTTTACGCTGGAAATGCTTTTTCCCATTTCCCGATAGTGATCCTGGAAGCCAAACTACTGTCAAACATGTTTTCATACATATTAGTGAATTCCAGAGGAACAGAGGCTCGGATTTTCATTCTGCCGGCAGCGGTCGATTACTCGTGTCATTTTACACAGGAAATGCTTGTTCCCATTTCCCGATAGCGATCCTGGGAGCCAAAGTACTGTAAAACACGTTTTCATACATATTAGTAAATTCCAGAGGAACGGAGGCTCGGATTTGAATTCTGCCGACAGCATTCGATTACTCGTGTCATTTTACGCTGGAAATGCTTTTTCCCATTTCCCGATAGTGATCCTGGAAGCCAAACTACTGTCAAACACGTTTTCATACATATTAGTGAATTCCAGAGGAACGGAGGCTCGGATTTGAATTCTGCGGCAGCGTTCGATTACTCGTGTCATTTTACGCTGGAAATGCTTGTTCCCATTTCCCGATGGTGATCCTGGGAGCCAAAGTACTGTAAAACATGTTTTCATACATATTAGTGAATTCCAGAGGAACAGAGGCTCGGATTTTCATTCTGCCGGCAGCGGTCGATTACTCGTGTCATTTTACACAGGAAATGCTTGTTCCCATTTCCCGATAGCGATCCTGGGAGCCAAAGTACTGTAAAACACGTTTTCATACATATTAGTGAATTCGAGAGGAACGGAGGCTCGGATTTGAATTCTGCCGACAGCATTCGATTACTCGTGTCATTTTACGTAAGAAATCCTTGTTCCCATTTCCCGATAGCGATCCTGGGAGCCAAAATACTGTAAAACACGTTTTCATACATATTAGTGAATTCGACAGGAACGGAGGTTCCGATTTGAATTCTGCCGACAGCATTCGATTACTCGTGTCATTTTACGCTGGAAATGCTTTTTCCCATTTCCCGATAGTGATCCTGGAAGCCAAACTACTGTAAAACACGTTTTCATACATATTAGTGAATTCGACAGGAACGGCGGCTCCGATTTGAAATCTGCCGACAGCATTCGATTAGTCGTGTTACTTTACGCAGGAAATACCTTGTTCCTATTTCCCGATAGCGATCCTGGGAGCCAAAATACTGTAAAACACGTTTTCATACATATTAGTGAATTCCAGAGGAACGGAGGCTCGGATTTTCATTCTGCCGGCAGCGGTCGATTACTCGTGTCATTTTACACAGGAAATTCTCGCTCCCATTTCCTGATAGTGATCCTGGAAGCCAAACTACTGTAAAACACGTTTTCATACATATTAGTGAATTCGACAGGAACGGCGGCTCCGATTTTCATTCTGCCGGCAGCGGTCGATTACTCGTGTCATTTTACACAGGAAATGCTTGTTCCCATTTCCCGATAGTGATCTTGGAAGCCAAACTACTGTAAAACATGTTTTCATACATATTAGTGAATTCCAGAGGAACGGAGGCTCGGATTTGAATTCTGCCGGCAGCGGTCGATTACTCGTGTCATTTTACACAGGAAATGCTTGTTCCCATTTCCCGATAGCGATCCTGGGAGCCAAAGTACTGTAAAACACGTTTTCATACATATTAGTGAATTCCAGAGGAACGGAGGCTCCGATTTGAATTCTGCCGACAGCGGTCGATTAGTCGTGTTATTTTACGCAGGAAATGCTCGCTCCCATTTCCTGATAGTGATCCTGGAAGCCAAACTACTGTAAAACACGTTTCCATACATATTAGTGAATTCCAGAGGAACGGAGGCTCGGATTTGAATTCTGCCGGCAGCGTTCGATTACTCGTGTCATTTTACGCTGGAAATGCTTGTTCCCATTTCCCGATAGTGATCCTGGAAGCCAAACTACTGTAAAACACGTTTTCATACATATTAGTGAATTCCAGAGGAACGGAGGCTCCGATTTGAATTCTGCCGACAGCATTCGATTAGTCGTGTTATTTTACGCAGGAAATGCTCGCTCCCATTTCCTGATAGTGATCCTGGAAGCCAAACTACTGTAAAACACGTTTTCATACATATTAGTGAATTCCAGAGGAACGGAGGCTCCGATTTGAATTCTGCCGACAGCATTCGATTAGTCGTGTTATTTTACGCAGGAAATGCTCGCTCCCATTTCCTGATAGTGATCCTGGAAGCCAAACTACTGTAAAACACGTTTTCATACATATTAGTGAATTCCAGAGGAACGGAGGCTCCGATTTGAATTCTGCCGACAGCATTCGATTAGTCGTGTTATTTTACGCAGGAAATGCTCGCTCCCATTTCCTGATAGTGATCCTGGAAGCCAAACTACTGTAAAACACGTTTCCATACATATTAGTGAATTCCAGAGGAACGGCGGATCGGATTTGAATTCTGCCGGCAGCGCTCGATTACTCGTGTCATTTTACGCTGGAAATGCTTGTTCCCATTTCCCGATAGTGATCCTGGAAGCCAAACTACTGTAAAACACGTTTTCATACATATTAGTAAATTCGACAGGAACGGAGGTTCCGATTTGAATTCTGCCGACAGCATTCGATTACTCGTGTCATTTTACGCTGGAAATGCTTTTTCCCATTTCCCGATAGTGATCCTGGAAGCCAAACTACTGTCAAACATGTTTTCATACATATTAGTGAATTCCAGAGGAACAGAGGCTCGGATTTTCATTCTGCCGGCAGCGGTCGATTACTCGTGTCATTTTACACAGGAAATGCTTGTTCCCATTTCCCGATAGCGATCCTGGGAGCCAAAGTACTGTAAAACACGTTTTCATACATATTAGTAAATTCCAGAGGAACGGAGGCTCGGATTTGAATTCTGCCGACAGCATTCGATTACTCGTGTCATTTTACGCTGGAAATGCTTTTTCCCATTTCCCGATAGTGATCCTGGAAGCCAAACTACTGTCAAACACGTTTTCATACATATTAGTGAATTCCAGAGGAACGGAGGCTCGGATTTGAATTCTGCGGCAGCGTTCGATTACTCGTGTCATTTTACGCTGGAAATGCTTGTTCCCATTTCCCGATGGTGATCCTGGGAGCCAAAGTACTGTAAAACATGTTTTCATACATATTAGTGAATTCCAGAGGAACAGAGGCTCGGATTTTCATTCTGCCGGCAGCGGTCGATTACTCGTGTCATTTTACACAGGAAATGCTTGTTCCCATTTCCCGATAGCGATCCTGGGAGCCAAAGTACTGTAAAACACGTTTTCATACATATTAGTGAATTCCAGAGGAACGGAGGCTCGGATTTGAATTCTGCCGACAGCATTCGATTACTCGTGTCATTTTACGTAAGAAATCCTTGTTCCCATTTCCCGATAGCGATCCTGGGAGCCAAAATACTGTAAAACACGTTTTCATACATATTAGTGAATTCGACAGGAACGGAGGTTCCGATTTGAATTCTGCCGACAGCATTCGATTACTCGTGTCATTTTACGCTGGAAATGCTTTTTCCCATTTCCCGATAGTGATCCTGGAAGCCAAACTACTGTAAAACACGTTTTCATACATATTAGTGAATTCGACAGGAACGGCGGCTCCGATTTGAAATCTGCCGACAGCATTCGATTAGTCGTGTTACTTTACGCAGGAAATACCTTGTTCCTATTTCCCGATAGCGATCCTGGGAGCCAAAATACTGTAAAACACGTTTTCATACATATTAGTGAATTCCAGAGGAACGGAGGCTCGGATTTTCATTCTGCCGGCAGCGGTCGATTACTCGTGTCATTTTACACAGGAAATTCTCGCTCCCATTTCCTGATAGTGATCCTGGAAGCCAAACTACTGTAAAACACGTTTTCATACATATTAGTGAATTCGACAGGAACGGCGGCTCCGATTTTCATTCTGCCGGCAGCGGTCGATTACTCGTGTCATTTTACACAGGAAATGCTTGTTCCCATTTCCCGATAGTGATCTTGGAAGCCAAACTACTGTAAAACATGTTTTCATACATATTAGTGAATTCCAGAGGAACGGAGGCTCGGATTTGAATTCTGCCGGCAGCGGTCGATTACTCGTGTCATTTTACACAGGAAATGCTTGTTCCCATTTCCCGATAGCGATCCTGGGAGCCAAAGTACTGTAAAACACGTTTTCATACATATTAGTGAATTCCAGAGGAACGGAGGCTCCGATTTGAATTCTGCCGGCAGCGGTCGATTACTCGTGTTATTTTACGCAGGAAATGCTCGCTCCCATTTCCTGATAGTGATCCTGGAAGCCAAACTACTGTAAAACACGTTTCCATACATATTAGTGAATTCCAGAAGAACGGAGGCTCGGATTTGAATTCTGCCGGCAGCGTTCGATTACTCGTGTCATTTTACGCTGGAAATGCTTGTTCCCATTTCCCGATAGTGATCCTGGAAGCCAAACTACTGTAAAACACGTTTTAATACATATTAGTAAATTCCAGAGGAACGGAGGCTCGGATTTGAATTCTGCCGGCAGCGTTCGATTACTCGTGTCATTTTACGCAGGAAATGCTCGCTCCCATTTCCTGATAGTGATCCTGGAAGCCAAACTACTGTAAAACACGTTTTCATACATATTAGTGAATTCGACAGGAACGGCGGCTCCGATTTTCATTCTGCCGGCAGCGGTCGATTACTCGTGTCATTTTACACAGGAAATACCTTGTTCCCATTTCCCGATAGTGATCCTGGAAGCCAAACTACTGTAAAACACGTTTCCATACATATTAGTGAATTCCAGAAGAACGGAGGTTCCGATTTGAATTCTGCCGACAGCATTCGATTACTCGTGTCATTTTACGCTGGAAATGCTTTTTCCCATTTCCCGATAGTGATCCTGGAAGCCAAACTACTGTAAAACACGTTTTCATACATATTAGTGAATTCCAGAGGAACGGAGGCTCGGATTTGAATTCAGCCGACAGCATTCGATTACTCGTGTCATTTTACGTAAGAAATCCTTGTTCCCATTTCCCGATAGCGATCCTGGGAGCCAAAATACGGTAAAACACGTTTTCATACATATTAGTGAATTCGACAGGAACGGAGGTTCCGATTTGAATTCTGCCGACAGCATTCGATTACTCGTGTCATTTTACGCTGGAAATACTTTTTCCCATTTCCCGATAGTGATCCTGGAAGCCAAACTACTGTAAAACACGTTTTCATACATATTAGTGAATTCGACAGGAACGGAGGTTCCGATTTGAATTCTGCCGACAGCATTCGATTACTCATGTCATTTTACGTAAGAAATCCTTGTTCCCATTTCCCGATAGCGATGCTGAGAGCCAAAGTACTGTAAAACATGTTTTCATACATATTAGTGAATTCCAGAGGAACAGAGGCTCGGATTTTCATTCTGCCGGCAGCGGTCGATTACTCGTGTCATTTTACACAGGAAATACCTTGTTCCTATTTCCCGATAGCGATCCTGGGATCCAAAATACTGTAAAACACGTTTTCGTACATATTAGTGAATTCCAGAGGAACGGAAGGTCCGATTTGAATTCTGCCGGCAGCGTTCGATTACTCGTGTCATTTTACGCAGGAAATGCTTGTTCCCATTTCCCGATAGTGATCCTGGAAGCCAAACTACTGTAAAACACGTTTTCATACATATTAGTGAATTCGACAGGAACGGAGGTTCCGATTTGAATTCTGCCGACAGCATTCGATTACTCATGTCATTTTACGTAAGAAATCCTTGTTCCCATTTCCCGATAGCGATGCTGAGAGCCAAAGTACTGTAAAACATGTTTTCATACATATTAGTGAATTCCAGAGGAACGGAGGCTCGGATTTGAATTCTGCCGGCAGCGTTCGATTACTCGTGTCATTTTACGCTGGAAATGCTTGTTCCCATTTCCCGATAGTGATCTTGGAAGCCAAACTACTGCAAAACACGTTTTCATACATATTAGTGCATTCCAGAGGAACGGAGGTTCCGATTTGAATTCTGCCGACAGCATTCGATTACTCGTGTCATTTTACGCTGGAAATGCTTTTTCCCATTTCCCGATAGTGATCCTGGAAGCCAAACTACTGTAAAACACGTTTTCATACATATTAGTGAATTCCAGAGGAACGGAGGCTCGGATTTGAATTCTGCCGACAGCATTCGATTACTCGTGTCATTTTACGTAAGAAATCCTTGTTCCCATTTCCCGATAGCGATCCTGGGAGCCAAAATACTGTAAAACACGTTTTCATACATATTAGTGAATTCGACAGGAACGGAGGTTCCGATTTGAATTCTGCCGACAGCATTCGATTACTCGTGTCATTTTACGCTGGAAATGCTTTTTCCCATTTCCCGATAGTGATCCTGGAAGCCAAACTACTGTAAAACACGTTTTCATACATATTAGTGAATTCGACAGGAACGGCGGCTCCGATTTTCATTCTGCCGGCAGCGGTCGATTACTCGTGTCATTTTACACAGGAAATGCTTGTTCCCATTTCCCGATAGCGATCCTGGGAGCCAAAGTACTGTAAAACACGTTTTCATACATATTAGTGAATTCCAGAGGAACGGAGGCTCCGATTTGAATTCTGCCAACAGCATTCGATTAGTCGTGTCATTTTACATAGGAAATGCTTGTTCCCATTTCCCGATAGTGTTCCTGGAAGCCAAACTACTGTAAAACACGTTTTCATACATATTAGTGAATTCGACAGGAACGGCGGCTCCGATTTTCATTCTGCCGGCAGCGGTCGATTACTCGTGTCATTTTACACAGGAAATGCTTGTTCCCATTTCCCGATAGCGATCCTGGGAGCCAAAGTACTGTAAAACACGTTTTCATACATATTAGTGAATTCCAGAGGAACGGAGGCTCCGATTTGAATTCTGCCAACAGCATTCGATTAGTCGTGTCATTTTACATAGGAAATGCTTGTTCCCATTTCCCGATAGTGATCTTGGAAGCCAAACTACTGTAAAACACGTTTTCATACATATTAGTGAATTCCAGAGGAACGGAGGCTCGGATTTGAATTCTTCGGCAGCGTTCGATTACTCGTGTCATTTTACGCTGGAAATGCTTGTTCCCATTTCCCGATGGTGATCCTGGGAGCCAAAGTACTGTAAAACATGTTTTCATACATATTAGTGAATTCCAGAGGAACGGAGGCTCGGATTTGAATTCTGCCGACAGCATTCGATTACTCGTGTCATTTTACGTAAGAAATCCTTGTTCCCATTTCCCGATAGCGATCCTGGGAGCCAAAATACTGTAAAACACGTTTTCATACATATTAGTGAATTCGACAGGAACGGAGGTTCCGATTTGAATTCTGCCGACAGCATTCGATTACTCGTGTTATTTTACGCAGGAAATGCTTGTTCCCATTTCCCGATAGTGATCCTGGAAGCCAAACTACTGTAAAACACGTTTTCATACATATTAGTAAATTCGACAGGAACGGAGGTTCCGATTTGAATTCTGCCGACAGCATTCGATTACTCGTGTCATTTTACATAGGAAATGCTTGTTCCCATTTCCCGATAGTGATCCTGGAAGCCAAACTACTGTAAAACACGTTTTCATACATATTAGTGAATTCCAGAGGAACGGAGGCTCGGATTTGAATTCTGCCGACAGCATTCGATTACTCGTGTCATTTTACGTAAGAAATCCTTGTTCCCATTTCCCGATAGCGATCCTGGGAGCCAAAATACTGTAAAACACGTTTTCATACATATTAGTGAATTCGACAGGAACGGAGGTTCCGATTTGAATTCTGCCGACAGCATTCGATTACTCGTGTCATTTTACGCTGGAAATGCTTTTTCCCATTTCCCGATAGTGATCCTGGAAGCCGAACTACTGTAAAACACGTTTTCATACATATTAGTGAATTCGACAGGAACGGAGGTTCCGATTTGAATTCTGCCGACAGCATTCGATTACTCATGTCATTTTACGTAAGAAATCCTTGTTCCCATTTCCCGATAGCGATGCTGAGAGCCAAAGTACTGTAAAACATGTTTTCATACATATTAGTGAATTCCAGAGGAACAGAGGCTCGGATTTTCATTCTGCCGGCAGCGGTCGATTACTCGTGTCATTTTACACAGGAAATACCTTGTTCCTATTTCCCGATAGCGATCCTGGGATCCAAAATACTGTAAAACACGTTTTCGTACATATTAGTGAATTCCAGAGGAACGGAGGCTCCGATTTGAATTCTGCCGGCAGCGGTCGATTACTCGTGTCATTTTACACAGGAAATACCTTGTTCCTATTTCCCGATAGCGATCCAGGGAGCCAAAATACTGTAAAACACGTTTTCGTACATATTAGTTAATTCCAGAGGAACGGAAGGTCCGATTTGAATTCTGCCGGCAGCGTTCGATTACTCGTGTCATTTTACACTGGAAATGCTTGTTCCTATTTCCCGATAGTGATCCTGGAAGCCAAACTACTGTAAAACACGTTTTCATACATATTAGTGAATTCCAGAGGAACGGAGGCTCGGATTTGAATTCTGCCGACAGCATTCGATTACTCGTGTCATTTTACGTAAGAAATCCTTGTTCCCATTTCCCGATAGCGATCCTGGGAGCCAAACTACTGTAAAACACGTTTTCATACATATTAGTGAATTCCAGAGGAACGGAGGCTCGGATTTGAATTCTGCCGGCAGCGTTCGATTACTCGTGTCATTTTACGCTGGAAATGCTTGTTCCCATTTCCCGATAGTGATCTTGGAAGCCAAACTACTGCAAAACACGTTTTCATACATATTAGTGCATTCCAGAGGAACGGAGGTTCCGATTTGAATTCTGCCGACAGCATTCGATTACTCGTGTCATTTTACGTAAGAAATCCTTGTTCCCATTTCCCGATAGTGATCCTGGGAGCCAAAATACTGTAAAACACGTTTTCGTACATATTAGTTAATTCCAGAGGAACGGAAGGTCCGATTTGAATTCTGCCGGCAGCGTTCGATTAGTCGTGTCATTTTACACAGGAAATGCTTGTTCCCATTTCCCGATAGTGATCCTGGAAGCCAAACTACTGTAAAACACGTTTTCATACATATTAGTGAATTCGACAGGAACGGCGGCTCCGATTTGAAATCTGCCGACAGCATTCGATTAGTCGTGTTACTTTACGCAGGAAATACCTTGTTCCTATTTCCCGATAGCGATCCTGGGAGCCAAAATACTGTAAAACACGTTTTCATACATATTAGTGAATTCCAGAGGAACGGAGGCTCCGATTTGAATTCTGCCGGCAGCGGTCGATTACTCGTGTCATTTTACACAGGAAATACCTTGTTCCTATTTCCCGATAGCGATCCAGGGAGCCAAAATACTGTAAAACACGTTTTCATACATATTAGTGAATTCCAGAGGAACAGAGGCTCGGATTTTCATTCTGCCGGCAGCGGTCGATTACTCGTGTCATTTTACACAGGAAATATCTTGTTCCTATTTCCCGATAGCGATCCTGGGAGCCAAAATACTGTAAAACACGTTTTCGTACATATTAGTTAATTCCAGAGGAACGGAAGGTCCGATTTGAATTCTGCCGGCAGCGTTCGATTAGTCGTGTCATTTTACACAGGAAATGCTTGTTCCCATTTCCCGATAGCGATCCTGGGAGCCAAAGTACTGTAAAACACGTTTTCATACATATTAGTGAATTCCAGAGGAACAGAGGCTCCGATTTGAATTCTGCCGACAGCATTCGATTACTCGTGTCATTTTACGTAAGAAATCCTTGTTCCCATTTCCCGATAGCGATGCTGAGAGCCAAAGTACTGTAAAACATGTTTTCATACATATTAGTGAATTCCAGAGGAACAGAGGCTCGGATTTTCATTCTGCCGGCAGCGGTCGATTACTCGTGTCATTTTACACAGGAAATACCTTGTTCCTATTTCCCGATAGCGATCCAGGGAGCCAAAATACTGTAAAACACGTTTTCGTACATATTAGTTAATTCCAGAGGAACGGAAGGTCCGATTTGAATTCTGCCGGCAGCGTTCGATTAGTCGTGTCATTTTACATAGGAAATGCTTGTTCCCATTTCCCGATAGCGATCCTGGGAGCCAAAGTACTGTAAAACACGTTTTCATACATATTAGTGAATTCCAGAGGAACGGAGGCTCCGATTTGAATTCTGCCGACAGCATTCGATTAGTCGTGTTATTTTACGCAGGAAATGCTTGTTCCCATTTCCCGATAGTGATCCTGGAAGCCAAACTACTGTAAAACACGTTTTCATACATATTAGTGAATTCGACAGGAACGGAGGTTCCGAATTGAATTCTGCCGACAGCATTCGATTACTCGTGTCATTTTACGCTGGAAATGCTTTTTCCCATTTCCCGATAGTGATCCTGGAAGCCAAACTACTGTAAAACACGTTTTCATACATATTAGTGAATTCGACAGGAACGGCGGCTCCGATTTGAAATCTGCCGACAGCATTCGATTAGTCGTGTTAGTTTACGCAGGAAATGCTTGTTCCCATTTCCCGATAGTGATCCTGGAAGCCAAACTACTGTAAAACACGTTTTCATACATATTAGTGAATTCGACAGGAACGGAGGTTCCGAATTGAATTCTGCCGACAGCATTCGATTACTCGTGTCATTTTACGCTGGAAATGCTTGTTCCCATTTCCCGATAGCGATCCTGGGAGCCAAAGTACTGTACAACATGTTTTCATACATATTAGTGAATTCCAGAGGAACGGAGGCTCCGATTTGAATTCTGCCGACAGCATTCGATTAGTCGTGTTATTTTACGCAGGAAATGCTTGTTCCCATTTCCCGATAGTGATCCTGGAAGCCAAACTACTGTAAAACACGTTTTCATACATATTAGTAAATTCGACAGGAACGGAGGTTCCGATTTGAATTCTGCCGGCAGCGGTCGATTACTCGTGTCATTTTACACAGGAAATGCTTGTTCCCATTTCCCGATAGCGATCCTGGGAGCCAAAGTACTGTAAAACACGTTTTCATACATATTAGTGAATTCCAGAGGAACGGAGGCTCCGATTTGAATTCTGCCAACAGCATTCGATTAGTCGTGTCATTTTACATAGGAAATGCTTGTTCCCATTTCCCGATAGTGGTCTTGGAAGCCAAACTACTGTAAAACATGTTTTCATACATATTAGTGAATTCCAGAGGAACGGAGGCTCGGATTTGAATTCTGCCTGCAGCGTTCGATTACTCGTGTCATTTTACGCTGGAAATGCTTGTTCCCATTTCCCGATAGTGATCATGGAAGCCAAACTACTGTAAAACACGTTTTCATACATATTAGTAAATTCGACAGGAACGGAGGTTCCGATTTGAATTCTGCCGAATGCATTCGATTACTCGTGTCATTTTACGCAAGAAATGCTTTTTCCCATTTCCCGATAGTGATCCTGGAAGCCAAACTACTGTAAAACACGTTTTCATACATATTAGTGAATTCCAGAGGAACGGAGGCTCGGATTTGAATTCTTCGGCAGCGTTCGATTACTCGTATCATTTTACGCTGGAAATGCTTGTTCCCATTTCCCGATGGTGATCCTGGGAGCCAAAGTACTGTAAAACATGTTTTCATACATATTAGTGAATTCCAGAGGAACAGAGGCTCGGATTTTCATTCTGCCGGCAGCGGTCGATTACTCGTGTCATTTTACACAGGAAATACCTTGTTCCTATTTCCCGATAGCGATCCAGGGAGCCAAAATACTGTAAAACACGTTTTCGTACATATTAGTTAATTCCAGAGGAACGGAAGGTCCGATTTGAATTCTGCCGACAGCATTCGATTAGTCGTGTTATTTTACGCAGGAAATGCTTGTTCCCATTTCCCGATAGTGATCCTGGAAGCCAAACTACTGTAAAACACGTTTTCATACATATTAGTAAATTCGACAGGAACGGAGGTTCCGATTTGAATTCTGCCGACAGCATTCGATTACTCGTGTCATTTTACATAGGAAATGCTTGTTCCCATTTCCCGATAGTGATCTTGGAAGCCAAACTACTGTAAAACATGTTTTCATACATATTAGTGAATTCCAGAGGAACGGAGGCTCGGATTTGAATTCTGCCGGCAGCGTTCGATTACTCGTGTCATTTTACGCTGGAAATGCTTGTTCCCATTTCCCGATAGTGATCTTGGAAGCCAAACTACTGCAAAACACGTTTTCATACATATTAGTGCATTCCAGAGGAACGGAGGTTCCGATTTGAATTCTGCCGACAGCATTCGATTACTCGTGTCATTTTACGCTGGAAATGCTTTTTCCCATTTCCCGATAGTGATCCTGGAAGCCAAACTACTGTAAAACACGTTTTCATACATATTAGTGAATTCCAGAGGAACGGAGGCTCGGATTTGAATTCTGCCGACAGCATTCGATTACTCGTGTCATTTTACGTAAGAAATCCTTGTTCCCATTTCCCGATAGCGATCCTGGGAGCCAAAATACTGTAAAACACGTTTTCATACATATTAGTGAATTCGACAGGAACGGAGGTTCCGATTTGAATTCTGCCGACAGCATTCGATTACTCGTGTCATTTTACGCTGGAAATGCTTTTTCCCATTTCCCGATAGTGATCCTGGAAGCCAAACTACTGTAAAACACGTTTTCATACATATTAGTGAATTCGACAGGAACGGCGGCTCCGATTTTCATTCTGCCGGCAGCGGTCGATTACTCGTGTCATTTTACACAGGAAATGCTTGTTCCCATTTCCCTATAGCGATCCTGGGAGCCAAAGTACTGTAAAACACGTTTTCATACATATTAGTGAATTCCAGAGGAACGGAGTCTCCGATTTGAATTCTGCCAACAGCATTCGATTACTCGTGTCATTTTACGCTGGAAATGCTTGTTCCCATTTCCCGATAGTGATCTTGGAAGCCAAACTACTGCAAAACACGTTTTCATACATATTAGTGCATTCCAGAGGAACGGAGGTTCCGATTTGAATTCTGCCGACAGCATTCGATTACTCGTGTCATTTTACGTAAGAAATCCTTGTTCCCATTTCCCGATAGCGATCCTGGGAGCCAAAATACTGTAAAACACGTTTTCATACATATTAGTGAATTCGACAGGAACGGAGGTTCCGATTTGAATTCTGCCGACAGCATTCGATTACTCGTGTCATTTTACGCTGGAAATGCTTTTTCCCATTTCCCGATAGTGATCCTGGAAGCCAAACTACTGTAAAACACGTTTTCATACATATTAGTGAATTCGACAGGAACGGCGGCTCCGATTTGAAATCTGCCGACAGCATTCGATTAGTCGTGTTACTTTACGCAGGAAATACCTTGTTCCTATTTCCCGATAGCGATCCTGGGAGCCAAAATACTGTAAAACACGTTTTCATACATATTAGTGAATTCCAGAGGAACGGAGGCTCCGATTTGAATTCTGCCGACAGCATTCGATTAGTCGTGTTATTTTACGCAGGAAATGCTCGCTTCCATTTCCTGATAGCGATCCTGGGAGCCAAAATACTGTAAAACACGTTTTCATACATATTAGTGAATTCGACAGGAACGGAGGTTCCGATTTGAATTCTGCCGACAGCATTCGATTACTCGTGTCATTTTACGCTGGAAATGCTTTTTCCCATTTCCCGATAGTGATCCTGGAAGCCAAACTACTGTAAAACACGTTTTCATACATATTAGTGAATTCGACAGGAACGGCGGCTCCGATTTTCATTCTGCCGGCAGCGGTCGATTACTCGTGTCATTTTACACAGGAAATGCTTGTTCCCATTTCCCGATAGCGATCCTGGGAGCCAAAGTACTGTAAAACACGTTTTCATACATATTAGTGAATTCGACAGGAACGGAGGTTCCGATTTGAATTCTGCCGACAGCATTCGATTACTCGTGTCATTTTACGCTGGAAATGCTTGTTCCCATTTCCCGATAGTGATCTTGGAAGCCAAACTACTGCAAAACACGTTTTCATACATATTAGTGCATTCCAGAGGAACGGAGGTTCCGATTTGAATTCTGCCGACAGCATTCGATTACTCGTGTCATTTTACGCTGGAAATGCTTTTTCCCATTTCCCGATAGTGATCCTGGAAGCCAAACTACTGTAAAACACGTTTTCATACATATTAGTGAATTCCAGAGGAACGGAGGCTCGGATTTGAATTCTGCCGACAGCATTCGATTACTCGTGTCATTTTACGTAAGAAATCCTTGTTCCCATTTCCCGATAGCGATCCTGGGAGCCAAAATACTGTAAAACACGTTTTCATACATATTAGTGAATTCGACAGGAACGGAGGTTCCGATTTGAATTCTGCCGACAGCATTCGATTACTCGTGTCATTTTACGCTGGAAATGCTTTTTCCCATTTCCCGATAGTGATCCTGGAAGCCAAACTACTGTAAAACACGTTTTCATACATATTAGTGAATTCGACAGGAACGGCGGCTCCGATTTTCATTCTGCCGGCAGCGGTCGATTACTCGTGTCATTTTACACAGGAAATGCTTGTTCCCATTTCCCGATAGCGATCCTGGGAGCCAAAGTACTGTAAAACACGTTTTCATACATATTAGTGAATTCCAGAGGAACGGAGTCTCCGATTTGAATTCTGCCAACAGCATTCGATTAGTCGTGTCATTTTACATAGGAAATGCTTGTTCCCATTTCCCGATAGTGATCTTGGAAGCCAAACTACTGTAAAACATGTTTTCATACATATTAGTGAATTCCAGAGGAACGGAGGCTCGGATTTGAATTCTGCCGGCAGCGTTCGATTACTCGTGTCATTTTACGCTGGAAATGCTTGTTCCCATTTCCCGATAGTGATCTTGGAAGCCAAACTACTGCAAAACACGTTTTCATACATATTAGTGCATTCCAGAGGAACGGAGGTTCCGATTTGAATTCTGCCGAATGCATTCGATTACTCGTGTCATTTTACGCAAGAAATGCTTTTTCCCATTTCCCGATAGTGATCCTGGAAGCCAAACTACTGTAAAACACGTTTTCATACATATTAGTGAATTCCAGAGGAACGGAGGCTCGGATTTGAATTCTTCGGCAGCGTTCGATTACTCGTGTCATTTTACGCTGGAAATGCTTGTTCCCATTTCCCGATGGTGATCCTGGGAGCCAAAGTACTGTAAAACATGTTTTCATACATATTAGTGAATTCCAGAGGAACAGAGGCTCGGATTTTCATTCTGCCGGCAGCGGTCGATTACTCGTGTCATTTTACACAGGAAATACCTTGTTCCTATTTCCCGATAGCGATCCAGGGAGCCAAAATACTGTAAAACACGTTTTCGTACATATTAGTTAATTCCAGAGGAACGGAGGTTCCGATTTGAATTCTGCCGACAGCATTCGATTACTCGTGTCATTTTACATAGGAAATGCTTGTTCCCATTTCCCGATAGTGATCTTGGAAGCCAAACTACTGTAAAACATGTTTTCATACATATTAGTGAATTCCAGAGGAACGGAGGCTCGGATTTGAATTCTGCCGGCAGCGTTCGATTACTCGTGTCATTTTACGCTGGAAATGCTTGTTCCCATTTCCCGATAGTGATCTTGGAAGCCAAACTACTGCAAAACACGTTTTCATACATATTAGTGCATTCCAGAGGAACGGAGGTTCCGATTTGAATTCTGCCGACAGCATTCGATTACTAGTGTCATTTTACGCTGGAAATGCTTTTTCCCATTTCCCGATAGTGATCCTGGAAGCCAAACTACTGTAAAACACGTTTTCATACATATTAGTGAATTCCAGAGGAACGGAGGCTCGGATTTGAATTCTGCCGACAGCATTCGATTACTCGTGTCATTTTACGTAAGAAATCCTTGTTCCCATTTCCCGATAGCGATCCTGGGAGCCAAAATACTGTAAAACACGTTTTCATACATATTAGTGAATTCGACAGGAACGGAGGTTCCGATTTGAATTCTGCCGACAGCATTCGATTACTCGTGTCATTTTACGCTGGAAATGCTTTTTCCCATTTCCCGATAGTGATCCTGGAAGCCGAACTACTGTAAAACACGTTTTCATACATATTAGTGAATTCGACAGGAACGGAGGTTCCGATTTGAATTCTGCCGACAGCATTCGATTACTCATGTCATTTTACGTAAGAAATCCTTGTTCCCATTTCCCGATAGCGATGCTGAGAGCCAAAGTACTGTAAAACATGTTTTCATACATATTAGTGAATTCCAGAGGAACAGAGGCTCGGATTTTCATTCTGCCGGCAGCGGTCGATTACTCGTGTCATTTTACACAGGAAATACCTTGTTCCTATTTCCCGATAGCGATCCTGGGATCCAAAATACTGTAAAACACGTTTTCGTACATATTAGTGAATTCCAGAGGAACGGAGGCTCCGATTTGAATTCTGCCGGCAGCGGTCGATTACTCGTGTCATTTTACACAGGAAATACCTTGTTCCTATTTCCCGATAGCGATCCAGGGAGCCAAAATACTGTAAAACACGTTTTCGTACATATTAGTTAATTCCAGAGGAACGGAAGGTCCGATTTGAATTCTGCCGGCAGCGTTCGATTACTCGTGTCATTTTACACTGGAAATGCTTGTTCCTATTTCCCGATAGTGATCCTGGAAGCCAAACTACTGTAAAACACGTTTTCATACATATTAGTGAATTCCAGAGGAACGGAGGCTCGGATTTGAATTCTGCCGACAGCATTCGATTACTCGTGTCATTTTACGTAAGAAATCCTTGTTCCCATTTCCCGATAGCGATCCTGGGAGCCAAACTACTGTAAAACATGTTTTCATACATATTAGTGAATTCCAGAGGAACGGAGGCTCGGATTTGAATTCTGCCGGCAGCGTTCGATTACTCGTGTCATTTTACGCTGGAAATGCTTGTTCCCATTTCCCGATAGTGATCTTGGAAGCCAAACTACTGCAAAACACGTTTTCATACATATTAGTGCATTCCAGAGGAACGGAGGTTCCGATTTGAATTCTGCCGACAGCATTCGATTACTCGTGTCATTTTACGTAAGAAATCCTTGTTCCCATTTCCCGATAGTGATCCTGGGAGCCAAAATACTGTAAAACACGTTTTCGTACATATTAGTTAATTCCAGAGGAACGGAAGGTCCGATTTGAATTCTGCCGGCAGCGTTCGATTAGTCGTGTCATTTTACACAGGAAATGCTTGTTCCCATTTCCCGATAGTGATCCTGGAAGCCAAACTACTGTAAAACACGTTTTCATACATATTAGTGAATTCGACAGGAACGGCGGCTCCGATTTGAAATCTGCCGACAGCATTCGATTAGTCGTGTTACTTTACGCAGGAAATACCTTGTTCCTATTTCCCGATAGCGATCCTGGGAGCCAAAATACTGTAAAACACGTTTTCATACATATTAGTGAATTCCAGAGGAACGGAGGCTCCGATTTGAATTCTGCCGGCAGCGGTCGATTACTCGTGTCATTTTACACAGGAAATACCTTGTTCCTATTTCCCGATAGCGATCCAGGGAGCCAAAATACTGTAAAACACGTTTTCATACATATTAGTGAATTCCAGAGGAACAGAGGCTCGGATTTTCATTCTGCCGGCAGCGGTCGATTACTCGTGTCATTTTACACAGGAAATATCTTGTTCCTATTTCCCGATAGCGATCCTGGGAGCCAAAATACTGTAAAACACGTTTTCGTACATATTAGTTAATTCCAGAGGAACGGAAGGTCCGATTTGAATTCTGCCGGCAGCGTTCGATTAGTCGTGTCATTTTACACAGGAAATGCTTGTTCCCATTTCCCGATAGCGATCCTGGGAGCCAAAGTACTGTAAAACACGTTTTCATACATATTAGTGAATTCCAGAGGAACGGAGGCTCGGATTTGAATTCTTCGGCAGCGTTCGATTACTCGTGTCATTTTACGCTGGAAATGCTTGTTCCCATTTCCCGATGGTGATCCTGGGAGCCAAAGTACTGTAAAACATGTTTTCATACATATTAGTGAATTCCAGAGGAACAGAGGCTCGGATTTTCATTCTGCCGGCAGCGGTCGATTACTCGTGTCATTTTACACAGGAAATACCTTGTTCCTATTTCCCGATAGCGATCCAGGGAGCCAAAATACTGTAAAACACGTTTTCGTACATATTAGTTAATTCCAGAGGAACGGAAGGTCCGATTTGAATTCTGCCGACAGCATTCGATTAGTCGTGTTATTTTACGCAGGAAATGCTTGTTCCCATTTCCCGATAGTGATCCTGGAAGCCAAACTACTGTAAAACACGTTTTCATACATATTAGTAAATTCGACAGGAACGGAGGTTCCGATTTGAATTCTGCCGACAGCATTCGATTACTCGTGTCATTTTACATAGGAAATGCTTGTTCCCATTTCCCGATAGTGATCTTGGAAGCCAAACTACTGTAAAACATGTTTTCATACATATTAGTGAATTCCAGAGGAACGGAGGCTCGGATTTGAATTCTGCCGGCAGCGTTCGATTACTCGTGTCATTTTACGCTGGAAATGCTTGTTCCCATTTCCCGATAGTGATCTTGGAAGCCAAACTACTGCAAAACACGTTTTCATACATATTAGTGCATTCCAGAGGAACGGAGGTTCCGATTTGAATTCTGCCGACAGCATTCGATTACTCGTGTCATTTTACGCTGGAAATGCTTTTTCCCATTTCCCGATAGTGATCCTGGAAGCCAAACTACTGTAAAACACGTTTTCATACATATTAGTGAATTCCAGAGGAACGGAGGCTCGGATTTGAATTCTGCCGACAGCATTCGATTACTCGTGTCATTTTACGTAAGAAATCCTTGTTCCCATTTCCCGATAGCGATCCTGGGAGCCAAAATACTGTAAAACACGTTTTCATACATATTAGTGAATTCGACAGGAACGGAGGTTCCGATTTGAATTCTGCCGACAGCATTCGATTACTCGTGTTATTTTACGCAGGAAATGCTTGTTCCCATTTCCCGATAGTGATCCTGGAAGCCAAACTACTGTAAAACACGTTTTCATACATATTAGTAAATTCGACAGGAACGGAGGTTCCGATTTGAATTCTGCCGACAGCATTCGATTACTCGTGTCATTTTACATAGGAAATGCTTGTTCCCATTTCCCGATAGTGATCTTGGAAGCCAAACTACTGTAAAACATGTTTTCATACATATTAGTGAATTCCAGAGGAACGGAGGCTCGGATTTGAATTCTGCCGGCAGCGTTCGATTACTCGTGTCATTTCACGCTGGAAATGCTTGTTCCCATTTCCCGATAGTGATCTTGGAAGCCAAACTACTGCAAAACACGTTTTCATACATATTAGTGCATTCCAGAGGAACGGAGGTTCCGATTTGAATTCTGCCGACAGCATTCGATTACTAGTGTCATTTTACGCTGGAAATGCTTTTTCCCATTTCCCGATAGTGATCCTGGAAGCCAAACTACTGTAAAACACGTTTTCATACATATTAGTGAATTCGACAGGAACGGAGGTTCCGATTTGAATTCTGCCGACAGCATTCGATTACTCATGTCATTTTACGTAAGAAATCCTTGTTCCCATTTCCCGATAGCGATGCTGAGAGCCAAAGTACTGTAAAACATGTTTTCATACATATTAGTGAATTCCAGAGGAACAGAGGCTCGGATTTTCATTCTGCCGGCAGCGGTCGATTACTCGTGTCATTTTACACAGGAAATACCTTGTTCCTATTTCCCGATAGCGATCCTGGGATCCAAAATACTGTAAAACACGTTTTCGTACATATTAGTGAATTCCAGAGGAACGGAGGCTCCGATTTGAATTCTGCCGGCAGCGGTCGATTACTCGTGTCATTTTACACAGGAAATACCTTGTTCCTATTTCCCGATAGCGATCCAGGGAGCCAAAATACTGTAAAACACGTTTTCGTACATATTAGTTAATTCCAGAGGAACGGAAGGTCCGATTTGAATTCTGCCGGCAGCGTTCGATTACTCGTGTCATTTTACACTGGAAATGCTTGTTCCTATTTCCCGATAGTGATCCTGGAAGCCAAACTACTGTAAAACACGTTTTCATACATATTAGTGAATTCCAGAGGAACGGAGGCTCGGATTTGAATTCTGCCGACAGCATTCGATTACTCGTGTCATTTTACGTAAGAAATCCTTGTTCCCATTTCCCGATAGCGATCCTGGGAGCCAAACTACTGTAAAACATGTTTTCATACATATTAGTGAATTCCAGAGGAACGGAGGCTCGGATTTGAATTCTGCCGGCAGCGTTCGATTACTCGTGTCATTTTACGCTGGAAATGCTTGTTCCCATTTCCCGATAGTGATCTTGGAAGCCAAACTACTGCAAAACACGTTTTCATACATATTAGTGCATTCCAGAGGAACGGCGGCTCCGATTTGAAATCTGCCGACAGCATTCGATTAGTCGTGTTACTTTACGCAGGAAATACCTTGTTCCTATTTCCCGATAGCGATCCTGGGAGCCAAAATACTGTAAAACACGTTTTCATACATATTAGTGAATTCCAGAGGAACGGAGGCTCCGATTTGAATTCTGCCGGCAGCGGTCGATTACTCGTGTCATTTTACACAGGAAATACCTTGTTCCTATTTCCCGATAGCGATCCAGGGAGCCAAAATACTGTAAAACACGTTTTCATACATATTAGTGAATTCCAGAGGAACAGAGGCTCGGATTTTCATTCTGCCGGCAGCGGTCGATTACTCGTGTCATTTTACACAGGAAATATCTTGTTCCTATTTCCCGATAGCGATCCTGGGAGCCAAAATACTGTAAAACACGTTTTCGTACATATTAGTTAATTCCAGAGGAACGGAAGGTCCGATTTGAATTCTGCCGGCAGCGTTCGATTAGTCGTGTCATTTTACACAGGAAATGCTTGTTCCCATTTCCCGATAGCGATCCTGGGAGCCAAAGTACTGTAAAACACGTTTTCATACATATTAGTGAATTCCAGAGGAACAGAGGCTCCGATTTGAATTCTGCCGACAGCATTCGATTACTCGTGTCATTTTACGTAAGAAATCCTTGTTCCCATTTCCCGATAGCGATGCTGAGAGCCAAAGTACTGTAAAACATGTTTTCATACATATTAGTGAATTCCAGAGGAACAGAGGCTCGGATTTTCATTCTGCCGGCAGCGGTCGATTACTCGTGTCATTTTACACAGGAAATACCTTGTTCCTATTTCCCGATAGCGATCCAGGGAGCCAAAATACTGTAAAACACGTTTTCGTACATATTAGTTAATTCCAGAGGAACGGAAGGTCCGATTTGAATTCTGCCGGCAGCGTTCGATTAGTCGTGTCATTTTACATAGGAAATGCTTGTTCCCATTTCCCGATAGCGATCCTGGGAGCCAAAGTACTGTAAAACACGTTTTCATACATATTAGTGAATTCCAGAGGAACGGAGGCTCCGATTTGAATTCTGCCGACAGCATTCGATTAGTCGTGTTATTTTACGCAGGAAATGCTTGTTCCCATTTCCCGATAGTGATCCTGGAAGCCAAACTACTGTAAAACACGTTTTCATACATATTAGTGAATTCGACAGGAACGGAGGTTCCGAATTGAATTCTGCCGACAGCATTCGATTACTCGTGTCATTTTACGCTGGAAATGCTTTTTCCCATTTCCCGATAGTGATCCTGGAAGCCAAACTACTGTAAAACACGTTTTCATACATATTAGTGAATTCGACAGGAACGGCGGCTCCGATTTGAAATCTGCCGACAGCATTCGATTAGTCGTGTTATTTTACGCAGGAAATGCTTGTTCCCATTTCCCGATAGTGATCCTGGAAGCCAAACTACTGTAAAACACGTTTTCATACATATTAGTGAATTCGACAGGAACGGAGGTTCCGAATTGAATTCTGCCGACAGCATTCGATTACTCGTGTCATTTTACGCTGGAAATGCTTGTTCCCATTTCCCGATAGCGATCCTGGGAGCCAAAGTACTGTACAACATGTTTTCATACATATTAGTGAATTCCAGAGGAACGGAGGCTCCGATTTGAATTCTGCCGACAGCATTCGATTAGTCGTGTTATTTTACGCAGGAAATGCTTGTTCCCATTTCCCGATAGTGATCCTGGAAGCCAAACTACTGTAAAACACGTTTTCATACATATTAGTAAATTCGACAGGAACGGAGGTTCCGATTTGAATTCTGCCGGCAGCGGTCGATTACTCGTGTCATTTTACACAGGAAATGCTTGTTCCCATTTCCCGATAGCGATCCTGGGAGCCAAAGTACTGTAAAACACGTTTTCATACATATTAGTGAATTCCAGAGGAACGGAGGCTCCGATTTGAATTCTGCCAACAGCATTCGATTAGTCGTGTCATTTTACATAGGAAATGCTTGTTCCCATTTCCCGATAGTGATCTTGGAAGCCAAACTACTGTAAAACATGTTTTCATACATATTAGTGAATTCCAGAGGAACGGAGGCTCGGATTTGAATTCTGCCTGCAGCGTTCGATTACTCGTGTCATTTTACGCTGGAAATGCTTGTTCCCATTTCCCGATAGTGATCTTGGAAGCCAAACTACTGTAAAACACGTTTTCATACATATTAGTAAATTCGACAGGAACGGAGGTTCCGATTTGAATTCTGCCGAATGCATTCGATTACTCGTGTCATTTTACGCAAGAAATGCTTTTTCCCATTTCCCGATAGTGATCCTGGAAGCCAAACTACTGTAAAACACGTTTTCATACATATTAGTGAATTCGACAGGAACGGAGGTTCCGAATTGAATTCTGCCGACAGCATTCGATTACTCGTGTCATTTTACGCTGGAAATGCTTTTTCCCATTTCCCGATAGTGATCCTGGAAGCCAAACTACTGTAAAACACGTTTTCATACATATTAGTGAATTCGACAGGAACGGCGGCTCCGATTTGAAATCTGCCGACAGCATTCGATTAGTCGTGTTATTTTACGCAGGAAATGCTTGTTCCCATTTCCCGATAGTGATCCTGGAAGCCAAACTACTGTAAAACACGTTTTCATACATATTAGTGAATTCGACAGGAACGGAGGTTCCGAATTGAATTCTGCCGACAGCATTCGATTACTCGTGTCATTTTACGCTGGAAATGCTTGTTCCCATTTCCCGATAGCGATCCTGGGAGCCAAAGTACTGTACAACATGTTTTCATACATATTAGTGAATTCCAGAGGAACGGAGGCTCCGATTTGAATTCTGCCGACAGCATTCGATTAGTCGTGTTATTTTACGCAGGAAATGCTTGTTCCCATTTCCCGATAGTGATCCTGGAAGCCAAACTACTGTAAAACACGTTTTCATACATATTAGTAAATTCGACAGGAACGGAGGTTCCGATTTGAATTCTGCCGGCAGCGGTCGATTACTCGTGTCATTTTACACAGGAAATGCTTGTTCCCATTTCCCGATAGCGATCCTGGGAGCCAAAGTACTGTAAAACACGTTTTCATACATATTAGTGAATTCCAGAGGAACGGAGGCTCCGATTTGAATTCTGCCAACAGCATTCGATTAGTCGTGTCATTTTACATAGGAAATGCTTGTTCCCATTTCCCGATAGTGATCTTGGAAGCCAAACTACTGTAAAACATGTTTTCATACATATTAGTGAATTCCAGAGGAACGGAGGCTCGGATTTGAATTCTGCCTGCAGCGTTCGATTACTCGTGTCATTTTACGCTGGAAATGCTTGTTCCCATTTCCCGATAGTGATCTTGGAAGCCAAACTACTGTAAAACACGTTTTCATACATATTAGTAAATTCGACAGGAACGGAGGTTCCGATTTGAATTCTGCCGAATGCATTCGATTACTCGTGTCATTTTACGCAAGAAATGCTTTTTCCCATTTCCCGATAGTGATCCTGGAAGCCAAACTACTGTAAAACACGTTTTCATACATATTAGTGAATTCCAGAGGAACGGAGGCTCGGATTTGAATTCTTCGGCAGCGTTCGATTACTCGTGTCATTTTACGCTGGAAATGCTTGTTCCCATTTCCCGATGGTGATCCTGGGAGCCAAAGTACTGTAAAACATGTTTTCATACATATTAGTGAATTCCAGAGGAACAGAGGCTCGGATTTTCATTCTGCCGGCAGCGGTCGATTACTCGTGTCATTTTACACAGGAAATACCTTGTTCCTATTTCCCGATAGCGATCCAGGGAGCCAAAATACTGTAAAACACGTTTTCGTACATATTAGTTAATTCCAGAGGAACGGAAGGTCCGATTTGAATTCTGCCGACAGCATTCGATTAGTCGTGTTATTTTACGCAGGAAATGCTTGTTCCCATTTCCCGATAGTGATCCTGGAAGCCAAACTACTGTAAAACACGTTTTCATACATATTAGTAAATTCGACAGGAACGGAGGTTCCGATTTGAATTCTGCCGACAGCATTCGATTACTCGTGTCATTTTACATAGGAAATGCTTGTTCCCATTTCCCGATAGTGATCTTGGAAGCCAAACTACTGTAAAACATGTTTTCATACATATTAGTGAATTCCAGAGGAACGGAGGCTCGGATTTGAATTCTGCCGGCAGCGTTCGATTACTCGTGTCATTTTACGCTGGAAATGCTTGTTCCCATTTCCCGATAGTGATCTTGGAAGCCAAACTACTGCAAAACACGTTTTCATACATATTAGTGCATTCCAGAGGAACGGAGGTTCCGATTTGAATTCTGCCGACAGCATTCGATTACTCGTGTCATTTTACGCTGGAAATGCTTTTTCCCATTTCCCGATAGTGATCCTGGAAGCCAAACTACTGTAAAACACGTTTTCATACATATTAGTGAATTCCAGAGGAACGGAGGCTCGGATTTGAATTCTGCCGACAGCATTCGATTACTCGTGTCATTTTACGTAAGAAATCCTTGTTCCCATTTCCCGATAGCGATCCTGGGAGCCAAAATACTGTAAAACACGTTTTCATACATATTAGTGAATTCGACAGGAACGGAGGTTCCGATTTGAATTCTGCCGACAGCATTCGATTACTCGTGTCATTTTACGCTGGAAATGCTTTTTCCCATTTCCCGATAGTGATCCTGGAAGCCAAACTACTGTAAAACACGTTTTCATACATATTAGTGAATTCGACAGGAACGGCGGCTCCGATTTTCATTCTGCCGGCAGCGGTCGATTACTCGTGTCATTTTACACAGGAAATGCTTGTTCCCATTTCCCGATAGCGATCCTGGGAGCCAAAGTACTGTAAAACACGTTTTCATACATATTAGTGAATTCCAGAGGAACGGAGTCTCCGATTTGAATTCTGCCAACAGCATTCGATTAGTCGTGTCATTTTACATAGGAAATGCTTGTTCCCATTTCCCGATAGTGATCTTGGAAGCCAAACTACTGTAAAACATGTTTTCATACATATTAGTGAATTCCAGAGGAACGGAGGCTCGCATTTGAATTCTGCCGGCAGCGTTCGATTACTCGTGTCATTTTACGCTGGAAATGCTTGTTCCCATTTCCCGATAGTGATCTTGGAAGCCAAACTACTGCAAAACACGTTTTCATACATATTAGTGCATTCCAGAGGAACGGAGGTTCCGATTTGAATTCTGCCGAATGCATTCGATTACTCGTGTCATTTTACGCAAGAAATGCTTTTTCCCATTTCCCGATAGTGATCCTGGAAGCCAAACTACTGTAAAACACGTTTTCATACATATTAGTGAATTCCAGAGGAACGGAGGCTCGGATTTGAATTCTTCGGCAGCGTTCGATTACTCGTGTCATTTTACGCTGGAAATGCTTGTTCCCATTTCCCGATGGTGATCCTGGGAGCCAAAGTACTGTAAAACATGTTTTCATACATATTAGTGAATTCCAGAGGAACAGAGGCTCGGATTTTCATTCTGCCGGCAGCGGTCGATTACTCGTGTCATTTTACACAGGAAATACCTTGTTCCTATTTCCCGATAGCGATCCAGGGAGCCAAAATACTGTAAAACACGTTTTCGTACATATTAGTTAATTCCAGAGGAACGGAGGTTCCGATTTGAATTCTGCCGACAGCATTCGATTACTCGTGTCATTTTACATAGGAAATGCTTGTTCCCATTTCCCGATAGTGATCTTGGAAGCCA